>CM032163.1:39439351-39965582 GCA_018901935.1 Pugionium cornutum
AGACTCTCCATAGATTTTAGCCTGTAAGCTAGTTACTTATAAATTTTATAGTATGGTATACTTAAAAAGAGGTTGGCTTCGTTCAAGGATTAGTAATATAATTAGGGCAATTGACGAAAATAATATTTTTTAAGTTTTTGTTTAAAATATAATATATAATTAGTTTAATTTTTTTAAAAATAACACAAATTTAATATTAAAATATTTTAATTTTTTTTAATAAGAAAAAATTAAATCTTAAATTGTCAAAAAATTTATAATAAATATGTTTTTTCAAAAAAAAATTTGTGTTATTTTAAGAATTTTAAGTTTTTTTTTGTCATTGGACAACAAGGGGCCATCTCAATAATCCAGAATTTTCTTACGAATATTTAACACCCTCATGCAAGAGAAAATATAGTTGAATTGCACACTTCTGGAATAGACGTAGAAGTGATGCAACCAATAAATCACTTATTTCTTCACAGGAATTTTAAGTTTACAGTGTTAAATTTGGAACAAAATTTAAAAATATTATTTTATAATTATTTTCTGGATTTATCTTTAAGTCTAGAAAGTATATATTTACACTAATGAAAAATCTAGAAAATACAAAATAAACACTTCTATACTATAATTATTGTCACTAGCATCATAAAATTATATCACCAAAATTTATATTCTGCGACTAATATATTTTCTACCTGTAAATTTCAGCTTTTAAAATTATACTTTAATAGAAAACATGTATAAAAATATGTCAATATATCATAAGCACTTACTAAATTTAATTAAAATTTTCAAAATAACAAGCTTGGATAGATATTTGTATTTAGAAGAAAAAAACAGAATTCAACTAAGAAGTTCTCTGTTAAACTTAACTGCTCTTTTCAGCAAACAAAAATGTGTTACGCTATCAACAAAACTAAAATATATATGTTCACTAATTGGTTGTAAATTTGTTATAAGGTTATTGACGGTGCCGACATTTGACCGAATACATCATTTTTGTTATTATAGTTTTAACATAGTAAATTTAAATTTTCAAAAATAAATTAAATTATTTTTAAAAATATATATTTATTATAAATAAATTATAAATATAATTAAAATATTATCTATAATTTTTAAATTAAATTATTTTTTTATTAAAAAAAATATTTTAATATTAAATTTATGTTATTTTAAAAAAATTTACAATATTTACATAAAAATTTTAATATTATTTTTTTCAGTTGATTTTTTTAGATTTTTTAAATAATTATTTCTCTTGCAAACTAGCTAAGAACAACCCGTACCCCCACTTTACAAAATTATATATATATATATAATACAGTAATACCTTAAAATAGTATTTTTTATACTTTTTCTATCAAATCTACCATCCCAAAATTAAATTCCCAAATATAGCACAAATACTTATGTAAAAATACTTATTTATTCTAAATAAATTATACATAAACTTAAATTATTATATTTGGGTTCATTTTTTCCAATTTAGGGTTTAATTTTTTTCTATTAAAATATAGTTTTAATGCATTTTAATCTTAAATTTGTGATATTATTAGAAATTTAAACTAATGATGTTATTTTGGAATAAATTGACTAAAATAGCACCATTTCAAGTTTTTATTCCAAATATAGCATTAGTCATTTAAATTTCCAAAAATAACACAAATTTAATATTAAAATAATTGAAAATTTATTTCTAATAAAAAAATTTAAATCCTAAATTAGAAAAAGTGAACTCAAACATTATGTTTTAATTTTATATATATTTTATTTAAGGTAAATAATTATTTTTACATAATAATTTATGTTATTTTGGGAATTTTAGTTTTATTGTGGTAAATTAGAATATAAACTTAAAATGGTGTTATTTTAAGGTATTACTCATTATTTTATTCGTATATATTTATTGAAAAATAATGACGAACGCAATGGCGTCACAACAATAGAAAAGGAAACTTTAAAGTCAACTAAGTCAATGAGCTCTACATATAGTAAATAGGGGTTTGGCAATGATTCTCATTATTTGTCCTTATTCGTTATCACTTATCCAAGTTGTATCGATCTTTACCAAAAAAAACTCCTTGGATTTTGAATTTGAGTAAACGATATTACTATGTAAAACATTATGAACGAGTTGTTAGTTAGTATTTTGAAAAATTTAAACACAATCGAATTTTCGCTGACTTCCCACATAATATAATTAGTATAGAAGTGTGAATATAAATGTTGTATAAGTGGTGCAACAACACGGAAGTGTCTAGATAGATGTTGTACAGATTGTGCAATCTGAATGAAATTGATGAAACGTGACGTGGCGCGTCACAAATGTTATGTCTAAGTTTGATTTAATCTTTAGCTTTTTGTTAATAAGTTTCTAATCTACATGAGTCAATTGATTGTTCTATTTTTCAGGTTCTATTTTTTGTTTTTATGTTTTTTTTTTATGTTTTTTTTTGTTATCTTTTACGTTTTTTTATTATAACAACAACTATTTAAAGTTGTTTTTTGAACTAATAAACTATCGAAGTATGTCACTTCTGTGTGAGTAGATAATTAGTTGAAAATATTGGGCAAAACAAGAATATACACAATAAAAAAAATTCGATGAACATTGAAGATTCATTAAATATAGAAGTAGAGAATATATATGAATTTATTTATATAGAAATATGATGAAAAACTTCAGATTAGATTTCGTGAGTGGCATAAAATGAGACCTGAGTTGGGAAAAATCAATGAATGAACAAAAAACGTGTGCGACTGTCGTTATATAAATAAATTTAAGATATATTAGGAATTGGTTAGAGATGAGTTGGATCTTATTTACATGATTTCTAATAAAATTTATATGAATTTGCAAACGTATATTTCTATGTTGAACCCTATTTTCATATTCTAGTTCTTTTAGATGCATTAATCAAAACTTTAACTCAAGGTTAATATTATGTTGTGTGGCCTTCTTGGTTCCGAATCAAAAATCTAGTTATCTAATTGCAAAAGCTTCCTACCATGTAAAACATTTCTCTAAGCAAAAGACGATCTCGAGACGGTCGAGTTCTAAGTGATGACTATTTGGCACTAACAGGACCGGGCCTGGGCCCAAGACAAGCAAGCCCGTGCTTGCGGCTCTCACTATTAATATAAAAAATCAGCTCTTATTTCAAAAGTACTCTTAGCACAAATGGTAAATAAAAGTAAACTGATTCCTAGAGTTTTTCGGTTCGAATCTTTATAACAACAAAAAATTTTAAAAATTAGAACGGCCCAATTTTTTTATAGTATAAAACGGCCCATTTTTTTTTTTTGCTTGCGGCCCTGTTAAAATCAGGGCCGGCTCACTAACTATTCCTTTAAAAACTAATAACTATTCCATAAAATCACAGAGTCACAATATGTGTCTCTGACTCTCTGTGTATATGTATACCGACAAACCATCATGAAAAAATTGTGAGAGCTTCAAGTAGGCCGAACATATGGGCTAAGGTACTAGATTACTAGTTTTTAGACTTTTCTATCCAATTGGGCTTAAAACATCCGTAAGCTTTATATTTTCTATGCATTTGTAAATTTATTTGTAAAACTAAATGGAATTAAGTTTGTAAATTTATTTCTAAAACTAAATAGTATTATATAAACAACTAATTTAAACGAACTTTCTTTTAAAAAATTGTGATATCTATATCGTATCTTGAAATATATGTTTTTGTTATCAACATTAAATTAACTATATTTTCGCCATAGTCTACTATCATAAATATATCATGAAACTAATTTTTTTAAAAATAATCATAATATGAATTTTAAGTAATTACATATAAATCTAAATTTTGTTTCAGTTATGATATAGATTTACGGATAAATAAGATATTATCCAGTGGATTTTGGTGATTAAAGTATAAAAGTAAATAAAGTAAGAGTAATACTTTTCAATTTTAAGTATTTATTCAATAATAATAAGTATTTAGTTACTATATATACATTAAATCCGGAAATATGACATAAATTATTAAACTTAATAAGATATAACCAAACGAGTTTAATTTTTTAATTCTAATTTTAAATTAAATATTAAAATAATTAGTTGAATTTTTTCATATTTATTAAACAATTTTATGTTGTTTGTTTATAAATTTAAAATTAATCGATGTATATATATTTGGAAGTGTGTCTAGTAATTATGTAGTAGTTTCAATTAAAAGTTAAATTAGTAGGATACTTAAAATTTTTGTTTGCAAATGAGAATAGTAGTAGATAATAAAAAACAAAGAATTAGAAAATAAAAGAGTAGTTTTTAAGTTTTTTTCTAAATTTAATACGTTAAAACTAAAATTTTTAAAATTGTATAAATTTTTATACTAAAATATTTTATCCTCAATTAGTTATAAATAAAATTAAAATATTATATTTGAATTTTTTTCTAATTTAAATTTTATTTTCCCTATTAAAAATATGTTTTAAAATATTTTAATATTAAAATTTGTGTTATTATAAGATAAATAAACTAGTGGCGCAAAATTTAAAATAATATTATTTTAAAAAATTGTTTAAAAAATATGTGTGTGACATATTACTTCAATATTTTTACTTCGAAGAATAGAAAATAATTAATGTTTTAAATTTGTATAAATGGTTTAGAGAAAATATCAATTTAATCTCAAATAAAATATATTTCTTAAGATATAAATGAAAGGTTTATATAGTTTATTAAATTTATGTAAAAAGTTTGCATAAAACATTGTTAGTATATACGAACCATGTAATCTTACACATCATCATTGCTACGTTGTCAACGCACCATATATCTTTGGACTGAAAGGTCTAATAGTTTGTCATATTGACGTGGATCCAACACATAAATAAATTACAATTATTTCATAATGTCCACAAAGGTTAATGATATAACATAATATTTTAAAATAAATTGAACACCACATATTATCTTTTATATATTAATTGAATTTTTTTAAAAGTAATCTTAAATTTACAATAATGTCAGTAATAGTGATGTGTCAGCACTAAAGAATGCATAAGAATAATTACATCATTTGACACTCACGTAAATATGACTAGAAAATGATTTATATTAACTATGTATTTAATACTCTATATTTAACTTTTGAAGATATTTTTCCTTTTCTTTCTATTTCTTATCAAGATAATTACTAAAAGTTAATATATTATATTATATTATTTATTACTGTAAACATTACATCATCCATTTCTGTTTATTTTTGTTTTTGTAAAATATCATCACATCATCCATACAATAAAAGAAATTAAAATTTACATTATAATTCATTTTTTATATCAAAACTAAAATGAATAAGAGAAAGTATCATAAATATTTAAACTTTGGAAAAAAGTTAAAAGTGTTTATATCAAAAGATAAAATATTATACAATTTAGTAAAATGGTTAAGTTATAATAAAATTTTAGTTTGATCAAAACATAATATAATTTTTAAACAGATCAAGACGATAAAAATTTAAATACTTTAACAAATCAAAAGTATTATAATGTTGAAATGTTATATTTTTAATATCAAAATTTTAAAATATTATATGTGAAACTGATACAAAATACTAGCATGTTATTTGAAACTTATTATGAGTAAAATGTATTTATAACATTATATAGAGTTGTATAATCAGTGCACCCGCTTGTAATTGTAAAATATCAACTAATAACTTTGTAATTATTTTGATTCGGTTTGTAATTCAAGTAAATTTGGAACATGATTTTAAATTGTATAAATATGATATTTTAGTTTTAAGAGCTTCAAAATTTTGCAATATCTCGTCGACAGAAGAAAATTGTATTCTTTCAAATTATTGAGATGAAAGTTATCAAAAATATTTGGTGGAAAATAAAAGAGAACAAAAAAGGGATAGGGATAGTTGGGGGATTTGTGACTGCATAAAAATTATGATGGCTTATAAAGATATTTCACACTCATAATTCATGTTTAATTAAACCTAGTATATAAGCATTCGGATTGACAGTGAGGATAACTAAAATTATATGAAAAAAGAGAATTCTTAAAAAATCACTAAAAATATAAACAAAATTTTAGAACATAAACCCTGAATAAAACATAATATATATTATAAGTCTGAACAGAAAAAAGAAATAGAACTAAATTCATATTATAATCCATTTTAGTATCATTATACAAGAATTTTTTTGTCTCATTCTTAATATATTAATTAAAAAATATTTTAACAAATAAATTTTAAATTAACGTATGATTTACAAGTATGTTATGATAAAGTGTCATACTATCAGAGTATTTTGAAATAAATATTACATAACATATAATTTATTAGATTATTTACGAAAATAATATTACATAAATATTTAACATTATATTATATGTATATTTCTAACATTTGACATAAAAGACAAAAATATAAAAAGAAATATTGAGAATTTTTAAAAGTTAGTCAAACAAAATATATAAAAAATTGAATTAATTGAATATTTATAACATCTATAATTATTTACCTATTTAATAAGATTATATATCAAATATATAAATAATTTAAATTTATTTGTATAATCTGATTTCATTATATATTTTTGTATAATGAATAATAAAATTTTCAAAAATATATTTAAATAAAAATAAATTATATATGTATTTAATTTATGTTTATTAAATAAATAATTAATTATAATGTTTGAGTATTTTTTTCATGCTATCTAAATCTAGTTTTTACTTAAACCACGATGTATCTATTCCATTCTCCAATTAATTTTCTTGTAAAACACAAGCATTTAATCTCGGGTGCACTAATGCCAGATTTTATATGAATTAATGAATGCCAGATTAATGAATTTATGTGTGACACTTAACACACAAGTGAATAATGAAAGAGAGTCTCCAGTGCGTTTGGGTGCACTTCCACGTGCGACTTCGACTTTTTCTCCCCAAACAACTTTCTTTTTCTTCTTCTTCTTCTATAAAAAGACCTTTCTTTGTTCATCTCACTTTCTCTCTTATCTTCAATCTAAAGCTTCTAAAAAACTTCAACAAAGATGGGAGTTTTGAAGAGAAGAGTGGTATCCAGTAGTAGAGGACTTGGTGGTGTTCTTAGAGAGCAAAGAGCTAAGCTTTACATCATCAAGCGATGTGTTGTGATGCTTCTATGTTGGCAAGATTGATACTTTGAAATTCAACCGGATTAAACCGAATATTGCTTTGAAGATATCAAGGAATGTACCGGTTTGGTTTTGCTTGCCAATCCTCGATCTTGGAGGATGAAAGTTGAACACTTTTGATATGGGTATATATTTTTAGTTGGTGGGTTAAATCTGTAAGTACTTACGAATAAAATTTTGTAATGGCTTTTGCCTTAATTAGTTCTATAGTTCCCAATGTAAGTTCAAATATCTCACACATAATCTAACCATAGTCACTTCTTATTTTTGTTTATTTCTTTCATATAGTTTGTGGTTAGTATTTGATTTACTACAATTAACCTTTTTATAATGTGTAAATCATATTAACCTATTGTATAAAAATGTAAAAGAATAGTAACAAAGCAACCATACAATTCAAATCAATACTATAAATTTTCAACCAACTAAAGTAGGATAAATAGTCAAATAAAAAAAATTTCTTCCTAGCTCCTATGATTAGCCAATTGATTTGAAAATAAATTAAGTTGTAAATTAAATACTCTTTAGTTACTTGTCTAATCAGAATTAATGTTGGTGCTCCACGTTTTGGGATAAGTATATTATAATTAGTTCTTTGAACCCACGTCACAATTTTCATTTTTCAACATATTTTATGACTTAATTTTTAATTTTTAATATCATGATGTGTTTTTTTTTTCAATTTCTATTGAATTATTTAATTAAGTTAATCAAGTTTTTAAATTAATATATTTTAAACCAATATCTTAAAATAGCATTTTTTATATTTATTTTCTAAATCTAACATATTAAAAATAAAATTTTAAAATAACAAAAAATAATTATTTACTTCAAATAAATTATATATATAACTAAAATATAATGTTTGCATTCATTTTTTATAATTTATGGTTTAATTTTTTGATTAAAAATAGATTTTTAATTATTTTAATATTAAATATTAAATTTATACTATTTTTAAAAATTTAAATGATTAATATTATATTTGAAATAAAAACTTAAAAATATTATTTAAAAAAATTGCTGTATATTTTATGGATTTGATAATAATATATAAAAATATACAATCAGTCACTCCCATACCTGGTCCCAAAATTAAGCTTATGGACCCAACTTAAGGTCCAAAAGCGTTATAATTCTGTGCCCATCATTTTTTACACCTAAATATAAATATTTGCAAACTAAATTATTATATACATTTTTCTATTTCACAAAAAATAAAAACTTATTGATAAATAAAGCAAGAAAATGGGGTCAAAGTGTCACGTCGGAAGAAACTGAATCTGCATCATTGTCTCATTGATATTCCGTTGTCGGCCAACTTTAACTATGCAGCCCATATGTTTAATGTATTCATATTCATCTATTTATTTCTTTTATTTATGTTTAGATAAGATGAGAAATTATAAAAACTTAGAAAACCAGATTAAACTTTTAAAGGTATAAATGAAACGTGTGATTAATATTTAGGTAGACTTTGAAGTCTCTCTTTCTTAGAAAACCATTTGCTAAAGTTGGAGTTATGAACTTAAGTTTCTTAATTACTACTTATGTTTCAGTATAGCTATTATAGTACAAATAATATTGCTTTTCAAAAAGAAATCATTGTAAAAATGTTAATGTAGTATTTTGTCAAATAACTCATTAAAAATTACATAAGTCATAGAGAATTTTAGACTCGTATTATGCTAATTTATTCTTTTAATTTGCTGGGCGAAATAAATGGATTAATGGTTGCACCAACTATACGTCCATTCCAGATGTGTGAAGTTCAATTCAACATTTTTTCGTATGAAAGTGTTAAATATTTGTATGAAAATTGTTGGCTATCAGGCTGGGTTCGTTGTGGTTCAGTGATAAAAAAAAATTCACGTTAAACTATTCAAAATATTTATGTACTGAAATTCTTTTTATTCGGATGATTCAGATTCAGTGAATCATAAATTTTTTAAACTCGGAATGAACTACCATATATTAATTTCAAAGATCATTAATGTTGAATAGATCGTTCGCAATTAGAAACGGGTAGAACAACTTCAATATTTCATGAGTATATTAACGATAATAAAAATTATAAAACAAAGATAGTTGAAACCGGAGTAACTCGGTTTAGAACGAAGGACTTTAAACTATTTAATTTTCTTTCTCTAAAATTAAATATTATATTAAAGATTAAAGACCTCTTTCTTATGCATCTTTGATTTAGTAAATCACATAAATGCTTCTATAAATGCTGTTCAAAAATGCTGTTCAAAAATGTTATTCATAAATGTTATTTATAAATATTAGAGTAATACTATAAAATAGCACATTTTAAAGTTTTTCCTTCCAAATCTAGCATCATAAAAATAAATTCCCAAAAACAGCACAAATAATTATGTGAAAATACTTATTTATTCTAAATAAATTATACATAAACTTAAGGTATTATTGGGTTCATTATTTCTAATTTAGGTTTTAATTTTTTCTATTAAAATATAATTTTAATGTATTTTAATATTAAATTTGTGATATTATTGGAAATTTAAACTAATGATGCTATTTTTGGAACAAAAACTTAGAAATGTGTTATTTTAGACATTTGCCATAAATACTATACCGAGATATCTAGCGACATTATTGAGATCTGACAAAATCGAAAGTTTTGGAAAATTTTCGACGGTACTTCAAAAATTACCAAAATTATTCGTATTATGAAACTTCGAAATCGAATATTCGGACGGATTTATATTTGGACTGGGTTCATTATAGGAAGTGTGAAATCCATCTTTACCAATTAAGATTTGACATGATCTCAATGTATAAATCGTTCTTTTATAGTGTAAAAAAAAATCGTTCTTTTACATTGTCAAAAAAAAATCGTTCATTTATAGAATCTATGTGCAGTAAGAAAAAATCTATATACAGTAAGAAAATCTTGACATATGATGAAACTATTGAGGAAGAGACAAAACAAGTTCAAAAAGACAAGAAGATAAGCTTCGACCACGTGCGGCGGGCCAACACGGCGGTCCTACCACTTCTTCTCTCTTCTCAATTTCTCACATCATACAGTTTTCAATTTATTCTTTTATTTTCTTTACCCAAATTAAGCTAAACAATATTCCTAGAAACCCAATTTTCACTGCATAATTCTGTATATGATTATCTAAATTCGTTGTATAACCTATTCTTCTTAAAAATACAACTAATATTCTTATCTATTGAACTATAATCTCAATAAATAATGCAAAATTAAAGTCAATATTACAAAATCTATCTCGATGTGTATTTATGTCTTTTAGGGAGGTTCTTGCAATATTTGAAATATTATTTTTAATTCGACATTATTGTACTTATATAATAATTGATTCCTTTGTACTTTATGGACTTTTTCTCCAGATGCATTTATATATGTGTTCTTTCAAATCTGTACACTGCACATGATTTTTTTCATCCTCTATCGGGATTATTTTTTGTAAAAACCATTTTTTGTTTATAAATTTGAATATGTTAGATTTTCTGAAAACTAACTCTTTTTCCATGTGAAAATTACATTTTTTCCTTAACAAAATTCAAATTTACTAATTTATTATTACTCGTTTAGATAAACATGTGTTTATTTAGTATTGTAAAATTTACCACTTAAATTTAGATTACTGTTTTCGAAAATAAATTTACTGTTATCGCTAAAAAGATTTGTTTTATTAAATATAGTAATACCATAAAATAACATATTTTAAATTTAGAATATTAAAAATAAAATTTATAAACTATCATAAATTATTATGTGAAAATAATTATTTACCTCAAATAAAGTATATATAAAATTAAAACATAATGTTTGAACTTAATTTTTCTAATTTAGGGTTTAAATTTGTTTTATTAGGATGATATTTTTAATTATTTTATTATTAAATTTATGATATTTTTGGAAATTTAAATAATTAGTGGTATATTTGAAATAAAATTTAAAATAATGCTATTTTATACAATAGTCCTACTAAATATTATATTAAATATTTCAGTTATTAATTATATTAACTGAGAGTATTTCAGTTATTTAATTACATTTACAGAGAATATTTCAGTAAATATATAATCAAAAGAGCCTAGTTTTCAAAAAAATAAAAAGGTGTATTTTTCAAAATTCAACATTAATTTAGGGTAGTTTTCCAAATTTATTTCATCTTTTATATGTATAAATATTATGGAAACGTTTCTTACTTCATACACCTGTTTATAGAAACTTAGTGTCAATTGTAATATCTGTTTTGTAAGATACCTTAAAAAATGTGTGTAGTAAATATGCTGGCCTATTAGCTCAGTTGGTTAGAGCGTCGTGCTAATAACGCGAAGGTCGCCTGCATAGGCCATTTCAATATTTTTTTATATTGGGCTTCTTAATCAGCCCATGGGCCTAAAATGTATCATCCCCAACTGCCTGCGTAAGCTTTTTTCTTAACAAAACAAAACACGACTTAACTACTGGACTTATTGGGTCAAGATTGGGTCTACAAGTTGGCTTACTGTGGGCCCAAAAATATTCCTTTTGTCGGAAAAAGTCCGATTAATTTGGGTTTTAGTTCTTACAATAGAAAAATATATATATCTTTTTAGATAACATTTTTTATCTCATAACTTAAATATACATAAGTTTAAATTCGACTTCTGAATTTATGTGTGTTTGACTTGTTGAATGATACAAAATTCTCATTATTATTATTCAGTTTGTATATATTTAGAATCAGTGGATTCAAACATGACAAGATCATGACGTAATGTGTTGTGGTAGGAAATGTATGGAATAAATAACGTAAGACGAAAAGAGTAGACAGTAACGGCGAAAGAGAGAATATTGTAAAACTCAAGATCGCCAAAGTAAAGCCAAAAAAGAGTTTCTATAAATAGAACAAAGATCTTTAAGTTTTCTCTTGGCACGAAAAAGATTCCATCTACTCTTCTCTCGATTTCACTTATTACATCTTCCATCAAATAACTCATCTATACCTCTCAACCTAGTTTACTAAATATCGCATTAATTATATATACATATTGTCATATAGATAAATATATTTTTATGAAGAAAAACTTGAGTTTTTATGTGTCATATGGATAAATATAAGTTTTTATATTTTGTTTAACTAATTTTTAAAATTTTAATATTTTAGTTTATATTGTGTTTGTCTTTTATGTTGAAATATTTATTTAGTAAATATAAATTAGATACATGTATATTTGATCTTTTATTTAAAATATTGATTACACAAATAAAATATATAATAAAATTAGATTATACAAATGGATTTAAATTATGTATATTTTAAAAAGATAATATTATTAAATAGGTAAAGAATTATACATGTGATAAATATTTAATTATTCTAAAATTTTGTTTGACTAATTTTTTAAAAAATTTAATATTTTATTATATATTTTTATCTGAAATATTATGGATTTATTATATATACTATATTGGTAAATATTGTATTAAATTATATTTTATGTAATATTTGTGTTAAAAAGTTTTAATGGTGTGACACGTAGCATATTTGTAAATCATATGTGAAAATAATATTTTTTATTAATTTTTTTATAAATAATATATTAGAGATTAAGAAAAGAAAATTATCTTAATCGATCTTAGTACATTAATATATAAACCAAACCCATCATCATAAAACCCTAAACATGAGGGTTCTTCATTTAGTAAAAACATAGGAGAAGAAACCCAAACCAAATGAAAAAAAAAACCCAAAACATACTATAAATACTAATACCACCAATCAATCCCATTTATCAAGTCTAATTAGATTTAATTAAAGACTTGATCTTTTTTAATTATAACATCGATTTGCCATTTTACTAGTCCTTTGCCTCTTAATACTCCCTGAAGATGATTTCTCTGCTAAGTTATTATTATCATTATTCTCATCATTACTATTAACACACTTCTCTATAACCGCCTTTAACGCTTCTTCTATCGAACTCACACGATTATATCTCATCTTCTCTTCACCATCATCAAAGTTTCTACGATATTCATCTTCTTCTTCGTCTTCTTGGCTCAAGAACAGAACGTTCTTGACTCGACCATCTATGGTTGCTATCTCAGCTTTGAGAGTTCGAAGACGAAGAGACTTTAAGGCATTGATGACATCATACATGAGGTCATTCCTGTCTTGGCAACAAAAGGAAGCTTTTATCACTAAGTTTCCTTCTTCGTCGTTGTAAGAAGAATCGACGGTCAGATCATCGGTTTCTGTTGGGACTTGACATGTGTCGGTTATCATTGATGTTTGTCGTTTCAACTCCTTCATGTGTTGGATCACTTCTGCTAGTAACGAAGCTTTGTCTGTCTATAAAAATTGAAGATATCGAAATTTTGTAAATAATGATAATATATATAGTTAGAAAATATTGCATCTATGAACTATAATCACATGTCAAAAGAACTTTTTTGATGCATTCATTGTTTTTAAAAAGTGGAAAATTATTATGTAAAACACTCAAAAATAAGAATTTTACTACTATAAACAAAAATAATTGAATAAACATAAATTTGGACGTACCATAAAAATGAGGGCAAATGTATAAAATAGTATATTTCTAAGTTTTTATTACAAAAATAATATCCTTAGTTTAAATTTTCAATAATATTATAAATTTAAGATTAAAATAAATTAAAACTATATTTTAATAAAAAATTAAACAATAAATTAGAAAAAATGAACCCAAATATAATACTTTAAGTTTATGTGTAATTTATTTAAAATAAATAAGTATTTTTTACATAAATATTTGTGCTATTTTTGGGCGTTTAATTTTGGAATGTTAGATTTGAAAAAAAAATTTAAAAGATGTTATTTTATGGTATTAATCTACAAAAATAATTTAATGAATTTCATAGATTTATAAAATTTTAAAACTGAAAAGTACAAAAAGCTACATATTTGATCTATAGCTACACGCTTTGTGATATTTACTGACTATATATTCCTGGAAAAGTGAAAAATTACTACTAATAAATAAGAGTAACTGAATAAAGATATAAATTTGGAACTTTAAATTTCATAAACATAAATTTAATTTCGAAAAATCAAAAAATTTGAACTTACTTTGGTTGTGTTTGGTAAAATGCTACGCAACTTAGCAAGATGAGTGTTGATTCTTTCTCGTCTTCTTCTCTCAGCTTCACTGTGACTCTTTGAAGCAGCTAAAGCCTTAGCATCCATGAGTTCTTGTGCACTCATTTTCCCCATGATCTCACCATCGAACCCGAAGGACGAGCCACGACGCATGATGGGTCCAAGAGCTTCGGATAAAATCCTTAGATGGTTCTGATGATGATGATCCATGGAAGGAGGAGGAGAGACGAAACTGTCGGTATAGTCAAAGGTCGAAGAGGAAGAAGAAGCTCTTCTGTTGAAGTAATGAACCGGGTCAGGATAACGGGTCGGGTTAGATGGGAAATGGGTCGGATCAAAAGAAGGTAGAGATGACCAAGGGAGGATTTGAGGAAGAAACTGGTCTTGATAGTCTTGTAAGTTGTGAAATTTTTGAAGACAATCTTCTTCTTTCATTGCATACATTCTTGGTTTTTAGTTTTTGAAAGTAGAGAGAAAGAAAAAAAGAAGAGATGAAAGAGAATTAGAGAAGAAGAGACAAAAGGTCACAAACATCCCATTCGATAACGCATACATACATATATATAATGATATTTTTTTTTTTAAAAAAAGTTATATTTAATAACTATTTAATATGAGTAATTTTTTAAATATCACATTTTTTTTTAAAAAAATTGTTTTTGTCAATAGAACACAATATTCCAACATTTTTATTTAAAAATTTAACACACTCGTATTAGGAAAATTGGAGTCAAACTCTACACATTTGGCATATACGTAAAAGTGATGCAACAATTAATCTACTTATTTCTTCCTATATTTTTTATTTTAATTTTAAAATAGTATCATAAATTTAAATTTCTAATATTAGTACAAATTTAAGATTAAATATATTAAAAATTCATTTTAATATAAAAATTTAAATTCTAAATTAAAAAAATAGAACCCAAATATAATGTTTTAAGTTTGTGTATAATTTATTTAGAGTAAATAAGTATTTTTAGATAATTATTTATGTTATTGTAATTTTAATTTTATAATGCTAAATTTGGAAGAAAAAATTTAAAATATGCTATTTTATGGTAATATTGGTCATTTGACAAAAATAACACTATTTTAATTTTTGTAATATAGTACTATTAGATTAAATTTCCAAAAATAACAAAAATTTAATATTAAAATATTTTGAAACTTATTTTTAATAAGAAAAATTAAACCTTAAATTACAAAAATTACCCAAATATAATATTTTAATTATATTTATAATTTTTTTAGTAAATATATATTTTTAAAAATAATTTGTAATATTTTTAGAAAGTTTATACTGTTAAATTTGGAATAAAAACTTAAAAATATCCTAATTTAAAGTATTACTTTTTTAATATTAGAAAATTTATTATCCAAATAAATAATTTATAAATGAGAAAAACATTTTTCACCGGGTTGTACAACAAACGGCCATTATCTTTTTTGATAAATACATTTTGTAGGAAAATCTTTTTTTGTTCTGGTGAGATTTATCGCTTATACTTTTTGATTGAAAGAATCTCACTCTAATGATTAAATGATTTTGTGTTTATAAAAAAAAAGAATTATAACTACGATTATGTTACAACTTTTCTGTATTATTAATTGGACAAATATGTCATTCTGAAATTTGAAATTAAAATTAGTAACACTTATTTTCTTATAAATATAAAAATGTTTCATAGTGTTTTTCATTTTCTTTGTTAGAAATGTTATCCATTATAGTTTTCTTTGTTCGAAAAAATATATTTTGGGACCACGAATTTGTTTTGGGGTATATTTATGATCAATAGTAAACAAAAATGAGTCTGCAAGTGCTGCACACATCTTCTTTACTTTTCTTTTACGACTTCTAAATGTGGAGCTGTCATCATCTCGTGGGTTTCTCTCATGGATTTGGATTCCTATGAGCATTATTAATTTTTTTTTGTTCTTAAGAGTATTGTTTTCATGTTAATGATTTTGTGCATTTTTCTACTCGTTTACTTGATAGAATTTTGGCTCCATTTTCCACTTATATAATTTAATTGTAAATTTAGTACAAAGTTTTTTCACTTAATTTAATCGTGTTTAGTATAAAAGTTATATAAAAACAAAGATTATTACGCTACTATTTGCGGCCGTTAACTATGGTTATATTTATTTATCTGCCGTATGAGGTTTCAGTTGCAAATACGCTAAATTATTGTTTGTTTATATGCTATATCCTCATGCGATCATTCACATCAATCATACAATACGTTTTGCATTACAATTTTTCAGCCGCTATTTAAAATGCTATTGTAGTTAAATATATGTGATTAATAATTTATGATATAATATATGAAAGAAAAAATTTAAAATATGATAATTTATGGTATTAATATAAAAAAATAATTTAATGAATTTCATAGATTTATAAAAATTTAAAACTGAAAAGTACAAAAAGCTACATATTTGATCTATAGCTACACGCTTTGTGATATTTACTGACTATATACTCCTGGAAAAGTGAAAAATTACTACTAATAAATAAGAGTAACTGAATAAAGATATAAATTTGGAACTTTCATTAATTTAAATTATATTTCATAAACATAAATTTAATTTCATTTAGTACAAATTTAAGATTAAATACATTAAAAATTTATTTTAATATAAAAATTTAAATTCTAAATTAAAAAAATAGAACTCAACTATAATGTAATTTGTGTATAATTTATTTAGAGTAAATAAGTATTTTTAGATAATTATTTATATTATTGTAATTTTAATTTTATAATGCTAAATTTGGAATAAAAAAATTTTAAATGTACTATTTTATGGTAATATTGGTCATTTGACAAAAATAACACTATATAAATTTTTTTTTTTTGGCACAACACTATATAAATTTATGGTAATGTATTGTTTTAATGTTAATAAATTTCATTTTTCTACTTCTTTACTTGATAGAATATTGGCTCCATTTTCTACTTATATAATTTAATTTTATAATTTAATATATAAAAAGTTGCTGATATATCATCACCATATTTATTTTCAGCAATTTTATTATTTAATTTAAATAAAAATTTAAATTAATTATTTTATTAACCAAACATTTTAATTAAATAACTTAATTATTTAGTTTCTCGTAAATTTATTACAAATTTTTTCACTTAATTTAATCATGTTTAGTAATAAAGTTTTCACGATTTAAGAACAACAATTACTACATCACTACCGTCTTATTACATGTGCCAACTATTATAGTTATATTCATTTATTTGTCGTATGAGATTTCTTTTGCGAATGTATTAGATTACTGTTATTTTTTAAGAAGCAGTCTCTTGCGATTATTTGTGATGTTCGAATATTATGTTTTGCATCACAATTTTTTTTTATCATTGATTAAAACATCATTACGATTAAAAATATAGGATCAATCGTAATCGACAATGATAATAAAAAATAATATTTAACGCAATTGCAACTGTAATTTTAAATTTAATCGTAATTTTAAATACAGTCGTAATCAGTGACAACAACGTAAACAAACATTATCTATATTAAATTATATTATTATAATTTTGAATAATCGTAAAAGTTGAAAAGATATAATTCTTTTTTGTTAATAGGTGAAGAGATATAGTTATTTCCGTAAAAATAATGTTATTAAGATATCATGATCTACGGAATGCGGTCAAGAATATTATACAAAAATTAGAAGAATTATTCATGGGGCTTTGAGTATAAAATGGTAGAATGTCATAAGTTTTAGCAAGAAGATTTTGTTCAGAACCTTCTCAAGTGATTTCATAGAAAAATACATAGTTGATAGATTTATTTCATTTCGGATAACTTTTTTAGTAGTTTCAAGTTAGAATGGTCAAATAGACACATTCATTTTTTTACTTAACCTATGTTTTGAGCATGATCAATCAAGACCCAAAAACTATTGTCTAAAATTATTTTAAAAGAAATTCAATTCTGATGCAAATAGTGAAAACAGAAGTTACATAACCAAAATACTGGAAATAATTGCAACATTTATAAACTTAAAAAAGTGAATGTTTCGACATAAAAATCTATTTTTATGTCCACCTTTTGGTACCTTAACCATACAAGAAAAAAAAATCAAAAAGAAAAATTCACATTTTTAATATAAAATAATATAAGAAAACATTATGATTTTTCATAAAAAAATTGGAAAACATTTATGGTAATGTTTTTCATTATTTTCAAGAAATCTGATTTATTAGAAATCGTTCGTATGAAATTTAGATTGAAAATTCTAATATTTAACATACATTTTTCCATTTCTTTTTTTATACTTTTTAACATTTTTATTAAATTGTAAGAAATACATACAAAATATTATTTTAAAGGGGAAGAAGTAAGTAAGAACTCATAGTTATTATTTTCATCAGTTTATTAAACAATGCGTTAAAAGAATTTAAATTGGCTGCTTAATGTTTTGCTTTGTCAGTGGAAAACATAATAATATTAAAACTCGAAAACTAAAGAAACAAAATAAAATAAAATAAAAACAAAGACTGACCACAGGACACACGGATTGTCGACCGACCAGAGACCAAAAAGACTTTTACTTTTAATCATTAATAATCCCACTCTTTTCTTATAGTTATAGCCAAACCCACTTTCTTTTTCTTTCTTGCCTTAATCTAATCTAATCAAGATTTTCTATGTTAGAGCTTTGTCTTAAGTACACCTCACAGATTCTCTTTTTTATTTGATCCAACGAATATCTTTTATTTTCTTTTAAACATATATTGCTTAATTAAATAAATATTTAACATTATAATATACGTAAATCACTAATATTTCGATATAAAATACAAACACAATATAAAAAAATATCAACAATTTAAAAAATTATTCAACATATAAAACAAAACTTTAGATTAAATAAATATTTCTCCCATATACAACTTTTTACCTATTTAATAATATTTTTTATCCAAAATATAAACAATTTAATTTCATTTGTATAATCCAATTTTATTTTATATTTTATTTGTATAATCAATATTAAAAATTTCAAAAAATTATTTTAAATAATAAATAAATTATCTATGTATGTAATTTATATTTACTAAATAAATAATTAATTATAATATGTGAATATTTTTTTAGTATTATATAAGTCTAAATATGTTATTAAATTATTTAATACATATATATATATATATATATATCCATTTTACATTAAGTGTTGTTTTAAATTCCTACTTTTGCTTCAGAAAAATGCTGCTTTAATTTGAAATCCAAAATTATAAATAAAATTTTAACTAGAATTTTATAACGCTAAGTATATATATAGAAGCTTGCAGTTTTACTTAGGAAACAAATGAAAATATATGCATAATAAAACGATTACACATATATCCAAATTCTATAAAATTAGATTTATATCAACGCTTTGCATATCTGAAAATAATTGCAAATTATATAATATTATTTATTAATAAATATAAATTAGATATTTATATAATTTTTATTTTTATTTAAAATTCTTTTTAATATTAATTTTTATATGTAAATTAAAAAATAAAAATAATTGTTTTAATGAATTTAATAATATTTTTTGGTTAGTTTAATAAAATATATTATTTATCTAAATAAAATAATAATAATGTTATATATTATAATTATTCTAGTAAATTAAATTTATTTATATATTTATTTGAAATTTATTATAGTGATAACATATTATCATGATATTTATGTCAATAACACGTTAAAATAAGATTATTTTATTAAAATGTTTTTTAAATAATATATTAAAAAAATTCGAATGATGAAAACTGCAACTAGTAGTTTTTGTACGGAAAATTTTGTGAAAGAATGTATAATATGAATAACAAGAATTTAAGAAGAAAAATAATAAATAAGAAGAAGAAAAATAGGTATGAAGCTAGGGTTTTGGGGTTGTTGATTGTGCAGAGTGAAACCCACACGACGTTCAACATTCTGGGCTCTTTCTCCACGCTGTCTTCTTCTTTTTCCTTCTCCAAGAATTTCAAATCATTTTGTCTTTGAATTTACTTATCTTCTTGTTTTTTACCAATAATACTTCTATTTTATCAGTACTTGATTGATTTATATTCATTATTCTTTTCTGTTTTTACTTGTTGAAACTTCAAACATACCTCACTGTTTTTCGTTTTAGGTCCTAATGAATTGACATTTTAACAATTTCATTCACCTTTGTTTTTCTTTTTCTTAATTTGTATGTATGAGATTATTTTTCTTCCATAAATCCCCTTTTTTAATTGGTTATTGATTTGTTAGTCTAAATTATGCCAGACCAAAAGTTATATAATTGGAAGGCTTATCATTTCTATTTTGTTATTTTATAATAATTATGTTTACTTATAATTACTTTCAAACAAATATATAAATGTATGCATATTGAATTGTGTATTTTTGCATATATAAATACATAAATGTATACATGTGAATTTTGATATCTTAACATTTCTTTTGTTTGATGTTTTAAGCAGATTAATTTGTTTTTTTATCACCTAAACTACATGATCCAATAATACAATACTTTTATACGAAAATTTAACATTTTCATACAAAAAATAAATCGAATTTCACTAAAATAGATATACAAATGATACAACCACTAACACATTTATTTCTTTAAAAAAATAATATATACAATAAATGTTACTCTTAACCTAAAATCATAACTATCAGTAAGGACTTGATCCGCCATGAATTCTTTCCATGGTATATACATGCTTTTGTCTATTTCTTATAAATACTATTTATTAAAAGGCAATTAATTAAAATAATATTATTTTAAATTTTTGTTTCAATATAACATTAATCATTTAAATTTTCAAAAATAACATAAATTTAATATTAAAATAATTAAAAACTTCTTCCTAATGAAAAAAATCTAAACCATAAATTAGAAAATTGAACCCAAATATTATGTTTTAATTTTTTATATAGTTTATTTAAAATAAATAATTATTTTCACATAATAATTTATATTATTTTTGGAATTTTATTTTTATTGTATTAAATTTGAAAAATAAACTTAAAATGATGCTATTTTATGGTATTATTCTATTAAACTGATGACGAATTGATTCATCACCGTTAAACATGTTCAACCATCTAAATAATATAAAATAAACAAATTTATTAAAAATAAACAATTTGTAGTAGATTTAACTAACTTACCTGGAAGACGTACTCAGTTGAAAAATAATACGAAAAGAATGAACAATGAGTCAAGATCAAGTATACGAAAGTTGCCATATTTCATACACTGAAAAAATGATGAACATCATATCTAATGACTATAGTCTATAGACATAACCTGATAATAATTCACAGTATCCAATACTATATAACAAAATACATTTTGTATCGATTATATAATATATAGTGTCACGACACCATGCCCTTCAGCGAGTATGTGCTTTAGACTATTGGTCCATAAATTGTCATAATTTCAGGGTGAAGAATTATATGATAAGAAACAATTGTTGGAAGAAAACTACAATCATTACCTTCAAAATAAAGTCTGTGTTCATGTTCAAAAGTTCTTTCAAAAAGCTAAAATCATTTACAAATTGACAAGCATGGCTCATTTGAAAACCAAATCAGTTAGTTAATTTTATTTTTAACTAGATTTATATCCACGTCATGGGTGGGAAAACATATTAGTAAATTATATTTTAGTAGTAAATAAATTAAATATTTATATAATTTTAATTTTTATTTAAAATTACTTTCAACATTAATTTTTATATATATAAATTAAGAAAAAATAATTATTATTTTTTACGAATTTAATAGTATTTTTTGGTTAGTTTAATAAAATATATTAATTGTCTAACCAAATTAATAACAATGACATTTGTAATTATTCAATAAGATAAATTATTTATATATTTATTTGAAATTTATTGTACTGATGAAACGTCAACATAATATTTCTTTTAATAATACGTTAGAGTAAAATTTTATTACTTTGGTTAGTTGAATAAAATATATTTATTTTCTAACCAAATTAATATCAGTGGTAGGTATTGTAATTATTCTAGTAACTTAAACCCTTTTATATATTTAAGCTGAAATTCGTTGTGGTGTTGACACGTCATCATGACATTTTTGTTATTAACAGAGTAATGTTACTTTGTTAAAAAGTTTCTCGAATAATATATTAAGGATTAGTGTGTTACACAAATCTAATTATAATATGCGAAATCGAATGAAACTACTGCAAATATATAGTAAAATTGTTGAAAAACTGAACTATTATAAAACTAAGATATGCATACATTCTTTTGAAGAAATAATTTTTAGAAAATTTTCTTTAAGTATCATATTTAATTAATAAATTTTCTTTAAGTATCATATCCTAATAAATTTAATAACAAAACTTTGGTTATCTGTTAAAGATATAATTAACAAAAAAAATCTAAAAACGATAAAAACTGAAAAACTAAACAAACTACATTTATAATTTATTCAATATTACTTAACTAACGACGATAGGCGTTGACAAATCTAGAAAAAATGTTTACTGGGAGCACACAATCTATTTAATAATAAAAAATATTATACAATTGTAATTAATCAAATTAATTGAATTGGGTTTATTTCTATCAAATACACAAATTTATAAGAATAAATCTATTTTCACCCATATTTTTGGGTCTTTTATAAGTTACATAAACTATGTTTTTTTCCGTAAACTAAATAAACTTTATAAATTATTCTAATTATAGAAATTCTGTTAATGTTTACAAGTTAAATTGTTATTAAACCTTGTTTTACTTCGAAAATCTGGTCTTAGTTTTAAAATAAATTCAAGATAAAACTAGATTTTCGAATTACAACCAGATTTTAAAACTATTTAAAGTGTAAACATTAATAAAAATTTTACAATTAGAATAATTTATAAAGTTTGTGTAATATATGAAAGAAAAATACATATTATATAGTTAAAAGTAGATCCAAAAAGTATGATGAAAATAAATTTAATCGTATAAGTTTATGTAGTTGACAAAAATAAAACCAATTTGATTTTATTACTTGGAAAGCAATAGGTTTGCATCTACGTATAACGAATATTATAAGTTAGAATGTATGTATATAACCAGAAGTTGTCCTTTTACACGTGATTTTGTGACTATACACAGAACATACCTATTTCTCCAAAGGTCTTCACGACCACATCATTACATGTGTATGTGTAAATACGTACACAAACACACATATCTATGTTCAAGCAGTCTACAAGCGTGTATGCCTTAGATCATGATTCATTACAAAAGTGATCCTCTGATTTTTAGGTTTCATGTAATATTTTTACTAGAGGAATCCACAAGAGTAGCCTAACTTATTTTTGGCAAAGCTATTTGTAATTACACATTCACTATCTGATATATAACCATTATATTATATACCAAACAAATCCAAACGGTTACCTACAATACTAGCTAAATCAATTCGATCGAGTACCTTAGAATAACACATATATTTCCATTGTTTTTTTCTTTTTGTCAGTCGATCACAATGAATCGATCCACTAATCCACTTACTTTTCTTCTTTTCTATTGTTCTTTAAATATCTAATATATATATATATATATAATTTACAATGTGATTGGAGAGAAATAAATGAGTTAGTGGTTGCACCACTTCTACATCTATTATAGAGATGTGGAATTTGATTTCACATTCAATCGTATAAAAATGTCAAATTTTTGTATGAAAATATTAGATTATTAAGCCGTTCTGTTTATGAAAATTAATGTTATATTATTAATAAGGTCGGTCCGTTTATGAAAATGTTGCATTATTAGATCAGTCCGTTGTGATACATGTGACAAAAAAACTTACAATATGATTGAATATTTTAAAAAAAATATTGAATAGCATATTTTATATTATTTTTAGTTATTTAAAAATAATAATTATCAATAAATGTTCCCAAAATATTAATTAATGTATATTTTAAATTTTATTAGACGTTAATTAATCGAATGAGCATGGCTTAATCGTAGATTATACAAAGAGTAGTCAAATATTTATTTTAGAGCTTTTAAAATTTTAGAATAAACTTATATAGCATTTAAGAAAAATAATAAATTAGTGTGGTCCAGTAAATGTAAAACTGTTGTTCGACAATTAGTCTCAAAATCAAGACTAAGTGCTTCTTTTTCATTCTTTCTAATGATAAGCATAATTGTTATTTTGCCTTGTCTTCTTCGCCAAATTTGAGACTTTTGCAAATCTAATTTGCAGGGCTTTTGATATTTCTAACGCAATTGATTTTCTTTTTGGTCTATTATAGTAAAATTTTGGCGTTTCCAGCCGTGTATACATATTTTTGAACATTGACCTTGTTCGTTTGTTTGCTGCCATTGACTACGTATGCAATTACGGTCAATACTATGACTGGATTGCGATATATATTGTTCGTTTATTTGTTATCGGCGGTTGTGGTTGCGGTATGATCGCAAATTTTTAGTCATATAACTATTTTAACCAGTGGTCAAAAAAATTGCGATGCATGATACAATATCTAACCGTTATGATTGACCGCATATAACTGCGACAGCCAAAAAACAATAATCTACTGCAACCACATCTGTAACATGACTATTATATTTTTTAATGCATAAACTTAAACCAATAAGGCCAAAACATTTAAACTAAATTTTTTGTTAAACTTTGTTTGAAAAATTGAAAATTATACTTATTTAATGTCCCTAATCTTTGCTATATATAAATAGAGCTTGTGTGGATAAATCTGATACAATTTGTGTTCAAATTAACAATATTAAATCAAACAAATTGCTGTAACTGGATTCCAACGCTTAGGAGACAGCTTAAAAGTTTGAATTTCATGTGTGTGGATGGCTGTTTTGATCAATAATTAAGGTATTAAAATTCAGGTCATGAAAACCATTATTGTTGGGTATGAAACAAGATGACGATAACTTTTTGGTATAACAAAACAAGTTAATGATTTTGAGGATTCAAAGTTCGTTGAGATTTGAAAAGGCTTCACTGGAGATTCACTGTTCACTTGTCGATTAGAATTTTGTGAATTTAAGAAGTCCAACTTGTGATGATTAATAATCAAAGTAAATTATCATCGAGTATCTAACAACAAGATTACTATTGATTCTTCTATCCAGAGTCGGGACTGAGCCCAAACGTGGCAATCGCATTTTTTATGGCTACGGTTAAAATCAAGTGTAATCAAATTTACCACATATATGATTTATTAAGGCCTTTATTAATCCTTGTAAGAATAAGTACATATTATTCTATGGTTCCGTTTGTCAATCGCATTTTTTTTGTTAGTATAAATTGTTATTCATTTATCTGCCGGTCAATTGTAGCAGTGAAACATTACGTTTTATGTTGCAAATTTTTTATTGCTAATTAAAATCGCGATCAACTGCAACTGTAATCATTGATGACAGAAAAACGAACAAAATATTAATCGCAAAGGCGGATCTATGTACATGGGTACTATGGCAAATATCTCATACTAATAATTTTTTTAAAAACTGTTTTATAAAAATTTAGTTAAATATTTTAATTTAAATATTTTTCAATTCCCTAAATTTTAAATTCCCTAAAATTTAAATAATTTTAAATATTTTAATTTAAATATTTTTCGTAAGAACGGATCTATGTACATAGATATTATGGCAAATATGTTTTTGCATCTGGTACTGATTAGTTGCAACTATAACCGTAGCCATTAACAACACAAACGAACATGATCTATATACCGACGAAATGTAGAAATTTCGAACATAAATATACAACATTTCAAAAAAGTTTTTATTTCCGAGTTGTAGAGTGTAACAAAGATGCAATGATGCAAATAAGAAACGGTGACGTGGGATGAGGTATGTCTTATGGAAGCAAATATGAAATAAAATGTAAATTAGTTTGGTGAAGTGCTTGCATATATATGTTTATATAAATATGTGATAATGTATATATAAGCATAAGGAATAAGTAAGTATCAGTTTGTGGTCACACGCATGGGTTGTCTCTGGTCCCTTTGCTTTTCACATTTGTGGCCATTTGTAGTCTTCTTATGTCACCTCTTTACATATATATTATATACATGAATATGAGTGTGTTTGCACTTTCTTAATATTTTAAAGGTTTTTCAAAGTAAACATAAATTCTTTATTAGATAAAAGTTTCGTTACGATTTGTAAACATTATCTCGGGCGGTGGATGCTCTTTTAGGGCTTTGATCATCATGACGCCATGCTTACTCCATTATTCAAGTCTTAGAAATACATATTTTAATTGGAAAAAATGGCGAAAAAATTACAAATTATACACTTTTTTATTATTCAATTTTTAAATATTTTATACAATTTTCTAATAATTTTAAATAAGTATTAAAAATACGAATAATTCAATATTTAGTTAACACTTATTATCAAACACATTTTCAGAAATTTACAATTCGTAATATTCATTTGTTAGCCGCAACAGTACATACGGTTGACAGTAAATCGTTGTTTGTTTATCTTGCCGCAACAATATACGAAAGATACAACAGTTAGACATTGTGTTATGCGTCACAATTTTTTCGACAACTGATTAAAACATTGGTGCGTTTAAAAATTTGCGATTAACCGTAATCGCAATTGTTGGCGACAGACAAATGAACAACATATATATGTCGCAGTCGCAGTGTTGATCGTAGCCGCAACCTCCTACGACAACAAACGAACAAGACTAATATATCAATTTATTTAAGTGGTTTTAAAAAAAAATTTGATTTTAAAAAATGAAACCGTTTTAATACCAAAATTATAATTAATTTAATATTTATTAAATTAGATTTATTTAAATAGATTGAAAATTTTAATTAATAAAATTGTAACTGACAGTACGTATTGACTAAAATGAATTTTCTTATTAGTCTCTTTCTAAATTATATTCCCTTTTACCAAACCAACCATTAGACTAAATGTGCTTATAAGAAATATTCCTCGTAATTTTAAATAGTAAAAAACAGTAAAAAAGTAACACATTTTTGTTATAAAAAATAGTTACCAAAATAAAGTATCTACACTATGGATTGGTTTGATACCGGTTTTGATGATTTTCAGATCAATTTTTCTCCTTTTATGTTTGGATTCAATTTCAATAAACATTCAGTTGGCCCAAAATCCACAAGCGACGTTAAGTCCAACTAAAGCCTTATAAGTAGATGAAAATTGGATTTTTGTGCCAATTACTAAAATATTTTTCGAAAATTAGCTGTCGGTGGTATGTAAACAAAAGTTATATTTATTTTAAATAATTATTGTTTAGAAAAGACAAAAAATACTTAATATTGATTTTTAATTTATTTATTATTTAAAGAGTTTATACTATAGTCCACAGAGTTTTCTTAATCAAAATATATGTTGGATTTTTAATATCAAAATAATAATATCTTAAAATAGCATATGTTTAATTTTTGTTCTAAATATAATATCATAAATTTTAAATTTTAAAAATATTAAAAAATAATTTATGAAAATATTTATTTACCATGAAGAAGTATTATGTGTGGGTCTTTTTCTTAATTTAAAGCTTATTTTTTCCTTATTATGAAAAGATTTTAATATATTTTTATATTAATTTTTAATTTAAAAATTTAAATAACGATATTATATTTAAACCAAAAAATTAAAAATTCTATTTTAGACAATTATTCTAATTCATATTCTAAATTTATCTCTAGATGTTCCTTTATTGTTTCTAATATCACTTATAACAGTAAAGATAAATTCAATTATTTTTATAAAACGTCAATGTGATACAAAATAGATATCTTAGACACTTAAATATATTTCAAATTCTTTGTAGAAAAAATAAAATTAACATTTAATCCAAAATGAAATAAGTACATTTTATGGTTAAGAAATGGAAATTTGCTATTTTCACATTATTTATAATGCTCTATTTATAGTAGTATCTCTTTTGTTATATTTTTATAAGTTTTTATAGTTAATAGCACACAGAATAAGAAATTAAGAATGCACCAACCTCCTGACATGAAAGTTAAATCTTTGCACCAGAAAATCTCTCTACTATCAAGTTCACAGCCTACAAATCCTATGCTATCTTATATAAGTAGAAATATTTGGAAAGGAATAAAAAGAACAGAGAATACACAAGAGTTAAGTGATGGATCTGAATATGCTTTGTTTGGTGGATGCTTCATGAATTTACAATACAAAAGGACAACAAATCATTATAGCAAAAGCATCATTGACTCAATAGTTTTTTCATATGGGAAACAGAAGCCATTGCATTGTTATCTCTATTGTGAGATTGTAAAAACTTGTATGACCAATTCATAGAATGGCCAAAACTAGCCATGTTAATATGAGTTTTTAAATCCAACCCGACTTAATTTTAAATTAATCCGGTTTTAAGTTAATTATAATCTTATTTTAATCCACCAATTATTAAAAAATAGGATTAAATCTTTTGGAATCTATTTTAAACTCATAAATAGGATTAAATCTTTTTATATATATATATTTATGATATTACATAATTATTTTTATATTTAAATTATATATAAATCTTGTATAAATTAAATTATTAGTTCATAAATTAAAAAAAATAAATTTTTATTTTGCTATTTTTGCGTGAATATATTTTTTTACGAGAAAATATCATTTTACGGTTTTGAAAAAATATTATTATGTGCGTTTTGGCGAAAAATGATGTTTTACGGTTTAAGCGAAAATACATTATTTTACGATTTGAAAATAATAAATTATTTTTAGTTTTTGAAATAAAAACGCTATTTTGTAGTTCTGACAAAAAATATTTTTTAGTTTCGGTGAGAAATTCTATTTTACGTAAAAACGATATTTTAGGTTTTTTGAAAAAAATATTATTTTGAATTTTGGCGAAAACATATTATTTTGTGATTTTGGCCAAAAAATGCTATTTACAATTTTGGCAGAAAAATACTATTTTTAATATTGATGAAAAATAATATTTTCAATTTTGATAAAAAATATTATTTTGTATTTTTAGTAAAAATGTTATAGTTTTGAAAGAGAAACATGGTTAATCTTTTTTAATTCTAATATTTTAAATCCCGTCTCTATTTCAAAATTAAAGTTTTTACGTATTTTAATGGGTGACATTAATACTAAAGTTTTAAACTTTTTTAACATCCCTAACAATGCGATAAGTTGGTGCATCTCAACTATATATGTTAATGATATCACTCCTTTAATTAACTCTTAGATCATCAAAGCATATAGTATCTTGAATAATTAGTAAGTTGATGAAAACAAAAACAAAATTGTTTAAAATATTACTATTTTAAATTTTTAATATAAATGTAGTAATAATCATTTAATTTTTTAATAATAACATAAATTTAATGTTAAAATAATTAAAAAAAATTTAATAAAATTTTTTTAAATTTTAAATTAGAAAAATGAAGCCAAACATTATATTTTAATTATATATATAATTTATTTGAAAATATTTTTATATAATAATATTGTATTATCTTAAAATTTTGTTTTTAACGTGTTAAATTAAAAAATATATTATTTTAAGATTTTTTTTTGGGCAAATGACTAAAATAACTCTATTTCACGTTTTTGTTCCAAATATAACACTAATCATTTAAATTTCTAAAAATAGCACGAATTTAATACTAAAATAATTAAAAACTTATTTCTAATGAAAAAAATTTAAACCCTAAATTGGGAAAAGTGAATCCAAACATTATGTTTTAATTTTATATATTATTTACGTAAGATAAATAATTATTTTCACATAATAATTTATGCTATTTTTTTAATTTTAATTTTAATGTGCTAAATTTTGAAAATAAACTTAAAATAATGTTATTTTAAGATATTACTCTTTTTTTTTTTTCTCAATTTTGCAATGTACTTATAATATTCTTTTTTAATCACCGAACTTTTAATATTGTAATAAATAATTATACAAGCTCCAAAAAGATTATTTTATTCCTATTTTCGAAAATAGTGAACCGTCACTCAATCTCGTACTTTCATGAGGGAAAAAAAAAGGTGAAAACGATAAGAAAAGAAAGAAAGAAAGAATCTTTGAGCAAGTCGAAACGGAATATTGCGGTAAAATCATCACGGCGAAGCGCAGCCACGACGAGAAAAACCCAGCCTTGATCGTTCCCTATCGAATTCAAACAAGAACCCTTGCTGCATTAAATTCCCTATCACTGAGAATCCAACCTTCGGATTCACCGATTGTATTGCCAAACATTGGATCTGTTCTTCCGTCTCGATAAAATAATTCCTCGGCGGCGGAACAAACACTGCGCCGCCTGCAAATACAAGTTTCAACCTCGGCATTATCTTTTCAGGCTTTGAAACGCCGGAGATGTTAACGCATAAATCGAATCCAGGAGTTAGCTCGGCGACAATTGGGATTCGGATCCGTCGTCTAACAGCCGCGACGACCAGTCGATACGCCGGATCAGCGAGAAACGCGAGCGTTGTTCCGGAGTCCACGACGGTTCCGCCGTTACCTGACCCATCAATTTCCCAAACGGAAGGATCGATTCGTAATTTCACACCGTTGACGTGAACTGATTTCAATCTAACGTAGTAAAAAGTTGGGGAGAACGGATTCGTTAGCAAGGGAGTGAAGGAAAGCTTCGAAACGGATTCGGATTGAGCTCCGCCGCCGATGACGAGGTAACTTGTCGGCGGCGGAGAAAGAGTGTAATCCATAAGACAATATGAAAACTTGTCACCGAAACGACGACCTAACTGAGAAGCAAACGAAATAGGTCCACGGCCCAAGCCCATAACTCCATGGGCTCCATTAAAACTCGTACCTGATACACTCTGACCCGAGATCCGAAACCCGCATCCGAAAGCGACGCTCTTTAGATGCGCTTCTCTGCCGGAGCTAGTCTTCAACGTCGTCGTTTCTCTAGCGAATAAACCGGAGGTTAATGAACCATCCGCGTAAGTGTACTCGTAAAGACACGTGGAATGGATCCGGGTATGGTTACATTTCCGAGCCCGACTCGGTTCAGGTACGAGTCGACAAATCGGGTCGTAGCAATGCGCCGGAGAGAATGTGGAGGAATGGCGAGGGAAGAAGACGGTGGCTGGAGAATGGTTAGAGCAGTTTCGGCAAGCGGAGCATTTTACCCAAACGAGATCGCTTCCTGTATCAGCGATTAGGAGTAGCGATTGAGGCGGTTGTCCAATTCGGAGATCCACGAAATACTGACCCGACCCGGAAGATGCACCGGAGACAACAGGCGATTTGACGAAGGGTACTGTTTTCCGCCGGAGAGAGAGAAAATGGAGACGACGAGTGTCTAAAGCTAAAGCTTGGGTTGGAGAAGGAAATGGCGATTTGCGTAATAACGGAAGCTTTAGGTACTCATCATCACTCACAGCAGCGAGATTCGCCGGCGGGAGGAGGAAGAGAGAGAGAAAAGAACAGAGAACGATAAGATGGAACATTGAGAGAGAATGAATGGATAAAAAGCGAGAGGAAGAAGAGGTTTTCGTTTAGTTATCTGTGTTGTTTTTAAGAGATGAAGAAGAAGAAGAGTGTATAAAAATACGATCTTTATACGATTTTGTCAGTTTATGGTCGAACTGTATATTACATTAGAACGTGAAGACTGAAAGATTTCTGTTTTTGAAGGCATCAAAGATAAAGCTTTGGCTTTTGCAAGAAGAAAAAAAAACTCTTAGCTGTCCAAATGTGTTTTTTTGTTCTTTTCTTTCACTTTAAACATGAAAAAAGAAATTTTAGTTTTTTAATATTTGAGGTTGTGGAGTATGGTAATATTTAAAAAAATGAGATGATTGATTAATCCAAAATGTTATATCTAGTCTTAGATCCGTGAATTTATTTAATTTAATATAGAGGGTCGGATGATATGAATAATTAATTATAATGATAATAATTAATAATTATACAATACAATAATAATAATAAATGTGGATCTTGTTTGGACGTGAAAAGTACTATACCCAAGAAATGGACCCTGTTTGTTTGGTGGTGGCAGAACTACTTAATCTCCAAAAGATAAAAACATGATAATTTTTCTTTATATGATTACACTAAACTAGGCGTGGGTATTTGGCAGAAACCGATTAAACCGAATCGATCGAACCAAAATTTTTGGATTTCAGTTTTAATTTATTATATATACTAAAACGATTCGATATAATAATAATATTAATCAGTTTACGATTTGGTTCGGTACAATCCGAAATCCAAAAAACAAAAAATATAAACTAATATAAATCGAATAAACTGAATTACACCGAATAATTAAATCAAATTAATCTAAAATTAATCGAAAAACTAAAATACAAACCAATAAATCGATTAAACCTAAATTTTATGTAATTAAACCAAAAATTAAATTTTAATTCAGTTGAATTCAAAACGATTTTTTATGCTAAAAATCGAAGTGATTAAACCAAAAAAATAACCGAATCAAACCAATTATCATTATTATTTTTTCAATAAACTTTTTTCAAAACCAAAAAAATCGAAATCTGAAAAACTCGAACCGATTAACCCAAAAAAATCGAAACTTGGAAAACTCAAACCGATTAACCCAAAAAAATCGAAAGCCCAAAACTACAATAAACTACAAAAAGTGTTACTATTCCTTGTTGTTATGTGCTATAATAATAATAATTATTATTATTATTATTATTATTTGTACGTTATTAGAACATGGAAACAAGCTTTAAACAAAATAATGTGATACATTTAAATAATAATATTTATAAAAATAATGTAAAACATTAAAGAGTGAAGAAGATTCGGGCGATACTTTGCATGGCTGCACATGTTATGAAACATGTGACTTTTAAGACAAACCACAATAATTTTATCTTTTTTCAGCAGTTTGGGAGATTACAAATTTATTGCAAATTTATTATCTAAATATAAATAACTAAAAATGAAGAGATTTGATTTTTTTACAATAAACTATAAATTTCACTATACTATAAATATGTAGTGGAGTCAAAAGTTTTCTCGCTCAATGCATAAATAATAAAATGTAAAATACAAAGTTAAATAAATAAATATTATAAAAAAATTTAAAATACATAAAAAGTTATGAATACTAAAAAATACATAACTTATAAATATATTATATATAATAAATTTAAAATTTCAAAAATTACATAAATTGTTTTCTGAAAATAAATATTTAACATAAATAAATTATAAATATAATTAAAATATTATATTTGGATTCTTTTTCTTATTTAAAGTTTAATTTATAAATATAAAATATTATACATGCGATCAGACGTTGCGGTTATACGCTGTAATATTGTTGTTCGTTTGATCGGCATAGGTTGTCGCCGTAGGTTGTATCGCAATTGTTTAATCGCAAACGCTACAATTTCGTAACGTTTAAAATTTTTTATCACAATATTCTACGGTCGACCGCAGCGTTTGACCGCATGACGCAACCACATATTCTTCTGGCTACGAAACGAACAACACTATAGTCAAATGTATTACCTAGTTAATAAGACCATATTCTTGACGTTTCTTTGAAACCTCAATGCTTTCACTTTGAAAACTTGAGAGACAAAGAAGATGTTTCTTTCACGTGAACAACACAATAAATTTTATTGGTATCATTGACCCTCGGCCACTGCTATAAATCATTTTAAATTCGAAAAGTATCTGAATATGTGATACAATGATACATAAACACAAGAAGAGAAACCAAACTCAGTTAACAGATTCTTCATTGTTATTATTACTGTCTCCTCCAGTTTCAGTTTTGGCTCTGCTTCTAAGCTCTTCAAATGCTTTCATGCTTTCTGCATCAAACCCTCCAGCAAACTGCAAAATTTCATTCAATACATAACAAAACAAAACATTTTCTTAGTCACATATGCAAACAATTAAGAAAGTTTGATTGATTTTTCTTTTTAACCTGATGAACTCTGAAAGCAAAGCGAACGCCTTGGAGAAGCAAGAACTCTCTGTTAGGATCTTTATCAGATCCACTCACTGAATCAAGCTCCGAAGCTACTCGTTTCATGTATTTCTTCGCGAGTTGGACCGAGGAAAGCTTGATCTTTGTTGTGATGCCAAAAACAAAGAAACAGAGCATTTTCAAGATTGTTTTAAAGAAGAGAGTTTTAAGCAATCGAACAAACAAGTTTTCTTTTACCTTTCCTACGACACCGGTATCAGATAACCAATCAACTGGAATTCCAAATTCTTTGTATCGTGAAATCGCCATGTCTCTTGTACGTAAAAGAGCGTATACACTTTGTTCGACCCTATGAAACGCAAAGATCAAACAACTATTAGTGAAGAAACCAATATTTTGGTTTTGATATTATGAAAGATTTCTGATGACTTACTTCTCTAGCAACTTGTACATTTTCTTTAAAGCGGGTTCACAAGGGAGATTCGGATCATCGACAAATGAAGTAACTTGCTTCTCCAATTTCATGAGATCTTGATACTCAAAAGCTGCTTCTCGTAGGGCATCAGCTTTACCTTCAGGCCAATCAAAGTGTTTAAGAACAGCCCTTTCATCAACCTACTCAAAATGTTGTGTCAAAACAATAGAGCCGAAATAGTGGTTAGAAAGTAATGTTGAAAAGAGGAGTTAATGACCAAGAAGGAGAGCTCTTCATCTAGCCAGCTAACGAATGCCAAGAGATCTTCTATATCGGTGAAAGAAGCTGCTCGAACTTCAGTTGCTAACGACTGAACAAAGTCACCTTGTGTCTCCACATCCGCTTTTACCTGAAATCAAGTTTTAACAAACAGTTTATTCTTCTCTTGCCTTTATATTGAACCGATTGAGTAAAAATGTGAACTTACAGCTAAGAGGAATGTTGATCGATTCTCGATTTCCCCAATCATATTGCTCCTGGCTTCAGATGAATTACCAGTCCCTGAAGAGATCAAAGAAGGTGCACCATCTTTCTTTGCTTCACGTTTCATCAATGATTGATAAAACTCAACAAGCTCAGGAGCTCGGTGGACTTTGTTCCCGCTTCCCCCTCCTCTTCCAAGTGCTCCAGGTGGGGGAGGGGGTGGCGGCGGCCCACCACCAGGTGGTGGAGGTGGTGGTGGTGGACCACCACCTGGTAATGGAGGTCTTGGTGAGGGCATATTGGTACTTTTACCATTTCCAGATGATCTTGGAGGTGGTCGGGGTACTCTAGGAGGCCGTTTCTCAATGTCTACCAGCTTCATTTTGGTTACAGCTTGAGCATTTTCGCTGGCTTTACCGTCGTTACCAACATTAGACTGATCCATTGTGGTCATGGTCATGGAGGGAGCCAAAACCGATTTCTCCTTCAATTGAGCGAGTTTAGGAGGCAAAGCAACATTACCGCCAAATCTCTCTGCTCTCGCTTGATCAGCTTTATGCTTAATGTGTTTCTCTCTCTCAACCGCCAGCTTATGCCGGTCTTTGTACGCGGGATACTTCTCATCCAAAACATTATCAACTGATTTAGACATCACTTGAAATGATGCTGCAACGGAATTTAAAGGCTCGCCCGGAGAAGAAGCCTGTTGTTGTGTTCTAATTCTTGGAAGATTCGGAGTTTCAGGGGTACCAGGGGTTTCTTGATCCACTTTACCAAATGTTGTTATGGCTACAGATTCGCCTGCGTTTCTGATCATCAAAGATTCTAAAGGACCTCTCTGTTTATTCATGCTCATGCTAAGTCTTCCCGGTGATCCTCCATAGAATGATCTTGAAGGCGATGATTGAACACTCGAATCATCTTTGCTTTTGCCCCATCTCTTAAGTTTCTGAATCAATCCCGGTTTTTTGCTTAAACTACTAAATCTACTTGTGGAACTATCCATTGAAGCGTTATCGAAATCATCGCTTCCCGGAGATGAAGGTTGAGAGAAGTTGCTCTCTACATCGGTATCTCCTTGGCCACGTTCCGAACCAGCATACTCTAGCATCAACCGTTTAGCTTTTGCTTGGGACTTGGGGCTAAGATTCTTGCTTAAGTCACGAGCCGAGATTTTACCAGCTGGTGTCTGGTAATTTCTTAACTCATACCGCAAACACGCATTGACCCAACGGAGATAAACCAATTCCTCAACTTCACTAAACCTGTTCATCTGAAGCCCTTCCACTTGCTTTAACAAATCCTCATTGTTATGCTTCAAATTGTTAACCTCTTCTCTTACTTTTGCCACTTTATCGCTCTGCGGACAAAAGACAGAAAATTTTAATCTGAAGAAAGAAAGAAACTTTGATGCAAGACTGATATGGAGGAATCACTAAACTTACCTCAGTCATGTTTGAAAGAGCTGAAATTCTTGCTTCTGCGGAATCGAGTTTAATGGTTAACTCTCTCTTTTCGTGTTGAAGCTCTCTGTTTTTTCTCTTGAGTTCCATAACTTCCACTTCCAATTCCTGTACAGCTTTTAACTTCCTCTCCACTTCGGTGTCTTTACTCATCGCTTCTTCTTCTTTCATTTGAAGACTCGAGACATGCTGCTTAAGCAACAGTAGTTGTCCTTTCGTCTGGTTAGCATCAAGCTGGATTTTCCTCTGCAACTCCTTGATCTTGTTTCTCGCCCCTTCAAGCTCTTTTCTCACAATAGCATTTTGCGAGATCTCTTCTTGAAGCTTTTTCCTCTCCGCTTGCAGAGAATTAATAGTGATGTTTAACATATCGATCTCAACAGTCTTGATCTTGAGCTGTCTTTGTAACTCAACAATATCCGATTCTTGCTCTCTGAGTCCATAATACTCAAGCAATTCTCCTTCAAGTTTTACTTCCCTTTCTTCTAGCTCCTTAACTAATTGTCTCAACCTCTCTAGCTCACTATCATTATACGCCATCTCACTCTCATATTTCATCTCTTTCTCTGCTTTCTCCAAGCTATTATCATCACTAGGCAAAGGATACTCAATCTCACCAGATAGAAGATCTTCAAACTCAGGTAAAATATCATCATCATCCAAATAGTCTGAGAAACTTCCACGATTCTGATTGATTACGCTATTGATCAGTTTCACCTCTTCTTCTTCCTCCTCTTCCACCTGAAAATATTATCCGATAATGTCAGCAAACATTACAATTAAGCACATGAAAAAAAGCAAAACTTTCCCAAAGTACACTTACATTTTTATCATTGAGCTCGTTGTTGGGATACACGGTCTGTTCCTTTTCAACTCCTTTGCCATTTTCTTAGAGCAAAATATACAGAAAACAAGCACAGTCAGACTCTATAAACGGAGTGAAAGTGCAACCAAAATGGAGAATATCGTGTGCTTGTTTAAGAAAGAAAATTACCTGACGGTTTGGAAGGTTTAACGTTGTGCTGCTTAATAGCAAATGCTGCAACGGAAGCAGCAACAACAAACCCTATCCGGACAATCATATATTAAACCTTTGAAACCGTAATAAATTCACTTCCCCGTCTCATCTACAAAAGCAAAAAAATCTCTTCCGAAATATAACTACTGATAATTAACTCAATCCATCGTTTTTCGAAGAAGAAAAAAACTTTAGTCCATATCCAGTTCATGAACCCTTACAACATATGGCTAACACACTTGTTCCTGTAAGAGAAACTCTCAGATACTGACAAAACTTTAAAGAACTATGTCCACCCAAGAAAAGAAGAAAAAAGAAGACACTTATCATCACAAATTCTATCTTATCAGCTTTATGGACCTCTCAAGTCTCATGCATCAAAAGCCAAAAACTTCAGCATTATATTAAATGATAACAACCAATAATAGTCGCTGTAATTAGCTCAAGACAGATGAGGAAATAGACATGTATGGTAATAGATGGTGTCTTAAAAAGCCATGATCAAGAAGCAACATACATATGTAAAAAAATTCCGTTTCCTGAAATTATCCTTTTATATCCATAATGGGTCAAAGCAAATTATGTATCTTGTGTCAAAGCATTTTTACCAAACTAGACGGGGAACTAAACGCAGAAGATGATAAGGCATCGATTAAGATTCAATATAAAGATTAGTGATCTGGAATTGGTCCACTTTTCATAAAGCTGATTATAAATTTAAAATGTGAGATTTAGATTTGTTGTGATGCTTGGGACCAGGGGTGTGTTGCCAGTTGCCACGACGCTACTTAGCAGTAAACCAATTACAAGTAAACAAAAAGATTGAGATTTAATGCTAAAAATGTCAAACTTTTATAGTTAAGGTGATAGAAAAATCAGCCAAACAAGAGAACCAAGAATGGCCTTTTCATTATCTTCGCAAAACCCCTTTTTTCTCAGCCATAGATTTTTCGCATGTTTTTGTCTTTTTAGCCTTATCTTAGAAACAAAACTTTTGTCTGTATGAATTTGAGAGATATAACAGAGAACAAACAAAGTTCTGAATCTTACATGATATGGTGTGAAAACTCATATTAGACCTTCAGTGGATTCTGATTCCTTTTTTAACCAATCTGCACAAACAGTTAAAGATTAAAGAAAATGGATTTTGATTTTAGACATTTTCCAGGTAAGAATCAGGAGAACGAATTTTATCTATTCACTGTTTTATTGTATGGCCGAGGAATTTTCTGGTGTCAACAGCTCACAGAACAACACAGTTGCAGAAAACAGAGAAAAAAAACAAGAACAGTTTTAATTGTTTCTTGAATGCAGTAAAGATTTTAGGACTTCATCATATGATAAACTGAGATTTTGGGCAAACTTTCTTTTCTAAAACAGAAGACGTAACCCTATATATGACCCAGCTTTTGTTTGACTGGTACTGTAACTACGAAAGTTCAAACCCTAAAAAAAGAAGCTGAATGCTCAAAAGGAAGAAGAAGCAATTCGATCAAATGAATTCAAAAGATTCGATTTTTAAGGAAACCCAGTTTGTGAAATGGAAGATTGAAATCTTAAGAAGCGTACCAGATTTCAAATAAATTGAAGAAGAATATAGATCTGTCCAACTATCAGTTTCTTGAGTTTCTCTTCTTTCGTTGCTGATAATGTCTGGACATTGTTGTGAAGATTCCATATTTGTAAATCGCTCTTGAAAATTTGAAATTTCACGAACTTTGGTTCTTTGGTAAAGTGTGAGAATAGTTTCACAATGATTAGATTCGTAGTAACTATATTCTCACTTTCTTAGTAGTATTTCAAAAATTACAAATCTAAAAAAAGACAGTTTTGTTTCTCATTATTTGGTTCTTTGTTTTGTTTAGTAGCAAAATTATAGATTTGTTTAGAGCAAACTATATCGAATGGTAATGGATTCTGTGTTAGCTTTCGTGTTCTTGACTTTTGTCTAGAAATATTATTCTTTCTAAAAATTTGTTAGTCATTTGGATAAGATTATACCAAACTTTTGCAAAAGTTTTATATTTGTTTTCTTTAAAACCTATGGTTAGTTGATGGATTCATTAGTAACATACCATTCAACAATGTCTTAATTTTTTTTAGAGTGATTGATAAATATGGTGAATACAAAGAAAAATAACATCAATTTTTACGTTATTATTTAGGAAATATATTTAAAAAATAAATGTTATTATAAATAATTAATTTAAAAAATAAACGTAAAATATACAAAAATGTTAAAAATAAGTATGAATATTATGAAATCTAATATTTAAAATTCAGATTTTTGTTAATATATTTGAATACTAGTTTTTATTTGAAATGAATAAATTAACTATGTTAATATATCTATTAACTTAACAAATTATAAATATTTAATTTTTATATTATTATTTAGGAAATATATTTAAAAAATAACATTAAATTTGAAGAATATTATATTAAATGTCATTATAAACAATTATTTTAAAGTTAATATACTTGAATAACTTTTTTATCCAAAAAAATAATTAACTACAATATTACATCTTCCAACTTAAAATTTCGTATTTGTATTTACGTTATAAATACTCTATAAAATAAATATCATTTATAAACGTATTTAACATAGTGATTTAACATATTGGTAGTGATTTAACATTCAGTAAAAATCTATATAAATATATTTAATTATATTTATAAAAATAAAAAATATAACAAAAAAATATTATAATTAAATAATCTCGCACATAACCGCGGATCAATTCCTAATTATAAATATAACAAAATATTATAATTTACAAAGTCATATGTGTAAGTGTGGAAACTTCAAAACAACCAAACTTTCTATTGGTTTTGAAAGCATCAAGTCTAACGTTTTATTAACTAGATTTTTTTTGAAGTTAGTTTTATACTAATTACATTTAACTTAGAATTAAACACAAAAATCAATTAAAATTCAAATTGTTAAATGGGATGCATAATGATTAACAAAGTATTGTTGCATTTTTTCAATGTGGCCACGGATATTAACATATCTATGTACACTAAATTATAATCGTGTAATGTTCGGACATAACCATTTGATGCTAGTAGAATTGAATCTTCATGTATTGTTTTGTTTCGCATAAATAACCATTAAAAACTTAAGGTAATTAATTGGATTATATTGAATATCCAAAATTGGATTTAAATTCGGTAAAATGAAACAAATTTACATCATAAAATCAACTCTTTATTTGCAATAATGAAATGTGTTACAATTCTTGTTTAGAAAAAATTATATGAATTTCGTGAAAAAACCAAAGAAAACAAAAAAAAAAATATTTTGAAGTTGGAAAAATTTAAATCTTAAATTGGAAATAATGAACACAAACATTATGTTTTAATTTTATATATAATTTATTTGAGGTAAATAATTATTTTTACATAATAATTTTTGTTATTTTAAAAAATTTTATTTTTAATATGGTAAATTTGGAAAATAAATTTAAAATAATACTATTTTAAAATATTATTCAAACTCAAGAAAATATAAAACATAGCTTTTTTATTCTTGTTTGGACCTAATAATATGTCTCATTATCATTTTTTACCCCAAAAACAAAATTGCAAAACATAAATATCTCACTCTATTTTTATTAGTTAATTCTTGAATAGCCAAAAATCATCTTTGCACACAACTGATCCTTAGGGAAATGAAAATCTCATATTTCCATAAAGATTATTGACTCACTGTTTTGCTAAGAAAAACATTTTAGCCTCTGTAGAAATATAATATATAAAAATGAAATTTAAAAAAAAAAACATTTTAGCTTCTGTAGAAATATAAAATATAAAAATCTCATATTAAACTCTTTTTTTAAAAAAAATACATGTTGAGCATTTTGCCAAGTAAAAATATAAAAATCTGAAATCATGTAAAGTAATTCGATTTGCATGTCTTATTTTACTCACAATAGATAGAACGAGAAAGCACATAAATATTATTATCAAATTTTAAATCATTTTTATCAGTTTCTCTATAAAAAAATAATTGTTAACTATACGGATTATATTCTGTCACATGATCACACATCTATAGTTTCGAAATGTATTAAATTTACACAAAACATATGGATAATATGGTGACATATATAAACTACTATGGAACATGTTGTTAAGATCGTATCTAATTTTCGATGGATTAAAAACTTAACCGACATTATTAACCTAAATCTCATTCGAATTTTCGAAATTTGTTCTTTCCCCCTTATTTGTTCTTTCTTCTCCTTTTTTTTCTTATTCTTTTTATTCTTCTTTTTTTTTTACTTTTTTTATTTTGGTTTTCAAAAACGATATTAAGGTTTTGACCGTTGAAAATTAGATTATAATATTAACAACATCGATTAAGATTTTAACCAATCAAAAATTGGATTATAATGTTAACAACATATTCCATAATAATTTATATATCACTGTGTGATTTATATATTTAGTATAGTTTTTGATATATTTCAAAACTATATATATATAGTCATGTAACAAAGTATAATTCGTATAATTAACTATCATTTTTCATTATCTATATTATAATCATGAAAACTAAGGAAAGTCAATAAAAATGTGAACATCTTGTGAAATAGAATTATAGGAATATGATGTCATTGTAAGATTAATTTCATTTGTGTGTCTCATTTTGTCATTAACTAGTAGAATAAAAGGAATAGAACTACTAGAATGATGAACGTAATAAAATTGTTTTTTAAAAATGATGAACATTGTGGCAAGTAAAAATGTAAAATCTGAAATCATGTAACTTAATTCAATTTCCCAGTAGATTAAGAAGAGACCATTATGAGAAAATCATGTAACGTATATGTGTTTCCTCACTCCTATAAATTTTTCTTCATCTCAATTTGAAACCATTTGTTTCCGTTTTAAACATACTATAAATATAATTAAATACATATTTATCATAAATAAATTATAAATATAATTAAAATATTATATTTGAGTTTTTTCTAATTTAAAGTTTAACTTTTTTCTTACTAATTTTTTTTTAAAATTCTATAATTTAAAAAATTTATATTATTTTTAAAAATTTAAACTAATAATAATGTATTTAAAACAAAAAATTTTAAAAAAATAAATTTGCCCTAAAAAATTTTGAACCATTTGTTTCCGTTTTGACTTCATCTCGATAAAATCATAAAACACATACAATATTTCAAATGTTAACAAAAAATTATAAAATATCAAAATATAGCTAAAACGAATTTTTTATTCTCAATTCTTTCCAATTGATTCTTATCAAATTTGTATATAGTTTATTTTTTAAAATACCCTAAAATAATATTTTAAGTTTTTGTTATAAATTTAGCATATTAAAACTAAAATTTTTAAAATATCACAAATATATAAAATATTTATTTATCCTAAACTAGTTACAAATAAAACTAAAAAACTATGTTTGGGTTGTTTCTTTTCTAATTTAAAATTTATTTTTTCTTACTAAAAATATTTTTAAAGTATTTGTGCTATGGATGGAAAGATAAAATAATGGTGGTAGGTTTGAAATTAGAATTACTCTAATCTTTATTGAAATTAGATAAAAATAGCACTATTTTTAGAGAATTACCCTAATCTTTATTAATTATATTATATTTGTAATTATATAAACATATCTTCCAAAAAGTTTTAAAAAATATATATTTAAATACTTGTTCTATATTTTTATATACAATTTTGATATAAATTATAATATTAAAGGCGCATCTCAATAGCTCCAACTGTAAGTAAAACAAAATCTTTGTCAATAATCAATTCACATTAAATTCAATGGTTACTTCTACATCCTATTTTCCACATGAGCCTTTTTTCACATACTGTAAATAAAAAAGTGAAAAACAAAATGAAGAAGTTAATACGTGTATAGTATATGAACATCAGAACATGTATGGGTTATGGGAACAAATGCCACATTTACTTTCTATGTGACAGAGACAACAACGTATAACCAAATGTCTTTCTCGTTACAATCTTTTTTATTTCTCTCTCTCTTTCTCTCTTGTAACTTTTGAGAAACCCATTGACTCTCAACGACCTTTCGCTCTCTCTTCAATAAATTACAATCCCATAAGATAAAGAAACCCAGAAAAAACATCACAAAGCTCTTTTCTTTATCTCATTTTCTCTGTTGGTTTTTCTACAATGCGTTGGCTTCACTTTGTTCTCTTCCTGCTTCTGGTTTTCCGATGGTGCATCACCGGAGAATTAACTCCGGAGGTAACTGATGTTGGAGCTCCGATGAAGAAATCCGAAAGAGAAGCTCTTTACTCAGCGATTCAAGGATTTGTTGGTGATTCTTGGAATGGCTCTGATCTTTATCCTGACCCTTGTGGTTGGACTCCTATTCAGGTTTTGTTTTCTTACAAATCTCTCTTCTTTAATCTTTGTTTTATGCTTAAACCAATGTAGTTTTAGCTCAAAATATAATCTTACAAAATTTGTTTCCTTTAATAATAGTTGGCTTCAATTATATAAATGGACATTGATTGGCCCACCAGCAAAATTCCCTTTTTATTCTTTCAATAATTTGAAACTTATCTTATTTGGATTTTCAGGGTGTTTCTTGTGATCTCTATGATGACTTGTGGTATGTCACGGATCTAACCTTAGGTCTTATTCATGAAAACTCTCTTTCTTGCACATCAAGTTTGACGATAAAGCCGCAGTTATTCGAGCTCAAACATTTGAAATCTCTCTCCTTCTTCAACTGCTTCACATCACCGATAGTGATATCTAAAGAGAATTGGATAAACTTGGGAAGTAACTTAGAATCTCTGGAATTTAGATCCAATCCTGGTTTGATTGGGGAACTTCCTGAAGCTATTGGAAGTCTCACAAAACTGAGATCTTTGGTGGTTCTTGAAAATGGATTCAATGGGAAATTACCGACAAGTCTTCACAACTTAACGAGCTTAAAACGATTGGTTCTGTCGGGAAACTTGTTCTCCGGGACGATTCCAGATTGTTTCACTGGGTTTAAAGATCTACTGATCTTGGACTTGAGTCGAAACTCTTTCTCAGGGACATTGCCTTTGTCTGTTGGAGAACTGGTTTCACTGCTTAAGCTTGACTTAAGCAATAATCAGTTAGAAGGGAAGTTACCTCAAGAAATCGGGTTTTTGAAGAATCTTACACTTTTGGATCTAAGGAACAACAGAATCTCAGGTGGGTTATCTCAAAACGTCGAAAAGATTCGATCTTTAACTGGTCTTGTTTTATCAGGAAACCCAATGGGTAGTGACGATGGCATGATGGAGATTAAGTGGGAGAATATGGACAAATTGGTAATTTTAGATCTGTCAAAGATGGGTTTAAGAGGTGAGATTCCTTCTGGTTTAACCAAGTTGAAAAGATTGAGGTTTCTTGCTCTGAACGACAACGATTTAACCGGCACAGTCCCATCAAAAGAGTTCGAGACTTTGCCTTGTCTTGGTGCACTCTACATCAATGGAAACAATCTAACAGGAGAGCTTAGATTCTCAAGAAATTTCTATGAGAAGATGGGAAAAAGATTTAAGGCTTCAAAGAATCCAAATCTTTGTCAGTATGATAAAATCTCAGAATCTCCACATGGATTAAAGCCTTGCACGATGACGAACACGATAAAGGGTAGTTCAGTAATTCAACATACGTGGAGCAACCTTAAGGAGGAGTCAAGCACATCAATGGCTATGATGGTCACTAGACATGTGTTGTCAAATGGGATTTACTTTTGGAGCTTTCTCTTATTGTATTATTGAAATAATATATTATGTTTTGATGGTTAATAGATTTTTGAATTACGAATCCATCAAAAACTATAGAAATTGAGTTGTGACCATAAATGTAGAAGTATTTAAGCATATATCGAAAGATAGCTAACTTTAGTGTCTCAGAACTCTGTCACTGGTTTCAAATAGACAATACAAACCAAACAAAAGCTTTATATTGCCTAGAATTTTCTGACTTGTGTAAAGAGAATTTAATAAGTAATTTTAAAATAAAAATATTGATTTTTTTAATAACAAAAGTAGATACTGAATGTGAATTAAAGATGAGACAGTTAGGTGTTTTTAGTATAGACTGAAAATCTTCTTTTACTTTTTTTTTTCTTTTAAGTTTGCAGTTAACTTTTTACGATCATTTATAACTCTTCTTTCATAGCTTCTTTAAGTCATTATTATTTGTTCATAGGTGACGGCTTATGTACTTTCCTCAGTATTTATTATGAATACTTTAAACTTTTTTTATTCCAGTTTTAACCAAAGTAAACTTTGTTTTGCTTGATATTATTATCACTTTATTACAGAGATTTTTTTTTAAAAAAATTTTCCATAGTCAATTGACAAAATTACTATTTTTAAAAAAAAATTTGTTTCAATTTTAGCATTATTAATCTAAATTTCCAAAAATATTCTTAAAATACCTTAAAAAAAATTCTAAAAAAACTCAAATATAATAGTTTAATTATATTTATAATATATTTAGGATAATTGACAAAAATAACACTATTTTAAAATATCAATTAGTTTAAATTTTCAAAATAGCACTAAATTTGATATTAAAATGCCTTAAAACTTGTTTTTAATAAAATAAATTAAATCCTAAATTAGGAAAAGAAAGTTAAATATAATATTTTAACTATAGTTGTAATTTATTGATGTTAAATATGTATTTTTAAAAATAATTTGAGCTAGTTTTAAAATTGTAAGTTTACAGTATTAAATTTGGAACAAAACTTAAAATAGTGATATTTTATGGTTTTATTCTTTTATTTATAGTGATATGTTTTTCAAAAAATAATTTGTGTTATTTTTTGAATTTTAGATTTAGATGATTAAATTTGAAATAAAAACTTAAAAATATACTATTTTAAAAAATTACTATTTTAGCGATTTTATCATCCCACAAACTTATGAATCAAAACAAAATTAATTAAATTTTCCAATGGTATAAATTAAATCCGAATGAGTATTCTTGTAGATGAAAACAATGATGATATTTAATTAGTGATTCTTACAAGTTACAGTGAGCCGTACGGATAAGTAGTAAAGTTATTATGACTTTGGTTTCTTTGAACAATTTCTTAACTCATTTTTTCCGGCAACGAGTTGAATGTTCTGTCCATATTTCTTTGTATTTTTTTTAATAATTTACTTATATATAACAATTTACATTTAAAGTAATTAAATCATGTCAAAATCTAATCGATTAGCGAGTAATTGACTCATGAATTCTTAACCAATATAATAACTTTGTCATTAGTTGGCGAGATTTTATAATCACTTTTAAATATTAGATGATATTGATTTGTGAATCGATCAAATTATAAAGAATATTTATAAGGGCAAATGTATAAGTTTTTATTCCAAAAATATCATAATTAGGTTAAATTTCCAATAATACCACAAATTTAAAATTAAATACATTAAAACTATATTTTAATAGAAAAAAATAAATCTTAAATTAGAAAAAATGCGACCCAAATATTATAATTTAAGTTTATATATAATTTATTTAAAATAAATAAATATTTTTACATAAGTATTTATGCTATTTTTTGTAGTTTAATTTTGACATTTTAAATTTAGAATAAATTTTTAAAAAGTATTATTTTATATTATTACTCTATTTATAAAACTGTTGCACAAAGAAACACCTTAGTTTTTGTGTGTGTCAACAAACATTTTATCAGAGAACAATTGATTGAAAGAGAAGAACATATTCTGCAACTAAACAGAGTCTCGAAGGAACAAAGGAAATACATTATTTCCAATAAAAACAAAATATCAATCTAAAATGCAAGTGGAGAAGTCAGTTTTGATAAGAAAAATAAACAAAATACAGAAAATCCAAAAGATAGAAGAATGTAAGCTAAAAGGATGTCAAAGTTGAGCTATAAAACTTTATGAAATGATATATTTTATGAATACTTTGCTAAAATAAATTATTTGCCTTGAATGAAATAAAGAAATCACTTCACTCATTTTACACACAAAATTAATAAAAAAAATTTGTTTAACAATATTCGAGGAATAATCAATGGAATGAATTTATTATATATCTTGTTTATTATATTCGTCAATTCCTAATGATAAAAACAACAACAAAAAACTTATCTCAAAACCTCCTTTTATCAAATAGTATATTTAAAATAACACTATTTCAAATTTTTACTCTAAATATACTATTAATCATTTAAATTTCCAAAAATAACTCAAATTTAATAGTAAAATAATTAAAAATCTCATCTTAATAAAAAGAATTTAAATTCTAAATTGAAAAAGTGAACTCAAACATTATATTTTAATTTTATATATAGTTTATTTGAGGTAAATAATTATTTTCACATAATAATTTTGTACTATTTTAGAAATTTTATTTTTAATGTGTTAGATTTGGAAGATAAAGTTAAAAATGTGCTATTTTAGGATATTACTATAAAATAATTACATAATGCTTAATTTATAGTAATATTTTAAAATAACATCTTTTAAAATTTATATTTTCAATCTAGTATAATAAAATTAAAATTATAAAATAAACACAAATAATTATATAAAAATATACATAATCTTAGGGTTGGACGCTCGGGTACCATTCGAGTTCAGTTTGGGTTTTTCGAGTTTTTGGGTTTTCGGGGTCAGAAGTCTAATATTTATTCGTGTATTTATAAAATTTTGGGTTGATTTCGGTTCGCATATCTTCGGATTCAGGTTCGGTTCAGATTTTAAGTTCGGATTGGTTCAGATTTTAAGTTCGGATTGGTTATGATTTTGAATACGGATTCGGATTAGTTCGGGTTTTGTATCCGAAATAGGCATACATATGAGTTTGGGTAAGTTCGTATTTTTTATCCGAAATGGACATACGTTATTCCAAATAACCAAAAGAACGTGATGATTCAAAAAAAAAAAACTAAATATCCAAAATAAAATCAAATTGTCTATCTACTAATTCTTTTCATGTATTTTATATTATAACCATAATATTTTTTCAGATTTACATAAAGATATATTATTAGATAAATATGGAACTTCAATTAAAGATTTTATTTAAATTCTTAAAATTGGTAGATAGACTTTAAAAATGTTTTTATCTTAAAAAATTTGAAAATTAATAATTTTTATGATAATATTTAAAAGATAAAAATTTCTATTAACAAAAAAATTATTAATTTAGATTTGTTAAATATATAAATAACAAAATTCAAATTTAGAACTAATCAATTAACAAGATGTGAAATATTCAATATATATATATATATATATATATATATATATCAAATTCGGTTCTGTTTTGGATTTTGGATATACCTCAATCCGAACTCATAGTACTATTTTGGGTATACCCGAATCCAAACTCAAAGTACTATTTGGGTATAGCCGAACCCGATTCCGAACCTAAAATATTAAGCAAACAAAACATATTCGAATTTTCAAATATCCATACATGTTTGGATTCATATATTTCGGATCGAGTTCGAGTTTGAATTTCGAATTTGGATTTCGGGTTCGGTTAATATACCGAGCCTTATATAATCATAAAACATTGCATTGAAGTTTATTTTTCTAATTTAAAATTTAATTTTTCTATTAAAAATATTTAATAGTTATAAATTTGTGATATTAGTAAAAATTTAATTAACGATACTAGTTTTGAAAAAATTTAATAAGATAATATTTTAAAAAATTATCCTTCAATATATATTCGGGCTCCGATTAAAAAACACTATTCTTAGGTCCTATATAACCTGACTAGATAGTTTGATTTAGTTTTATTAAACCTAATTAAACCTGTGATTGTACAAACAAATTAAAATAGTTATAATTTATTGGTCCATGTTGCGAATATTTGTCTCGAGTCAAGGATCAAAATCCAACGGCTCAGAATTACGCGTGTGCAAAGGTTTGACATTTTCGTCGACTGCATGAAAGTTCCCATTTGCACATGACTTTGTTCTAACTATCCATTAAACTATTCAACTCATTTCTTTTCTTTAATATTTATGCAAATTATTTTTATTGGACTATCAATGTTAACGAAACCGAATATCGTACATTGTTATTGGAGAAAAGAAACTTTTTAATTTTCAAAATTACATTTATTAAACATTTGATACTATAATTCATGTAATTATTACTACTAATATTTTTACTTTTGAAATTGCCTTGATGTACCGTCAAATTTATAAACAATATAACTAACATAGTTAATGAACGTATAATTAATTAAATCAAAATTAATTAAATAATAATATAAATTAATTAAATAATAATATAAATTAATTAAGTAATAATATAAATTATTGAATATTAATAAAAGATTTATTAAAAAGAAATGTGCGATTTGCACTAATCTGTTATTTAATTTACAAAAAAAATTTATATAGATTTCAAGACAGACGATTTATTGATATTTTACCACTAATTTCACCGCAAACGAGTTTCCTGTACAGATCTCATCTTTTACGATTTTGTAAAAGAATTTGGTAACCCTAACTACGATTTAGAGCAAAACGCAAGTTATTTATATCAGACTTTTTTATTTTTTAAATATTAAATAAATTTTCTTTTAATATAAATTATTTATTTGATATGAAATAAATTTTATTTTAGTAAAATGATATAAATTTTATTTTTTAAATAATGTATATTATTATTTATATAATTTTTAATTATATGCATTCACTGTTCATTAACGGTGTTAGTTATACATCGTTTATAGTTTCGAAACTGCGTCAAAATAAGAAAATTTTAAAATTAAAAATGTTAATAATCATAATCATATAAACTATAGTGTCAATAAAATAACACGAATGTTTAAAGTGTCACCAAAATAACACAAATGTTTAAAGTGTCATGTTAAGTGTGAGGTTAAAAATACGATTTTCTCATTGTTATTGTGACTTCTCGTGGGATTTATGAAGTAAACTTAAGTTACTTGAGTAAGCCTTTATTACGTACTGCATGCATAAAAATATTTTTGACAGACAATTTGAGTTAATCACGTCGACAATCTTCCCACGTAAAGTCCAATTCGACATTTTGAAGTTAATAAATATTAGATTTTTTGTGTTTGTTTACTTTCGTTGACCTTAAAAACACAAAACTTCAAAAAAAATCCTTTGCTTGCGCTTCACTTCTCCATTTTCTTTGCTTTTCTTGTTTGACCCATTTTTACACATACACAAATGTGCATACTATTACGTATAAATTATACAATATATTTACTATGTACATAACTAAATATTTAAGTTTTTATATATACTACAACTCAGATCTTAAACCTTCAAATTACGAAAACCAAATCTATAAAGTCCCTCATTCTTCTTCCTCGGAATATTATATGTATTTATCTTACAAAACCATGTTTATGACTGTTTGTTTCGTCTTCCTCTTGCTTTTTAGCTCCCGTAACGTCGTGGCAAGGCTTGGACTGGTGAAGGTTTCTGAAATGGAAGTGGTTCAAACAAAAACAAGATCACACGAGCTGATGATCATGGAGGACTCTAGATTCAAAGGTCGTGTGTTTCAGTTATTGTCTAAAAGAGTACTTGTACCACCTTCAGGACCTTCCAAAAGGCACAATTCTTTGGTGAATAATATCAAACATTAGTTGATTTTCTGTGTGTTTAATTTCATTCACTTAGAATTTATACTTTTTTGACAATCGTGATATACGTTTTGAAGATTCTTGAAATTGTAGAATGGGGTTTTTTTTCTTTCAATACATATCTTTTGAGGTCATTCACGTTTGTAATGGTGGTTGGAAAGTTATACGTATATTTAAGAGTATAATGATAAAGTATCCAAGTTTTAGGCCACGAAAACTTTTCAATTTATAGGCCCATTCCTCATTTTTTTGGATTTATGCATATTCCCTACGACGTTTTGAATTCAACTTCGTAAAACATAACCATTTAAAATATCTAAGAGAGATGTTATGAAAATTATCAAGATATCGAAAATTATTGATATACATCAAGTTTTTTCATGAATAAATTATTCGAAGAATGACCAAAACTTCTGATATTTTTTTATTTGATTTCACGCACTCGTGAATTTATATTAAATATCGCAATCGCAAATTTTGATTATTAATTTTATGACAAAATATAAATATCGATGATGACCTAACGGCTAGATGTTATAGCCGATTTGATCTAAGTATCTAAAATAACGCTACGATGATGAATCGATAGCCATATTAATGCCAATATTTTGAAAACTTATCCAATTTTACACGTGATATTACATATGAGCTTGTCAATCCAAATCAAAATATTAAAAATTATGGAAATTACTAAAATATTAAAAATTATTGATATATATATATATATCAATATTTTAATTTGCAAAGATAACATTATCTTTAATATATTATTTTTACATTATAAAAAAAAAAGATTTTCCACCTCTATATAAATCAATGTATTGTGTATTTTCATGAGAATCTATATAATAATTTTTCTAAACATTTTTGTAATCTTATTCTCATCAATTTATCATAAAATTTTAAAAATATACAACTAAGAACATATTTATAGACAAATTTAAGATTTTGACAGTCACATTATCATCTCTTTATTTAAATTATTTTTTATAAAAAATATCATCCCAAATATTTTTTAAAGATATTTATAAACTCTATAATAAATAAAACTGAAGTTAAAAAAACCTTTTGTATTTTATAACTCAAGTCATTCCAAATATTTGATTAAATACATCCATCTAAACCAAAAATCTAAAAATCAAATCTAGAAACTAATTAAAAAAAGCATCAATGACCCTAGAAACTACTTTTAAAAACAGCATCACTTATGACTATTTTTAAGTAGTTGACCAAAAATAGAGCAATAGTAAAAAGTAAACCAATAAAATTTGGACATATGTGAAAAGAAACATGGTTTAATAATAAAACCATTACTTCTAAATAAAACTTTCATATTTGTGTTTGAAAAATTATTTAAAATAAGACAATTTAAAATTTTTATTTTAAATTTAGTGTTATTAATTTTTATTTCTATTAATTCATCAATTTAATATTAAAATAATTTAAAATACAAATTAGAAAATATAAATTCAACTACTTTAATTTAATTTATAATTTATTTATAAAAATAATTACTTCACAGAAAATTTTATGTTAATTTTAAATTTTAATTGTAGTATAATAAATTTGAAAGAAAATTTTTTAAAAATATTATTTTAGAATATTGTTTTTCATATTATACTACAAACAATCGAAACCGAAAAATTAATAAGACAAGCTTATTACCTTATTAATCATTACTAATTAGTTTTCTCTTTTTTTCCATTTAAACCCTTAGAAAAAACACACTAAGCTCAGGCCCACCACTTGACCCGTCATGATTCATCATGTAAAAGGCCTCCGAATCTCTCGACCCAATAACCCGCTCGAACCGGGCCCTCATATACATGAGCTCACCTTTCTCGGACACTATCGCTTCATTCCATCCCTCTTCCGCCATTTTCACCGCCGGTAAAACTCCGGCACCCATTGTAATAGGTCCCACCGCCTTCAAAACTCCCCATTCCGCCTCTCCACACTCTTTCCTCGCCGCGTAACCGCATTTTTTGCCGTTACAATACGTTCGCCACGTGGACTCTTCTAAAAGCTTCTTCGAATCAATCTTAAACGCTGCCGTTTCAAGCGCTATCCTAACGATACCCGAAGCCATTTCCTTGACGAGAACGCTAGTCGAAATCGGTAACTGGATCAAAACCGCGGGTAAACGGGTCGGATCATACTGTACAGCGAAATACACATGTCCACGACGGTTTCCGAATAAAGTACCCACGACCCGGAAACCCAGACCCGAGTTAGAGAATCCGAGCGCGTAACGGATCTTCTCGATAGTATTTTTCTTCTTTTTGATTATTTGTTGGGTTTCGGGTCGGGTAGGAGCAGAGGAAAAGTTGAAACGGGTCAAGATCTTTTCTTCGTTGTTATTGTCTTCATCTTCTTTTTCTTCTTCGTCTACTTCTTGATTCTTCTTCTTCTTCTTCAAATTGAAGTAACGTTTAGAGAGAGAGAAAGAAGAGTCGAGAGAAGTGTTGGATAAGATTGACTTCATTATCTTAAGATGAAAATACAAAAACAAAAGAAAATACTTTTGGGTATTGAGAATTGAAGTGAAGATATGGACTGTCATGTGATATCTTTATAATGGTATTTAATGGAGTTTTTATTGTTTGTAGGGGTTGTTGATGCGAGTTAACTAATTTATATCTTGAAACATTAGTAATACCCTAAAATAGCATTTTTTTAAAAAAATTTTCCAAATCTAGCATCATAAAATTAGGGCAATTGACTAAAATAGCACTATTTCAAGTTTTTGTTCTAAATATACCACTAATCATTTAAATTTCTAAAAATAGCACAAATTTAATATTAAAATAATTGAAAACTTATTCCTAATGAAAAAAATTTAAACCCTAAATTGAAAAAAGTGAACCCAAATATTATGTTTTAATTTTATATATATTTTATTTAAGGTAAATAATTATTTTTATATAATAATTTATGCTATTTTGGGAATTTTAGTTTTATTGTGCTAAATTTGGAAGATAAAGTTAAAATGGTGCTATTTTAGGGTATTACTCATAAAATTAAATTCCCAAAAATAGCATAAATATTTATGTAAAAATACTTATTTATTCTAAATAAATTATACATAAATTTAAAGTATTATATTTCGATTCATTATTTCCAATTTAGGGTTTAATTTTTTTCTATTAAAATATAATTTTAATGCATTTTAATCTTAAATTTGTGCTATTATTGGAAATTTAAACTAATAATGCTATTTTTAGAACAAAAACTTAGAAATGTGCTATTTTAGACATTTGCCTTTACTATAATGTTAAATTTTTTTTAATTTCTCGACAAAAAGTCTCTCAGCAAGTATTACCACCTTTTATATTTGATTGGTGGCATCTATGCAACGTTACACGACGTGAAGTAGTTTTTTTTTCTTTTATCATTTTTTTGATAATTGATAATGAAGATAAATCAGATTGCTCTCTTTCTTTACTTTTAAAAGTAGTCGATTTCTTTTTTTTTTTTAAAAAATTAAAAAAATAACATTTTTTAAAGTTTTTATTTTAAATATAATACTAATTTAAATTTTCAAAAATATCATAAATTTAATATTAAAATATTTTAATTTTTTTTAATAAAGAAAAATTAAATTTTAAATTAGAAAAAGAGAATTCAAATAAATTATTTTAATTATATTTATAATTTATTCAGTAAATATATATTTTTAAAAAGTAATTGGTGCTATTTTTGAAATTTTAAATTTAAAATGCTAAATTTGACACAAAAACTTTAAAAAATACTATTTTACCTATATTACTCTAAAAATATATTAAAATATTACATTGTTAATTATTTATCTTCATTACTAGTTTTTATTATAAATTTTTTGTTTTATTTCGTTTTTCGTAAAGAAGCTTTTTTTTATGGATTTCTTTGTGTTGAAAAATTCATTCTTGGTGTTATTGAATAGTAATATCTTCAAATAGTATCTTTTAAAAAAAATTAAATTTAGCTTTGTAAAATTAAAATCTCAAAAAAAGTATAAATAATTATATTAAAATACTTATTTAGTGTAAATAAATTATACATAAACTTAAAACATTATATTTATATTCATTGTTTTTAATTTAGTACTTAATTTTTTTATTAAAATATAATTTTAATATATTTTAATTTTAATTTTTTACTATTATTAAAAATTTAAAATAATGATATTATTTTGAAACAAAAACTTGATAATGTGTTATTTTAGAAAATTGCCAGTTATTAAATTTTATGTAGATTTGTTTTTGTATATTGAAATTGTATGTATCTTTGGAATTAAAACAATATATTTGATATCATCACAGAAGTCTTCATGATGCCATCCTTTGCTGCACAAAATGCGTTATAATAAACTCAGTCATATTTTGTCTTCTTAATATGTGTGAAAACTCTAAAACATCTATCATTTAAGAATAGAGGGGGAGTAAGTTTTAAATTTTGGTTTTAAATTTTGGTTTTAAATATAACAATATTACTCAAAAATTTAACAACAAAATTTTAAATAGTAAAATGTTTTAAAATTTATTAGTAATAAAAAAATTTAAATTTTAAACTGAAAAATAGAAATTCAACTATAATATTTGAATTTTATTTTTTATTTTATTAGGGTAAAGAACTTTTATATAATAATTATTGGTATTTATAAAATATTTAATTTTACTATGATAGATTTGAAAAAAATAACAATGAATATTATTTTATAAGTAATACCCTAAAATATTACTATTTTAATTTTATCTTCTAAATTTATCACACTAAAACTAAAATTCCAAAAATAACACAAATTATTATGTAAAAATAATTATTTACTGTAAATAAACTATATATAAAATTAAAACATAATGTTTGGATTCAGTTTTTCAAATTTAGGGTTTGAATTTTTTCATTAGCAATAATTTTTTAATTATTTTAATATTAAATTTATGTTATTTTTGGAAATTTAAATGATTAGCATTATATTTGGAACAAAAATTTAAAATAGTATTATTTTAATCAATTGCCATTAATTTATTTGATAACGGATATTTAAATTTAAAGATATTCACTTTGTATTCTTACCGATTTAGAATAATAATAAATCGATGAAAATATATTATGCTAGAGATTATAATAAGATAATTAAAAAGAAAAAGTGCGACAAGAGAGGAAGGTGAGCAACCACTACCTAACCAGAGATTTAATGACTCTCTTCACTGGGACTATGAATAACACAGATCATTCACCAAATCAACATTAACATTATTATTATTGAAAATTTAAAATGATATATATGCAACATTAAATTTTTAAATATTATTTTGAAAAAAGCTTATTTTCGTGATATTTTTTTTAAAATGCCTAAAACTAATTTTATGTTTTTAACATCATTTTTCAACTCTAAAAAAGACAATTATATGTTTGCATAATCTGAAGAGACAAGAAGGTGTTCGATTGATGTCAATCAATGTCTCATCCATAGATGACAAGTTAGTCACTAGTCTAATTTTTTTTTTTTTGCATTCCATCACATATTAGTGTATATAAAATCATACAACAATCGCAATGTTTCTTGTTTTATTGAACTTAATGGCATCCAAGAGTAGAAACCATGCATGAGTCTCTTTTATATAAGACAAAGTGTTCTAGTGATATGTCATATGAGGTTTATCGATGTGGACGATGTAAAAGTATGTAAAGTGGAGCTGAATTGAAAAAACGAAACAGGAATTTATGAAATGCTGAAGAAAAAAAAGATATATTCTCAATACACAAAGATTTGTGAAAATAAAAATCGCATACTAGAACTTTTGGTGAAGCATATATATGCAGTTACAGAGGATAAATCGTTTTCTAGAATTTTATAGAGACAAAAACTTTGTGACAGAAAGCTTGGGAAAGCTGGTTGAGAAAAAAAAGAGTGTCACACAGCTGTTGCTGTATCAATGAACTTTTGGATAGATTTAGGAATTGCTCAGTTGTAAGACAATGTAATCTTGTGTCATTCTGACTAAACGTAACTGCGGAAATTTTGTTTAAGTGATTCTAGCCTAAGATGAGTGAAAAACGAATGTAACACAGCTGTTGTTGTGTATGGGTAATTTTTACGAATTGGTGAGTTGTAAAAAAGTGTAGTCTTATGTAATTCTAATTAAACAGAACTGTAAAAAAATTTAAAGTGATTTTTATTTGAAATAAAGTATGGAACACTTTTATTTTAGTTCGAATCCATAAGTTATTATTGAGACTTATAAATCATATGATATTTTTTTAAAAATCATATATGATCTATGTAACATTGCAATCTTCTTATAGCTTGTAGCAATTAATTACTTTATGTGATTAGACATCTGATTTTTTTGTATAGGTTAAATGTGGATCACCAAACATTGTATTATTTTCAGTTAAAAAATTAAAACCAGAGATTTTAAATAAGAAAAATTGTATAAAAGCACATCATTATCATTTCATGAAAAAAAAACGATGGGACAAATTATGGCAACATTGTCTATGAGTTGTTTTCTCCACACACCTACACTACACCAATAATTCTGCTTTTCATATTATTGATATTTGTTTTCCAAAATTTAACGTCCAATATCATTGACTTTGAGAAATAATTATGCTGGAATTTGGTGCATAATTTTTTAATTTTATTTTTGGTGTTATATATGACTTAACTAATAGAAGTCATGCTTATTTTATCCTTATATAGCTTATAGCCTATGGTTATATAGATTATGCAACTAGATTTCGTTATGGAAATTTGATAGAAAAATTGAAATAAAATTTTTAACACATGTTGTAAAGTATACACTTCTATGGGAACAATTCATATATAAATCTTAGTAGCTCACACCGATTTTCTCCGGTTTTATAATTGTAGTAATAAAATTTTTAATTTTTTATTGTAACATAAATCTTATGAAGTAACAAGTCGATTAGTAGTTATACAATCTAAACATTCATTATAGAAATATAGAGTTCGATTTTACTTTTTTTCTGTAAGATAATGTTAAATTTTTGTACGAAAGTGTTAAGTTATTGGATCGTTACGTTATATTATAGATGACAAAAAATTTATGAATTTTTGGTAAATAATTTTATTTGGTTCCAAAGGAACTTATTTACCATAAAAAATCAAAACATTGTATTTGTGTTTTTCTATCCTAATTTAAACTTAGATCTATCACATTTTCTATTATTTAATAGTTTTATATTAAACTTTTAATATTTTTAGAAAAATCTACTAATGATATTTTTGAAAAAATTTGAAACTGTGATATTGTTGAGACTTGCCTGTTATATTAGATTTTCGGAAGATGAATAAAATATGATTCTTGAAATATTATTGAAATTTTTATTTTCAAAAATGTTAATATATAACGAAAATTATATATAAAGGTAAAATAGTTGTTTTTTTAAAAAACTTCTTTATGGAAAAATTGAATTTTTTTCATTGCACTTCGTTTTTAATTCAATGAATTAATAAACTACAAATTATTAAATAAACTCTAGTTATAGCCAGGATTCTAATTCTAATACCTGTTAAACTGTTATACAATGAATTAAAGCATATCATTTTTACAGAAAAGAATAATATGCAATTCGGATATAAATAATTAATTATGTTTAATGGAATATATATACATTCAGGATTATAATCAATTTTTTTACTAACCATATGAAAAACATTTTACAACAACATAGTAATGAAAAACGTCTTGTTCATGTAAGTCAACATAATCAAAGTAAATTTTACAAATTGGTGTAACGTAGTGGCACATTTGGCATAGTCCATGAGGCAACATTGTTTGGTTAGGTGTTATGATGTGAGATCTTTGATTTTTCACTCACATAGATTGGTTAGACACTCTTATTCATCTCTCTTTTGTGAAAGAAGTTCATACTATACTCAGACGTTAGTTGAATGTAGGTTTAACAGACTAGAGTTTAGCTTAACGTTATCCCAAGCAAACGGCAATATCGAATGTCGTTTCAGATACTAACTTCACTAAAACCATCGTGTGTTTCTGTTTATGTTAGTGCTCTTCGTTTATCTACCGCAACGTTTGCGGCATCGACCTGCGGTTAGACAGTGTGGTTATACGCTACAATATTGTTGTTCGTTTGATCGACGCAAGTTGTGACCGTAAATTGTATCGCAATTTTTTAATCGCAAACGTTACAATTTCGCAACGATTAAAAATTTTTACTACAGTTTTCTATGGTCGATCGTAACGTTTGATCGCAAAAAACTGTGCCGGTCAAACGAACAACGTTTGGCCCTATAACGCAGCCGTATGAACCTAGGCTATGAAACCAACAGCACAGCACTGTTGCATGGAATCAAAGAAGCCAATTACTTTAATATAACAATCTCTCGAGAGAAAGCACTAATTCACTTGTGTTTCGGTCCAATTCAAGTACCATGCCGAGTCTCGGCCCAAACGTTTGGGTTTAATTCGCCTTTGAAAATCTAATCCGAGAAAAACTGAAAATCTAATTTAACTTGAATATTGTTTTCTTTTGAATTTTAATTTGCCTATGAAAATCTAATCCATCTTTGAAGTCTTTATACTTCTTGGATTCTGAATCATCTCTAAACATCTTTACAAGCCATGAAGAAACAAACTATATTAAATAAAAATAAAAATCACATATTACAAATCTCAATGTTACTAAGTTGTCTAATATTCAAGAAAACTTATTTATATATTTATTTGAAATTTAGTATGGTCATGACACTAAACATGATATTTTTTATTAATAATACGTTTAGGTAAAATTATTTTTTAAAATATTTCTCAAATTATATATTAGGAATTAAAAAAATTATAGTTGAATCTAAGATTGTTACATATCATAAACTAAATGAGAAAATAATCATTAAAATACTGAACTTTTGTGTTTGAATCATTTAAACATCAAATTTTTAATAAACTATGTAAATAACGATGTATAGATAATTACACCGATTTAAGCATGCGATTAGTCAAAATTTACACCAAAAGTAATATCTTTAACTCTATTATTTAAAAATAAGTAATAGAGTTAAAAATGTTATTTTTGGTGTTAATATTGACTAATCGCATGTTTAAATCGATGCAATTATCTATACATCGTTATTTAAATATTTTATTAAAAAATTTGATATTTAAATTATTCAAACTTAAAAATTCAATATTTTAATAAATATTTTTCCTAAACTAAACCCATTGTCTAACAGATAGTAGAACTCATTCTCATTAATATCGGATTTCCCATTGGGCTTACCATTGTTAAGGATTGTAGCCCACTGAGATATAATAGAAAAGTCAAAACATAGTTAAGTGACTTAGGAGAAAATGATGAAACAATGATTCTATTAGTGAGTTAAACCTAAAATTAAAACAATCTCCGATAACAAAAAGGGAATAAATAAATAAAAACATGCCAACGATAACCTATTTTCTAAAACATTAAAAATAAAAAAAAATCCTATGTATTTATATATTTTTTCCTAAACTCAAATTATTACATCAATGTCTGAACAACAACATAAATGACTTCTGTATATATATATGTGTAGACCGTTGAATTTTGTTACATTAATGTCAGATGATCTGAACTTTCTTCTTTAATTTTAGATTTTTTCTAGAAGCTTTTATTCATATCCTTTTTTCTATTCGTAAAAAAAAAGTATAAAGTAATCGTGATATTAATGACAATTATGGATCCATGACGTCATTGATGATTTCACAGTCACGTGTTAAGAAAGTTAAGAATACTGCCAAAGTCAATTCTCACCTTATTAAATTTCTCAGTATTTAAATTATAAAAATCAGATGACGAAACATAGTATTTTCTAAAGACATAAACCTAATTAAATAGTGATGGTTGATGGAAATATTAATAGTGACATGATCTGATTTTTTTTTATATTTGTGTATGGCAAGATTAGTAACAAAGTTGGAATTGGTTATATTAGTTTGTGTGCCGCACATTTGTGGTTGTGATAGATTATTATTCGTTTAACTATTACAAGTATTTGCATCATACATAATGGTCAGACATTTCGTACTACGTTATAATTTTTTCGATCGCTGATTAAAACAACGGTACGAACAAAAATATACGATCAACCACAATCGCCGGCGGCAGATAAACGAATAATATCTATCGCAACCACAAACGCAATGTTAACCGCAGTCGCAGTCGAAAGCGTTTGCAGCGATCAAACAAACAATCATGTTACTAATAAATTACGGAATCGCTTCACTATATCACCATTTTGTCTAGAATAGTTTCTCATATTAAAAAAGACATAAAAATAAGAGAAAATAATCTCTAATAGTGCATCAATTTAAAAGGAAAAATATGAATAGTCAAATTTAAGAGAATACTATTCACAAACTCATTTTACTATTAAATTTGCTTTATTTTCAAATGGTCTCTTAAAGTTTTACATGTTTTTATTTTATATATGTAAAAATGATTAGTTCATATTTCAGAAAATATGTCCTATTAAATTATGCTTACTCTTTACTTTGTAATGCGTTAAATTGATTATCTGTGAAAAAATATGGTAATAATGATGGTTAAATATATACGTTTTTATTTTAAAATTTATGTAATATTGTATCTTTTTAATATATTATTTATATTATTTGAATAATATTTAAAAAAAATTTCATCTGGCTTGTTATTAACATAAATATTATGTTAACATATCATCACCATAATAAATTTCAAATTAATATATAAATAGATTTAATTTATTACAATAATTACAATTAATATATATTATTAAATTAACAAAAAAATACTATTAAATTTATAAAAAATAATTATTTTTCTTTTTTTAATTTATATATACAAAAATTAATATTTAAAATAACTTTAAATAAAAGTAAAAATAAAAATTATATTTATGAATAAATTTTCCCACGTAAAGCATAAGTATAATTTTAGTTTGTAATTATATAATTAACAGTTATCTTCTAAATAAGGTCATACTTTTAGAGTATTTATTCTAAAACTAAAAATAAATGAATGTAAATTGTAAATTTAGAAAATATAAAAATAAAATAATAGTAAAACTGATTTTAGAATATACATAGAATGTTCTTCTTGATTAAAAAGGTAAAGAATGAATTCGAATAAAATTCAAACTTATTTTATTCGGAGAGAAAAAATAAAGATAACCATTAGAAGTGTTTTAGACACTTACTTTTGAATCGGTAAAATGGTTAGTGAAAAATCTTCGTTATCCAAGAAACCTAAATTCAATAAAGCAAAACATTAATTAATAAAAAAATTCAAAGTTATAGTCAAAGCAATAATGTGATTATACTATATTATACTTAATTGTACATATAAAGTTACATAGAAGATGATGATGTTGGAATGGTCGCGCAGCCAGACATTATGATGATGATACGAATAGGTCAATGGCATGTCATGTATGATTTCAAAAATATGAATCACATGAACAACTTTTCACACTTAGTTTGGTATTAATTAATTAACACTCTAATCACGGGTTTTAAGAAATTGGTCCAATCAAATCTAATATTTTAGCTACATAATTACAATGAAATATCTCTAATTAATAAATAAATATTTGTAGAAAAAAACTTTATTTATACAAGAATGTAAGTATATGTTATCACCAAAATAAAACACATCACCAAAATAAATTTTGAATAAATATATAAATAAATTTAAATTAATAAAATAATTATAATGTATTCAATTTTTATTATTTTAGTTATAATATCAATATATTTTATTAAACTAACCAAAAATAACTATTTATTTCAACAAATAATTCTCTTTATTTTTTAAGTTAAGCATACAAAAATATTAAATAATTAATAGTCAATATCAAAAAAATAATATTTGTAATTCAATTATAATATATTATTTATGTTTAGTCATTATATTTTTCTATCATTTTGTTTGATTATTTAAAAAGAAAACTAGGATCACTAATTATTCATATAAAATAGATTTTTAATTAACATGTTAAACATGGGTATTTGTTATTTAAGTAAAAAAAATATTTTTTAATATTTTATAAATAAAATATATTTTGCATATAAATTATCAATCATTAAAATAGAATAAAAATATTATTACATTAAAAATAATAATCAATAGTTTTTTAAGTATAATCGGATTTTAAATACCAAATAATATTTCATAAATAACTATGATAAATTTTATAATTAAAATTATATTATATTGATTTAATAATTATGTTACTGATATAAATCTAGTTGATTTACTATTTATCTAGCTTTCAATAATGTGATGTGTGTTGAAACATATGCGTGTTTATTTATACCAATCATGCATACATTTCAAATTTGATAAACTACAAGAAACATGTGATCTTTTAACAATGAATTAAATAGTCTTTGTACACTAGAAGCCATCCAACTAAAAGCATAATTCGTAAATCATAGATCAAAGGCTAAACTAATTCCCAAGAAGCTTCCATGTCAATAGAAACAAAATTACAAAATAAACTATTAAATATATCAAATGAATTGCTTACTTCTATTTTTTTTTTCACAAGTGTCGCATTAGAGAACAAAATAAATAATGGATGTATATTCGAGCATTTGTTATTCAAACATAAATTATAAAATATCATTTGTTATTGGATATAATATTTTTAAAAGAATAATACCCTAAAATAGCACATTTTAAAGTTTTTTTTCCAAATCTAGCATCATAAAATTAAATTCCCAAAAATAGCACAAATACTTAGGTGAAAATACTTATTTATTCTAAATAAATTATACATAAACTTAAAGTATTGTATTTGAGTTCATTATTTCTAATTTAGGGTTTAATTTGTTTCTATTAAAATATAGTTTTAATATATTTTAATCTTAAATTTGTGTTATTATTGGAAATTTAAACTAATGATGCTATTTTTAGAACAAAAACTTAGAAAAGTGTTATTTTAGACATTTACCCTTTTTAAAATTCAGTGTTATCGAAATAGTGCATGTTTTTTTTTCAAATCTACAATTATTAGAAATATTTTATCCATTAATTTTTAATTACTTCAAAAAAGTTCGGAGAAACTTCTTAGTAAAAACATGAATCTTTATAGTTTTACGTGGAAGCTTCTTGGGATTACCGAGAATTTTAAAACTAAATTATAATTAATTTAAAAAATTCACAGAAAATATCAAAAATCATCTAAAATCTTATTAAAACTCAAATCATTCAAAATATTTTACCTTAAAACTTATAGGGATATGTTCTAAAAACAGATATACTAGAGATGCCAAATAGTTGAATTTATAATTTTGGGTATTCGGATATATTTTACAATTCAAGTTGATTTTTTTCAATATTTTTAGTTTTTAGATCGGATTTAGTTTATTTTATTTTTCCGGATTTGAGGTGATTCGGATAATTGGTAGGATATCCGGTCTTTATCCAAATTGTTTTTTGAGTATTCAAATATTTTTATTCAAAATACTTATGAATATGAATTGGTTCGAATTTTTTGTTGGAAATATTTCAAATATCTAAAATTATTAAAAATATCAGAAAATTTTGAAAAACTATCCCAAATTGTTTAAAAGTATTAAGAAATACGAACATCCAATTCAAAACCAATTGATAATTGATTTTGAGTTAGATGTTCATGTTTTTTAATATAGTATTAGAACCCAAAATTGACCCGACATAGAATTTCTTATGTAAATGGTTTTGTACATTCTAAGTGATATATATAATTGATCCGTATTGTCGTGTTATGTTGTACATGTTGGTGAGTGTCCCGTCCATATTTCGAATAAAATCTAGTAGAATGTATAAAATTCTACATCAAAAATTAGGAATTTTTTACACAAATATAAAATATACATGAGTCATTCCATTAATTATCAATTGATTTTGAATTAAATGATAATATTTACTAATAAAAAGTATATGAATTTCGCCGTATTCAAAATACCCCAAAAAAACTAGAAAATGGAGGAGAATTAGACAAACTAGACAATAATTAATTCAATTTTTTTCAGATGCTAGTTCAATTCGGATTGTATGTTTTTTGAAAATCGAACTATCAAGACACAAAAATCCATTCAAATATTTTATAGGATCCAAATTCGATCCAATCCAAAGTTTTTGGGTCAATTTCACTTTGAATATTCATGTCCGAATATTTTGCCTATCCTATGGTTGACATATTACCCTTTCTAGAAACAATATATTTCATCTATTTAAGTGTTCATTTTGTTTTATCAATAATATAACGAGTTTCGCGGTGGTAAACAATGAAATATGATTAAATTCTATTTTTAGTTATACTAAATATGAAATATATATATATATATATGATAGAACAATTAAAAAAATATATTTTTTAAATTTTTGTTTCAAATATACCACAATTAGTTTAAATTTTTAAAAATAACACAAATTTAATATTAAAATAGCTTCAAGTTTTTTTCTAATATAAAAAATTAAACAATAAATTAAAAAAACAACCCAAATATAATATTTTAATTATATTTGTAATTTATTTATGATAAATATATAAATTTATAAAATAATTTATACTATTTTTAAAAATTTAAGTTAATAGTATTAAATTTGTAACAAAAACTTAAAATATAATATTTTATAGTATTATTTTATGATATATTTGTCGAAAATATTTTAAAATATAATATTTTTAAGTATTCGTTTTAACAATATTACTATTGTGTTAGGATTCTTTTATTGCAATTTAAAATTAAAAAAAAATTTCATTAGGAAAGAATCTTAGTCAAATTCATATTAAATATATGGTATTTTGATCAACAAAAATTAGTAATAATATTGTTATAGAAATTTTTAAAAAACATGTTATTTTAAGAATTATATATATTAAGCAAATTATGTATATTAAGTAAACTAAAATGCTATATATTGTAACGATATTTACCATACATATTTTTATGTTTTAGTTCTCTAGTATTCACCAAATCTCATATCTACGAGTCAAACCTATAATTACTCTGAAAATTCAACCAGTTAAGGTACCCTAGCAAATAAGATATTGTAATACATTGTTTTGACATTTTTCGAAGCAAACAATTCTCATGAAAAATATTCACAAACTATAAAAAAAACCCTCGAAAAGTCAAGAAATGAGCCAAAAGTGTTGTGTTCAAAGTCGTCATTCAAAGTTGGGTCTCTTTATAAAAAATAATTCCATCTTCCATTTCTCTATCTTAACTCAAATTCAGAGATTCAACATTTCAACATTCTTTTATTCATTTTTTTCCCTCAATAAGAAAAAAAAAACCCAAAATCTCTTGAGAATCAAATTTGTTCTCCAAGTATTTTTTTTTACTTAGATTTGTTGTATAAAAGCCAAGTTTTTTTCTACAATTTTTCTAAGATTTTCAGACAAAGAAAATAGATGGCTGGAGGTGGTCGGAGAAGAAGAAGGTTACATCTAAGTAAGATCTATTCCTACACTTGTGGTAAATCAAGTTTCAAAGAAGACCATTCGAATATAGGAGGACCCGGTTTCTCTCGGGTTGTCTATTGTAATGAACCGGGTTCTCCGGCGGCTGAACGCCGGAATTACGTCGGAAATTACGTCCGTTCTACGAAATACACTGTCGCTTCTTTCTTCCCTAAATCTCTCTTCGAGCAATTCCGTCGCGTCGCTAATTTCTACTTTCTCGTAACTGGAGTCTTATCGTTGACCGATCTCTCTCCTTACGGAGCCGTTAGTGCTCTCTTACCTCTCGCCCTCGTCATCTCCGCTACAATGGTTAAAGAAGGTATCGAAGATTGGCGCCGCAAACAACAGGTCTCCGATCTTTAAATCCCAATCGATAAAGTCAATTTTTTTCTTCTAAAGTTTCGAATCTTAGTCTTAAATAAATCGGTATTGTCTCTCTTTTTGAATCTGTATTTTTATTAAGTATGAATCTTTCAGTTTTGTTAAGAAAAAATTATTCAACCATTGGATCGATTTTTTAAATAATTTCTTTTGGGATATTTTTGTCAGGATATTGAGGTGAATAACAGAAAGGTGAAAGTTCACGACGGCAATGGAATATTCCGGCAAGATGAATGGAGGAATCTGAGAGTAGGTGACATAGTGAGAATTGAGAAAGACGAGTTTTTTCCGGCGGATCTTTTGCTTCTGTCATCGAGCTACGAAGATTCGATTTGCTATGTAGAGACGATGAATCTCGACGGAGAGACGAATCTGAAAGTGAAACAAGGACTTGAATCGACTTCTTCGTTGTTACATGAAGATTCAGATTTCAAAGATTTTAAAGCCGTTGTTAGATGCGAAGATCCAAATGTGAATCTTTATATGTTCGTTGGAAGTTTAGAGCTTGAAGAAGAGAGATTTCCATTGTCGATTCAACAAATTCTTCTTAGAGATTCAAAGCTCAGAAACACAGAGTATGTGTACGGAGCTGTCGTTTTCACCGGACATGACACAAAGGTACAAATTTTCATCAGATGTTTTTTAAATACAAATCTATACTTTTTCGAATTCTAAACAACCTATATGTTTTTTTGTGATGAATTGAAAAACAGGTGATACAGAATTCAACTGATCCTCCATCAAAGAGAAGCAGGATCGAGAGGAAAATGGACAAGATCATCTACTTAATGTTCGGTCTCGTCTTTGTATTGTCATTCGTTGGATCAATCATCTTCGGAGTAGAAACAAGAGAAGATAAACTCACAAACGGAAGAACAGAGAGATGGTACTTGAAACCAGACGATGCAGTGATCTTCTTTGATCCAGAAAAAGCTCCAATCGCTGCGATCTACCACTTCTTCACTGCCGTAATGCTCTACAGTTACTTCATCCCAATATCGCTTTATGTTTCGATTGAGATCGTTAAAGTTCTTCAGAGCATTTTCATCAATAGAGACATTCATATGTACTACGAAGAAACTGATAAACCCGCTCAGGCACGGACTTCAAATTTGAACGAAGAGCTTGGTATGGTGGATACCATTCTATCTGATAAAACTGGGACTTTAACGTGCAATTCAATGGAGTTCATCAAATGTTCTATCGCCGGCACGGCTTATGGCCGTGGTATAACCGAGGTTGAGAGAGCTATGGCTGTGAGAAGTGGCGGTTCGCCTTTGGTTAATGAAGATTTGGATGTTGTTGTGGACCGGTTTGCTCCTAAGGTTAAAGGATTTAACTTTGAGGATGAAAGGGTTATGAATGGGAATTGGGTTAGACAGCCTCAAGCTGCCGTGTTACAGAAGTTTTTCAGATTGCTTGCTGTGTGTCACACAGCAATACCCGAGACTGATGAAGAAACTGGGAATGTCTCTTATGAAGCAGAGTCACCGGATGAAGCTGCGTTTGTCGTTGCAGCACGAGAGCTTGGGTTTGAGTTCTTTAACCGGACGCAAAATGAGATATCCTTTCGTGAATTGGATCTTGTAACAGGAGGAAAAGTTGAAAGGTTTGTTTTAGTCTTACTTCTTTTTTTATCTGAAGCGATTTCTGCGACTCACCAAACTAATATCTTCCTCTGTTCTTACAGAGTTTATAAGCTACTAAACGTTCTTGAGTTCAATAGCTCGAGGAAGAGAATGTCAGTGATTGTAAGAGATGATAACGGGAAGCTCTTGCTGTTGTCTAAAGGAGCTGACAAGTAAGCGATTTGAGACATTAAACACACGTTTTTTTGGGAGACCTTTGTGTTTAAAGATATTAACTTTGTGTTTTTGTGCTCTTTTTAGTGTAATGTTCGAAAGACTTGCAAAGAACGGTCGTCAATTCGAGGCCAAAACCCAAGAACATGTAAACCAATATGCAGATGCAGGTTTAAGGACATTGATACTTGCATACCGGGAGGTTGATGAGAATGAGTATATTGAATTCAACAAGAATTTCAATGAAGCTAAAGCCTCAGTGAGTGAGGATCGTGAAGCTTTAATAGATGAAATCACCGATAAGATGGAACGCGATCTCATTCTTCTTGGTGCTACTGCTGTTGAGGATAAACTTCAGAATGGGGTAAGACTTTAACTGAAGACTACATAAAGCTATAATGTTTTCTTGATAGTTTAGGGTTTTTGGAATTAACCGGTTCTTTTCGGTTAATGGATGTTTAGGTTCCGGAATGTATTGACAAGCTTGCTCAAGCTGGAATAAAGATTTGGGTGCTAACTGGAGACAAAATGGAAACAGCTATAAATATTGGGTATTGAATCTTGAATCTTGTTTTGTTCTTGTGTGTCTTTTATTGGTTACTAACTTCAGAATCTTTTCTTGCAGATTTGCTAGTAGTTTACTCAGACAAGAGATGAAGCAGATCATCATCAATCTTGAGACACCACATATAAAATCTTTGGAGAAATCTGGAATCAAAGACGAAATTGAATTGGCATCTAGGGAAAGCGTGGTGAAGCAAATAGAAGAAGGAAAGGCCTTACTCGCGGCATCAGGCTCGAGCTCTGAAGCATTTGCCTTGATCATAGATGGGAAATCGCTAGCTTACGCCCTCGAGGACGAAATCAAGAAAACGTTTCTTGATCTTGCCACTGGTTGTGCCTCTGTGATTTGCTGCAGATCATCACCTAAACAAAAAGCATTGGTACAATCTTTAAATCTTGATGACATGTGACATTTTTTCTTTCTGGTTTCTAATTATGTCTCAATTCTTACAAAAGATGTTCATTTTTCGGGGTTTTCTAGGTTACGCGGCTGGTTAAATCCGGGACTGGGAAAACAACTTTAGCCATTGGAGATGGAGCTAACGATGTAGGAATGCTTCAAGAAGCAGACATTGGTGTAGGAATAAGCGGTGTTGAAGGAATGCAAGCAGTAATGTCTAGCGATATCACAATTGCTCAATTCCGATATCTAGAGCGTCTATTGCTTGTCCATGGTCATTGGTGTTACAGCAGAATCTCATCCATGGTAAAAAAGAAGAAGAGAAATCTCTCTCTTGTTTCATCAATCATCTCAATTCTTACCTTACCAGGTTCTTTCGCCTTTTGCAGATATGTTACTTCTTCTACAAGAATATCACTTTCGGTGTCACAGTGTTCTTATATGAAGCTTACACTTCCTTCTCTGCACAACCTGCATACAACGACTGGTTCCTTTCTCTTTTCAACGTCTTCTTCTCTTCTCTTCCTGTCGTTGCCCTCGGAGTCTTTGATCAAGACGTCTCAGCTCGTTTCTGTTACAAGGTAGGTTTGATGATTCTGAAAAGCCCTAAATTTGTTGGAACCGCAAGAGTAACTTAATTAACCTTCTTTCTATGTTTCTTGTAGTTTCCATTGCTATACCAAGAAGGAGTACAGAACATTCTCTTTAGCTGGAAAAGGATCATAGGATGGATGTTCAATGGATTAATAACCGCACTCGCCATTTTCTTCCTCTGCAAGGAATCTCTAAAACACCAGCTGTTTGATCCAAACGGCAAAACCGCAGGCCGGGAAATCCTTGGTGGAACAATGTACACTTGTGTCGTGTGGGTCGTCAATCTCCAAATGGCTTTATCATTAAGTTACTTCACTTGGGTCCAACACATTGTGATTTGGGGATCAATTGCTTTTTGGTACATCTTCCTCATGATCTATGGAGCTATGTCCCCAAGTTTCTCAACTGATGCTTACATGGTCTTCCTCGAAGCCCTAGCTCCTGCTCCATCCTACTGGCTCACCACTCTCTTCGTGATGATCTTCGCTTTGATCCCTTACTTCGTCTACAAGTCAGTGCAGATGAGGTTTTTCCCTAAATACCATCAAATGATTCAGTGGATTCGGTATGAGGGTCACTCTAATGATCCTGAGTTCGTTGAGATGGTGAGGCAGAGATCCATTAGACCCACCACCGTCGGATACACGGCGAGAAGAGCTGCAAGTGTACGGCGCTCCGGTAGGTTTCACGATCAAATCCATAAGGATCTTGTTGCTTTCTGAAGAGTATATAATTGTTTCTCGGTAAATATATATACGTTTATCTCTAAAGTGGAAATTAGGGTTTCTTTTAGTGAGATTTCTTGCCAGAAAAAGGTATCTATAATTCACTTCACACACGGAAATATTTTGTACATAAAATTAAGTGTAATTTCATTTCGTTTAGCTAAGATCCATGTATTTTTTGTCTGATCGATTAAAAGTACAATAATATTGATATAATGATGCAAACAAATTTTGAGAATATTATTTCCCACAATTGATTAAAATAACACATTTTCAAATTTTTATTCCAAAAATAGTATAATTAGTTTAAATTTTTAATAATAGCACAAAGTTATCATTAAAATACAATATAACTTCTTTTTAATAAAAAAATTAAACTCGAAATTACAAAAAATGACTCAAATATAATTTTTTAAATTTATATATAATTTTTTTAGAGTAAATAAAATTATTTTCATATAATTATTTATGTTATTTTTGGAATTTTAATTTTAAAATGCTAGATTTGAAATAATTTTTTTTTGAAAAGTATTATTTTAGGGTATTAATCTATTATTTCTACTTAATGATGTTAATTTGTTTATGGGGAATTGTCAAAAATAGCATTTTTTAAGTTTTATTCCAAAATAGTATCATTAGTTAAATTTTTAATAATAACACAAATATAATATTAAAATACATTAAATTTTTATTTTAATAGAAAAAATTAAATCCTAAATTAAAAAAAGAACTCAAATATAATGTTTTAAGTTTGTGTATAATTCATTTAAATTAAATAACTATGTTTACATAATTATTTATGCTATTTTTAGAATTTTAATTTTAATATGCTAGATTTAGAACAAAATTTTTTAAAAATGGTATTTTATGGTATTACTTTTTGTTTATCTTCGACTTTTAACTGTTTTTCTTTTCTTTTAAAATAATTTAACCCAAATATTCACAAAATTTTAAATACACTAGAGTTTGAATTGTAGGAAATATACCGATTAAATAGTAACCAATAATCAGAACAATAATAACTAGAGATTTTATTGGTACAATTTCATACATTTATTTATGATTTATCGTTACATCTTACCAAACTATTGTAATACCATAGGTATATTTTTTAACAAATAAAAAAGTTTTCTAATAATAAAATTCACCATTCTTTTCCTCGTTGAAAATTCTTACAGTTACTTATCGAATCTACCATTTTGTCTAAACATGTAAGTAAATATCATTGTGTCTACTTTCAGTTCAATGCAAGTAGACCACACAAAGATAAAGACATAATGAGAAGGATCCTGTGTGGTTCGTTGAGATAAGTGTGTTTATGATATTGTCTTTATGCTTGATAACACCTTTATCTGTAAACTATCTTCATTTATTATTATTTTCATCGGTTTTAATTAGTTTTTAACTGTTTTGACCATTACATGTCATGTGCAAATACTACATCATTCCAATGCACATAAATGTTTTTTTTATTATAAAAAAATACATCTACCATTTAAATTTAGATTTTATATGTAGTTAAGAAGTTTTATACTGTGGTTTTTAGAGTTGTTGGATTGGGATTTTTTCACTTTTTTTTATCTCATTTAATTTATAGGATTTTCTGTTTCTAAATTAAGGTTTAATTTGTCTATTTAGAATAGAACTTTAGAAATTTGATACTACTCATTACTCAACCACTAGATTAAAGTGTGACTTTGTCGAGCTTAATTTCTGATTTCACACTTAATTTATGAATAAATTAGCATACTTTAAAATTTTATTATAAATTTAATATTCTAAAATTAAAATTCTAAAAATAACACAAATAATAGTTTAAAAAATACTTATTTATTCTAAATCAATTATACATAAACTTAAACATTATATTTTTATTCTTTTTTTCAAGTTAGTATTTAATTTTTTCTATTAAAAATAAGTTTTAATATATTTTAATATTAAATTTTTACTATTATTGAAAATTAAAACTAATGATGCTATTTTGGAATAAAAACAAAAAAATTATCATTAAAATATTAAATTTTTGTGTTTGTGCCATTTAAATAACGAACTTTTTAATGAGCCATTTAAATAATGATTTAGAGTTAACTACGACGATTTAAATATACAATTAATCAACATTTTATAGGATATTTTAGGCGTTTAAAAAGATGATATTTTAAAGAATTGCTCTTATGCTTTTATATGTAATATGAAAAAACTGAAGAAAAAAATTAAATGTATGTAAGCGTTTAAATTAGATTAATACTATAAAATAATATTTTTAAAAAAATTTTATTCCATATCTAACATTACAAAATTAAAATTCTAAAATTTACACAAATAATTATATAAAAAATACTTATTTATTTTAAATAAATTATATATAAATTTAAAATATGCTATTTTAGATAATTAAAATTATGTATATCTATGTTTAAACCAAATAATTTTTTACGTCACCAACGGAATCATTAAAAAATAATTAGAAGAAAAGAGTGAAGATTAGCACATTGTTAATTACACAAATTGCATAATAGAAAAATGTTGACATTAAAAAAACAAACATAAACAATTAAGCAGCGGTTAATCCAAGAAAATCAGCGGCGGATTTGGCCATTATATGTGCAAATTCATTGAAACTAATAACACCGTCACCGTTAGAATCAGCCTCCTTCATCATTTCCGTCAACTCACGGTAAGTCAACGGATGTCCCATTTTAGCCATTGACCCTGCTAGTTCCGCCGCCGTTATTTGACCGTTACCATCACGATCGAACGAACGAAAAACCTCCATGAGCTGTTCCTGGTTAATGAGAACCTCTTCGTTCAGATCCGGGAGAATCGCCACTACGAGCTCGTCGAATTCGACGGATCCGTTGCCGTTACGGTCGATTTGGTTTAGGAGCAGATAAATCTGATCGCCGCGAGGTTTGATTCCTAGAGAACGGAGAAGAGCGGCGAGTTCGAGCTGTGTGAGACTTCCGTCACCGTCCATGTCGAAGCGAGCAAAGATATCTTTGAGCTGTTTAATCTGATCTGTGGGTTTAGCAGACGCCATTGATAGAGGAATAAGGACGAAAGAGAATTTTCAGTTTAGGGCTTTTTCTTGGATTTGGGAGATGAATAGTTCTTAAGTCGAAGAAGCGCGTTTATGGAGACTAAGTTGAAATAGAAGATAATAATAATTATTATATATGTACATTGAATTGTATTCCCGCGTAGTAAAATATAATTAATTATATTTTTGAATAAAAATTATATTAACGATATCTTTATATTATTATTTAGAATATATATTTTAAAAATAATATTTAATTTGTAAAATAATATTTCAAATATCATTATAAATAATTAATTTAAATAACAAAATATCAAATATCAAATATATAGAAAATTAAAATAGGTATTAGTATTATGATATCAAATATTTAAAATTCAGATTTTTGTTAATATCTTTGAATAATTTTTATTTGAAAATAAATAAATTAACTATATTGTGACATCTAACAACTTAATAAATTATTAAAATTTAATTTACATTCATATTTTAAAAATTATATTTATGAATATTATGAAATCCAATATTTAAAATTCAAATCTTTATTAATATAATTGAATAAATTTTTAACTAAAAAAATAAATTAACTATAATATTACATCTACCAATTTAAAATTTAGTATTTATATTATGAATATTATATCAAACAAATATCATTAAAAACACATTAATATTGATTAATATTCAATAAAATTTTATAAACTACAAACTATTTGATTAAATTTATAAAAATTATTATATAAAAAATATTATAAGTAAAGAACTTCGTATATAACTTGTATTAATTTCTTAAGATATTTTTCGTTATTGAATTTATTTTTTTTGTTACTAATATGTATTATAAAATGATTTTATCCGAATATAACATGACAAAGTTAGTTTAATCATTAAATAAAATATTAAATATGTGGGAGGATTGACGGTGAAATCATTAAATCGGAAATTGGGTAGGAAGGACATCACACAACTTCATTCTCTTTACAATTATTGTTTTTTTTCTTTCTGATATTCAAATGGACCTTTACTATACCATTACTTTTAAAATTTCATACTATAATATTTTAGTTGAAAATATTTATTTATTCCATATCCCTAATATATTATTTGACAAATTTTTTAACAAAATAACCTTATCATAACGTGTTAATAACAAAAATACCATGCTGGCGTGTCAACACAGGAAGTTTTAGGTTAAATATATAAAATGTTTTAACTTACTAGAATAATTACAATACATGTCATTGATATTAATTTGGTTAGAAAATAAATATACTTTATTCAACTAACCAAAAAATACTATTACATTTGCAAAAACAATACTTTTTATTTCTTTAAATTTTTTATACATTAATTTATAAATAATTTCAAATAAATATAAATAGATTTAAATTACTACAGTAATTTCTAATACATTATTTGAAAAATATTTTAATAAAATAACTTTACTCTTATGTGTTATTAACAGAAATATCATGCTGACGTGTCATCACTAAAGTAAATTTCAAATAAATATATAAATGAGTTTAACTTATTAGAATAATTATAAGTATATCATTGTTATTAATTTGGTTATATAATTAATATATTTTATTAAACTAACAAAAAAATATTATTAAATTCGTAAAAAATAATTATTTTTCTTTTCTTAATTTGTATATACAAAAATTAATGTTAAAAGTAACTTTAAATAAAATTTAAAATTATATAAATATTTAATTTATATTTACTAATAAAATATAATTTACGAAGATTTTTTCCCACACATGGCGTGGATATTAATGGATATGAATCTAGTAATATATATAATCCAAGGAGTAGAAAATTTCTTCGATTATTTCATAACGATTTACAAATTTTAGGTCAAAGTTATCATTACCACAAATTGGTGACATTGACAAAGAATTTTGAACCCTTTGTATTCCCCAAAAGCTTCCAAACAAAAACTCACCATTCATTGAAAACTCTTCTAAAGCTTCTTCAACTTCTTCAATACATCCAAAGCTTTCCATTTCCATACTCAAAGATTCTTTTCTCAATTCCAAATCAACCCCGATATTTTCTTGACATTCGCAACCGATTTCTTTTCTTTTCATTCTTTGATTTATCCCCCATTTTGAGTAACACTTTCTCGTGTTCTTGACCAGTTTTTGAGGAAGTCTAAGGAAGATGAAGATAGCAATCTGAAGAACAAGACAGTTGCAACAACATGATACAACGATGCAATCAGCTGCAAATGTGTTAAGATCTTCCATAGAATCTTGAAGGAGAGAATCGAATAAGAAATAGAAAGACAATAGAAGAAACTAAATCCTAACATATTTCAGTAATTTGGGATATTTGATTTGAAGGAACTCCTTTGTTCTTTGCTTCTACCTATAAGGAAGACATTGGGAAAGGTTAATCAAGAAAGCAAAAATCTTATTATATGATAAATATATATATATATATTGTGTGAACAGAATTGTTAGATTAATTTTCCTTGAAAAACACTCTTCGTTAGTGTAGCCATTCGATCAAGATATTCTTTTTTGGTAGGGTATGGACGAAGAAAAATAATTCTCAATCAAATAAACAAAATAAAGCTTTTTAAAAAAAATAATTGATAAAATAACATTTTTTTAAAATTTTTGCTTTAAATATATTATCGTTAATTTAAATTTTCAAAAATAACATAAACTATATTTATATTCATGTCGGAAAAAATATTCGCAAATTATATAATATTTTTTATTAGTAAATATAAATTAAATATTTATATAATTTTAACTCTTATTTAATATTATTTTTAATATTTATTTTTGTATATATAAATTAGGAAAATAAAAATAATTATTTTTTTACGAATTTAATAGTATTTTTTGGTTAGTTTAATAAGATATATTAATTATCTAACCAAATTAATGACAATGACATATATTGCAATTATTCTAGTAACTTAATCTTATTTATATATTTATCTGAAATTTACTGTGGCGATAATATGTTTGCATGACATTTCTGTTAATAACACCTTATGCTGAGATTATTTTTTTAAAATATTTTTCAAATAATATATTAGAGATTTAATATTAAAATATCTTAAAGTTTATTTTTAATAAGAAAAAATTAAATCGTAAATTGGAAAAAAATCTAAATATAATATTTTAATTATATTTGTAATTTATTTTTGGTAAATATATATTTTTAAAAAATAATTTTTTGCTATAATAAATAAGTTTATAATAATAAATTTGTAACAAAAACTTTAAAAATCTTATTTTAGTATATTACTCTTAACAAAAATATTATATAGTATTTGGACATTAAATTGGAATAGCTTTTTAAAAATGATAATGCATGTGATCACAAATCTTTCTGGAATTTAGCAATTGAAGTATATTAAATAATAAGATGTGTCCATATGAATTGATAGAATAGATGTGAAGCAAAAGTTATGACGTAGTTTAGATATCTTTGTGAAAAGCTGTCCATTATGTTATGTACACATTAAGTATCTTTTTATTAACATAAAAGCATTCAGATCAAGATTGGATGATGCATTCATACGTTTGGTAGAAATTTGCAGTAACAATTAGTTTCTATTGGACCATGCCTAAGTCACCAATGTACAAACAATCATTATCAAGATTGAAGCATACACATAATTGGAAAATACAAAGAGCAGAGGTTTTGGTTTGGAAAACAGCTAAAATCATATCAAATAATTTTGGAAAACCTATTTAATTTCCATATTTTTCTACTTTACCTTCGGATTTTAGATATTTTGAAAAGAGACAATGTATTTTGTTGTGTTTCGATGTTTGTGCTTTAGTGGATAGATCAATTATTTGGTAGATATCCATCAATTTTATATTAATATATATATATATATATATAGTTTCATTAAATATTTTGTGACTCATTTAAAAATATAGTTGAAATCAATAATTTATATTTAAAAATAGAAAAATATTTATTTAATTTTAAATTCAAAAGCATCATTTTATTTTTCTATTGAAAATCATATTTTTCTATTTTATATATATTTAAATTTTATATGTTTTTTGTTAAATTTCAAAATTTTATCAAATATGATATAACAAAATCGTAAATATTTATTTTTGGTATCGATTATAAATTTATTTTAGTATAATTAATACTATATTATATATTTTAAAAATTTTCAAAATACTAAAATAAAAATTTTAATTAATTTACTATTTAAAAAAAGTAATATATTAAAATAGCATATTTTCAAATTTTTACTCCAAATCTATTACTTTAAAATTAAAATTTCTAAAATATCACAAATAATTATGTGAAAACATTTATTTACTGTAAATCAATTATACATAGAGTTAAAACACTATATTTGAATGTTTTTAATTTAAAAGTTTATATATATATATATATTAAAATAAATTTTTAATGTATTTTAATTATAAATTTATGTTATTATTAAAAATTTAAATTAACGATAATATTTTTAAAACAAAAATTTAAAAATACACTATTTTACACAATTGTTCTTTAAAAATATTATATGTTAAATTAAGTTTTGATTCAAATTAAAAGATCTAAAAATTTGTGGATATCCGTAGTTAAAATTCTACATATTCAAATATAAATATGAATATTATAAAATTTTATACTATTTGATATGGTTTATCCATTGATGGATTAGCAATTTGGCATGCATGCTCGACACATAAGAGCTCGTGAGAATCAAGATCATGTTTTCTATTTTGCTCTCTTTCTTTTTTATTTTTCGTATATAATTTTAATCAAAGAGCTAATTCAAAATCAAAATCATTGATAATGAATGAATTCACGTATGTTATTTATATTATATTTAAATGTTTTCTAAAATTTTAATTCTACATTGAAATAAACAATAAATCTTTTATAGACCATTACTTAGATTTACAAAAACTTCAAATTCAAAAACTAATTGACAATAGTTAAACTGACTCATATTATTTATCAGTTATTTAGATCTATTCTAAATTTTAGTGTGAAATTCTTATAATCCGACTCATATCTATCCCAAATTTTTATGCTATATTTGTACTTGTTAGAATATTTTTTTTTTCATTTAAAACATCTAGTTTATGTGGTGTATTACGGAATAAATAACATACATGATATTGTAATACATGTTCTAAAATTATCCAAAATGCTTTAAATATTCAAAATATTCATTTTTAAATACCAACTTTCTAATTCAACACTTATCCAAATTAGTGAAAATTCGGATTTTTTTTTGTCGGCTAATGTGTTCTATTACATCATAGAAAACCCACAACATGTACAACTAACTCACATTAATAGCATAAAAGATTGACAATACTCATATAAGAGGTAAATAAAGCTATTTGAAATAAGTTAGACTCGTTACGTACAAACTTATACGAGATTACGTAATCCAGATCTATTTCAACCATCCTATTTAGAAAGATTCACTACATCCAATATATTTGATGAAAACCAATTCAAAATGTTACCATAAGAAGTAAATCCTACTAACATAAAAGACAAAGGCAGAACAAAGGCAAAAACAAAGATATATAAACAACATCAACTAAGAAGCAAATTTGATGCCTTCTTCGGTAGGCCTGTCAATATGATTCTTTATCCGCGGGTCCCGCCCCGTTTGATCCGCTGCGGGGCGGGTACGGGTCGAGTGAAAAAAAATTTTCATATGCGGGGCGGCTACGGGTCGAGCATTATTTAGAGCGGGGCGGGTGTGGGTCGCAATTTTTTAACTTGCGGGTTAACGGGTATCCGCAAATTTTGGGCTTAATCAAATTAATCAAATTCATGCCCAACTAATTTAAATCCAAACTAATTTAAACCTAAACAAATGAAATTATTAAATATTTTAGTTAAATTATTTAAATATTTTTAGAAATTTTAATTATGACAGGCCTACACTTCTTCCATAAATTTAATACTATTTAAATTATTTAAATATTTTTAGAAACTTTAAATCCAAACAAATGACAGGCCTACACTTCTTCCATAAACCACGAAAGTGAGATACAAAATGAATGAGGAATTAAGAGGACACGGCCCATAAACGAATGATGAATTTGAAATGGGCTAATGCCACAACCATTTTGTGGGGAATAGACACGTGGACACCGTTGACGAGTAGACCAACCATCAATGACAAAAGGAGCTCGTCCACCGCCGATGAACAAAAGAGAAGAGAAACTACAAAAAGATATTTTATATAAGTTCATCATCCACGATTATAATTACGGTTACGGCTATAGTTAATACTACAATTACAATATATATTATTAGTTTATCTGTTATTGGTGGTTATAATTGTAATTGATCACAAATTTTGAATCGTATTATTGTTTTAATCAACAGTAAAAAAAATTATAATAAAAATGTAATGTTTGACTGTTATAGTTGATCATAAGTAGTTGTGTCAGATAATTAACAACAATTTGTCGCAACCGTAATCGCAAAAAGATACAGCTGATAAACAAACATGATTAGATTATAAGATATGAATAGAATTTTGGAATATATATCTCTATACACTAATTTCATACACCAATATATTTGATTAAATTCAAAAACATAATAAAATATTAAAATTAAATAACTCCCTACATAGAATGTGTCAATTTTTAGTTTTTTCTCTTGCCAATTTGTCATACTTGAAATGCCAATCTTTCATCATCCCTTTCTCATCTCTATCTTTTAAAAATCACAAAACTTTGATATATTCAACAAACAAAATGATTAATATTATAACAAACAATAAAAAAAGAAAAGAAAAACTGAACTTTCCCACTAAGATTGTCATCGGATCACACAACTCAGCTCCATATTTCCTTATTACATCCCATAAAAGTTCTCTTTTTCCTTCAACATCATCATCATGAGTCTCTTTGATGATGATGATGATGATGATGATGATGATGATGATGATGATGATGTCCAAATATCCATTTCCATCCTTTGAAGCTTCTTCGACTCTTACTCACCTCTCTATCTTTCGTCATTAATCGGCAAGATCCTCCTCCTCCATGCTCTAAAACGCCGTCGTTTATCACCACCTCTCTTCCTCCAGAGGAATCGAATTTGAGATCTATAAAACCAGGCTCTTCTCCTCCGGTAAAGTAACTCTCTTTCATAGACATTACCCTTTTCGTGAAATTCATCGCTCCTGAATCGCTTTTCCGATGTTGCTCCGTCGTCGTCTCGTTAAAATTGCTCTTCCTTGGTGCTTCGTAATTGCTCCTCCTTGGATTATTTTCCGTCGTCGGATTTCCCCTCCGAGTATACTCTGTTTCGCTGAAATTACTCTTCCGAGTATACTCTGTTTCACTGAAATTGCTCTTTCTCGCCTCGAAACAGCTCCTTCGCGGCGGCTCCGATTCACTGAAATTACTTTTTCGGTTCTCCGTCGTCTCACTGAAATTACTCTTTCTACCTTCGAAATTACTTTTCTCGCTGAAATTGCTCTTCCTCCCTTCGAAATTGCTCCTCCGCTGCTCCGTCGCCTCGTAAACACCTAATCCACCATTGACGCTCGAGCTTCTCGCGGCGGAAAACGAGCTTCTAGCGCCGGAATAAGACGACCCGTCTTCTTCAGACCCGATAAAATACGCGTTTCCTCCTCGGAAACTACAAAGCGATCTCGATCTCGAAACCCCCATTTTCTTACCTTCGTTATAATCCAAAACCCACGAATCATTATTGTTCTTCTCATCGATTCCATAAACACTTTTAACCCCAAAATCTCTCTCCTTTTTCAGATTAATCTTCCTGAAAAATCTCCCGAGTTTCGAAAATCTATGATTCTTCCTCTTAATCTCAACACAACTGCTGCTACTCCTCTTGAACACCACAACTTCCTCTGTTTTCCGACTCTTCTCTGTTTTCTTCTGTATCGTCGTTTCTTCATCGATGAGAGAAGAGATCCGTACAGCGTTTCCGGCGATGGTTGAAATTCTATTAGGAGAGAAATCAGAGCATGAGCAAGAAGAGAGTCGCTGCTCACCGCACTCAGAGCAGACAAGGCTAACTAAACGTTCGTTGAGGCAGTACGGACAAATACCGACGGGGGAAACAGATGGATGTTTCCGGCAAGAGAATTCCGACGGAGTGCTGTAAAATACCGAAACGTCGTCGTTTCTTCGATCCATTGCTGTTTTCTTTCCCCTTTCTTTCATTGCCAAACAAAGTCAGAAAACAGAACAAAGAGAAAAGAAGAAGAAAAGGTTACCAAAATTTGGGTTTTTTTTTTTGGTTTTGGGTGTTGAAGATCCAGAGAAGAAGTGAAGATGACGATCAGATCTTAAATTAGGGTTCTTTAAACCTTTACTTTTCTCTGATTTTGATGGGAGAAGAGAGAATTTGAAAGAGTGAGAAAGTGTAGTGACGCTTAGCTATAGGCTTCAAGAGGGTTTGCTTTAGCTTTACGTTTTCTTTTTCTCTTTATTTCTTTCCTTTTTTCAATCGCCCCACCATTTTTTTTCAAAATATAAATTTCATATATTATATTATTGTTATTATTTATTTATGTTAATTATTTCCATGATTATTCACATCATATCCTCGAATTTGGGCAAATTTTACGGGTCATTTCTTTAATGTATACATTGATTAGAATCAGCATTTGATTGTGCTAATCAAAAGATATTAGCTGATAATTAGCATGGGGATTATGGATTTGGAGTAATTAGGAAAATTAGATTGAGGAAATAGTTAGAAAGGAATAGTTAATCGGTAAAGAAAAGTTAGGGAAAGAAAAGGAAAAAGAGAAAGGTATGATCAAGAAAGCACCTTAGGGATGTTTTCTTTTCTTTTGTTTTATTTTGAATAAAGCCTAGGAAATTTTTTTATTATCAAACTCATATTTTATAAAATTGGGGATGATAATTATGATTACATTTAGTTGAAGTTTATAGTCACTCTTGTAAGATGAATCATAATAACCATAAGTTGAAGGTGATACTACTACTTTTGTTGGGATGTTAAATTACAATATTCTTAATATATTAATTAAAATTATTTTAATAAACAAACTTTATTTTTATATGTAATTTATAAATATGTCACGTAAGTTATCTACTTAAAATATTTTAAGATAAAATATTACATAATAAATAATTTACTATAGTATTTATAAAAATGATATTATATAAATATTTAACAATATACTATATTTAAATTTCTAAAATTTTGACATAAAAGACAAACGCAATATAAAATAAAATATTAAATATTTTAAAAAATAGTTAAACAAGATATAAAACAAAAATTTGAATTAATTAAATATTTATTACATCTATAGTTTTTATCTATTTAATAGTATTAATCTATCCAAAATATATATAATTTAAAATTTCAGAAAATTATTTTAAATAAAAAGAAATTATATATGTTTCTAATTTATAATTACTAAATAACAATTAGTTATAATATGTGAAAAAATTTCTCCACGCAAAACATGGATTTAAGTATAATTATTAATATTAATTATATTAAATTTAAATTACATAGCTAAGGTTCATGTTCATAAAATGACTTGTACTAGTAAAATATTGTATCATTATTTATAACATTATTTCATAAGTAATCAATTCCATTTTACTATTATCTTTGTATCGTCCGTTATAATTTATATATTAGTATTGTTTGTTTACTCGTTACTGACGATTGCGTCTGCGGTTAATACTACGGCTATAACTGCGACATATATTGTTTATTTGTCTAGTGTCAATGGCTATGGTTGTGATTAATCACAAATTTTTGTTGTTTGTTTTATTCAATGGTTAAAAAAATATGATGCAGATCATAACGTCTAACCGCTATGATTAGATGCGACACGTACACGAACAACAATATGCTGCATCATCCGGTAGATTAGTATGCATGATAAGTTGGCGTAAATATATTTAATAAAATTTTAAAAATCAAATATTTCTAATAATATAACATATTATTAAATGTTATTTAAAAAAAAATATTTTGTTTTAAGAAAATAGATTTGGTTGTAGTGTGAAGTCAAAATTGGAATTATTAGATTAAGACAGGATGACATTTTCCACAAATAAGTCGGTTATATTCATTTTGTATGGCTGATTCGATACGAACATGCATGTCAATGTCTTAAATCAAAACACATTATTGCACAACTAAGCCTAAAAATCCAGAAGATTACAAAATTAAAAAAAAAATAATGAGAATAAATACAAAAGAGTTACAAAACAAATGAAATAGAAGAGGGAATATATGTGGTGATCAAGTCTTGTCAATTTAGAAGTTCGTATTACTTCTCTTGTCAATTTCTTAATTAAATCTCTTCAATGCATCCATAAAAGCATATATATATGCATATAGTATAGTATATATGTATGTAATTATTAAGGTGGGTCCTATAATTTGATATGTTAAAAAAAATATTTAGTTATCTCTTTTTTTAAAAAAAAAATATTGAAAAAATTGATGAAAACTATATTTACAATTACATAACATGTGCGATCATACTAGTACCAATACATCAGATCTCATCGAAGTTCTGCAATTAAATGTGTTCAGACGAGAATAGTAATAGGATGGATGATTTCTTGGAAAATCACACATTTTTTATTAATTCGGATTTTTATGTTTCTATCACAAAAATCGTATTTTCAAACTTCTATTAGTATAGACAAAATTTTAATGATATATCTAATAATAAAAATATTGTGTCAACCGGGAACGCATGAAAAAGAAATTAAGTGATTTCTCTTTTATTCTATCTTTGAAAAGTTAATAAATATTATATGTTCATAATTTACTAATCTAATTAAGTTCATTTTTCAAAAACACGATAAAAAAAATTGTTCTGATTACTAGCTGTTCTAATAGTAACAACCAAAACTTAAACATTTCCAAATCAATTTTACATTATTTTTTTCAACCATTACTCTTTTTACTATTTATTGACATATCTTAAAATTTTAATTGTTAGGAGTCAAAAATATCAAAAAAAATATGTAGTCGTTTAGCTGTGTCCAGACCGCTCCATTGATTATAAACAAAAAAAACTATATTTATAAATGTTCAATCCATATATCAAAAAGAAAATGTCCAGTCTAGATATATTAATTATTTCGAACCAAAAAAGAAATATTAATGTGATTAAAATAATATTACTTTTCTAGATTTCAAAATTCGAAACCAAATTCGAATTAACCTACAAACAAAAGTCTCAAAACTTATATTTTAGTGGAAGTAGAATGATTAATGTTGTTTATGATTTCTTTCTATGAATGCAAACTAAAAATAATTTTCTAATGTGAGTTCCGATTCAACATTTAAAATATATACAATGCCAAAAACGAACATTTAGATTATAAAATTAATTAATCATTTTAATATAATATTATTAGTTTAAATTTTCTAAAATATCATAAAATTAATATTAAAATATGTTAAAAAAATTTTAATAAGGAAAAATTAAACCGTAAATTAGAACAATAACACAAATATAATATTTTAACTATACTTCTAATTTATATATGATAAATATGTAATTTTAGAAAATAATATGTGCTATTTTTAGAATTTTAAGTTTAAAATACTAAATTAGGAACAAAAAACTTAAAAATATTCTATTTTAAAATATTATTCTTGTTTTCTTTTCAGTTTTACATTTAAATGATTTATTTTTGAACTTTTTGACAAAATTATCTATTTTTATGCAATTATCTAACGAAAATATATCATTCTCTTATATATAACTATATATTTTTTTAGTATTTTATATATTTTGTGATTACGAAAGTATACTTTATTTCTTTTGATAGATAAGTGTTTGAAATATTTTTATTATAGAAATTTATGCATTTTCAATATTTAATTGTAAATTTAAAGCATTAACTAAAAATATTTAATTTATCATTGGTTTATAATTATTGAAAAAATGTAAAAATATTCAAACTATATCATTATTATTTAATTTTGATTAAAAAAATTATAAACTCATTCCTTCAATGAACTTGGCAGAACACAAACAAGTTTGACTTTCGTAAAAAGGAATTAGTTACCAATCATATACCATTGAAAGCATAACATGTAACCCGAGGCATGTTGTGGCGTAAGAACATCATTTTATTCTATTTTAAATTATAACTTATACATACTGACATCATACATGTGTCGTCTATTGATCTTAAAATTCGCGAAACATAATAAAAAATATAAATAAAACTTAAAATTTGGAGAAATAATAAAATATAACTATAACTAGATTTATACATATTTCATAGTAAATTATATTATATTGTTTACTAATAAATATAAATTAAATATTTATATAATTTTAAATTTTATTTAAAAATATTTTTAATATTAATTTTTATATATATAAATTAAGAAAAAATTATTTTTATGAATTAAATATTATTTTAATTAGTTTAATAAAATATATAAATTTTATAACTAAATTAATAATAATGATATATATTATAAATATTTTAATAATTTTAATATATTTATATATTCATTTGAAATTTATTATGATGATAACGTTTTTGTTAATAACACATTAAACTAAAATTATTTTTCTAAAATGTTATTTAAATAATATATTAGAAATTATACAATACAGTGAAAGAAAACATTACTCCATAAACTTACCTCTAACGTCGGCAAATAAATAAAAAACATAAAACTACAACATTATATTTAAATGTGGGCTTATTAAGATGAAAATCTGTATATAATCATTTTGAATTTTTAAAACAAAAGTAAAAGAAATGGGTGGGTAAAAAAGTGAGATAATGCAAAAGTCGGCACGCCCTAGGCAGCATGCTTGAACAATAGACATCATTTGAGACATGTCAATGTTGTAAGGTATGTTTTGTCTCTTTTAAAATTTCTTTACAAAAGTAAATAAATATATTTGATTTTTTCTGGGAATCTCTGTCATAAAATATAAAATGTGTTTATAATCATTGTGTTGTATTGTTCCGTTGTTTATTAATTATATTGTTTGGGTTTCATGATTGGATTATTAATTGCTAAAGAGACTAGATCTTGCTTTTTCCCATTTACTTAATTTTATTCATTTTTACTTCATATTTTACCTTTTGACATTCTCATGTTGATCCGGATTATGTAAACCGGCTACAAAGTATCCGCAAACCGGCATGGTCAACACTGCGATTGTGGTATATGTTATTTTTTTACTGTGGATAATTAGAGTAATGGTTGATCATAGATTTTTAATCATACCGTTGTTTTAATAAGTGATAAAAAATTACGACATACGACATAACATCTGACCTTTACGATTAATTGTAACCTACAAATAACTACGACAGATAAACGAATAACACTCTACCGCAGCCGCTAACAATCTGCCGCAGTCACAGCTTCCTCCTTCGACTTACAAACGAAAATGACTAAGTGTTATTTGAGTAACTTTTAAAAAAATAACATTACCTTGATGTGTTATTAACAGAAATGTCACGCTGACGTGTCATCACCATATTGAATTTCAAATAAATATATAAATGGGCTTCACTTACTAGAATAATTACGATATGAGCTATTGTTATTAATTTGGTTAGAGAATTAATATATTTTATTAAACTAACCAAAAATATTATTATTTTCATAAAAATAAATATTTTTTATTTAATTTACATATACAAAAGTTATTATTAAAAATAATTTTAAATAAAAATTAAAATTATAAAAATATTTAATTTATATTTAGTAATAAAAAATATTATATAATTTGTGAATATTTTTTCACATGAGGTATAAATCTAGTTTGTGTTTATTTGTTATGATATGATCTAAATATTTATCCTTTTTCATAATCATTTCTTTTATTTTCCGACAAAGTTAGAGGTCCATACCTCTAATACCAACCCAACCATGTGACCACAAAATATGAAATTTTATTATGCTAAATGTAATATACATTAATAAATACAATGAAAGCAAGTCACAATTTCATATGGCAGAAAATAAAAATTGTGAGACTACCACTTCTATAATGATTGTTAAAATAATTAAAATTTCAAACTATCAGTAAATAAGATATATTTCACAAATAACATATTTAGAAACTTACTTATGAACATTTACAATCTTTCTATATTTTATAAACTAATTAACTTAAAAAAATTTTACAAATATTTCATATTAATTTAAAAATCTTAGAAACAATTTTAAACTCTTATATATTATAATATTATTTGTATAAAATCTTATAAACAAATGTTTATAAACTAGTTTACAGTTATTACAATTTTAGCTTGTGAGAAAATATTCTGAAAAATATTCTGAATTGTTTAATCTGAAAAATACTATTAACCCATATACAATAAATGTTTTTATATATGAATCATAATAAACATGTATTCGAAACATAATGTAACTAAGAATGCCTCATCTATATAAATCTATTATTATCTGGAAATTATTTTATGAATTTATTTTTTATTCACGTTTTTTTCAAATATTAAACATTATTTCTTATCCATTTTGGGTTAGGTTAGATTATTCATACTCATCACGGACCTTTTCTACATATTGTATGAATAAATTCTAGGGAAGATCTTCAATTAGTGAAGCAAAATTGACAACGCTAATTTGGGCATTACAATGATCATGGTCATTGGATTTCAGAAAAATCATTTTCGGTGGTGATAATCTCTATTTGAACAATATTATTAATCATGTTAAATTTTCAACTCAAACACTACATTGACACCATTCACCAATGAAAATCACTATTTAAAAATATCAAGTTTCAGCATCAACCACGATTATGTAATCAAACAGCAGACAAATTGGCATCAACATCTACTCAATCAATTGTTGATTGGCAATTATTTTCGTTTTGTCCTTCGTTTTTACGTTGTATTGTACAACATGACTCGTTTATTCAATAAAGTTAATATTTGATGGAAAAAAAAATTACACACTATTATAAAATAATTTTCTTATTATATATAATAACAAAAATTAGCAAGGAAAATTACATCGGCATAAATGTTCATCGCCAAAAGAATCACATTCGCAATTAGAAGGTCTATTGCCTTCACCTCCTTTCTTAACAAAATCGTTTATGCAAGTTTTGTTTCCATCACTGCCACATCCTCCCACAAATATATCCTTTCGACCACATTGGTTATCCATTGGATTCAATCCACCTTCAACCATAAGAATTATTTGTTAAATTTTAAACAAAAAAGATTCTACTCATTAATAATGCAACCAATTTATAATGAATACATATATTAGATTTATAGCTACGCCATGCATGGAGAAAAATATTCGCAAATTATATAATATTATTTATTATTAAATATAAATTAAATATTTATATAATTTTAAAATTTATTTAAAATGATTTTTAATAATATTATATATATGTAAAACAAGGAAGAAAAATAATTATGTTTTATGAATTTAATAGTATTTTTTGGTTAGTTTAATAAAATATATTGATTCACCCAAATTAATAACAATAACATATATCGTAATTATTATAATAATTTAAATTCATTTTTATATTTATTTGAAATTAATTGTCGTGATGACATGTCATTATTATATTTATGTTAATAACACATCAAAATAATTTTTTTTTAAAATGTTTATCAAATAATATGTGTCAGAAAAATCAGTGTTTAACTAAATCAAGAAAACAAAGAGTTACGTGTTAATTACCTCTGGCATTGTTCAAAACGAAAGACATAAGAATACAAGAAACCAGAAAAATAGTAGCAGATTTCATGATATTTATTGTATGAATTTTATACTTTTTCACTCTTTTATGCCAATTGTTTTCTTTTTCTTCTTTTCTGTTTCTACACAAATGTTTGTGTATGTATGTATATATATAGACACATAAATTTTTTGGGTAACTTATTTTAAGTATGAGTGTGACTTGGAAAGTATGTTCTCACTCAAAGACCAAATCTAAAAAATTATGGAAATCTTTTAACTTGTTTAGAAGGTAATCTTTAGTTTATTTTTTCAAAAGATATTTTCTGGTCAAAACGTATATGATTCATACCGTTTGTGATGAATTAGTTACGATAAAAATTAAAATTACTATTTTAAAAGTAGAGAGATTTTTCTATTTACACTTGATAGTATTTTTCTAATATATTATTTGAAAAATATTTTTAAAAAATAACTTTAAGCTGACATTAATAGAAATATCATGTTTACGTGTTATCATCACAATGAATTTCAAATAAATATATAAATAGGCTTAAATTACTAAAATAATTACGATATATGTCATTGTTATTAATTTGGTTAGAGTATCAATATATTTTATTAAACTAACAAAAAAATTTATTAAATTCGTAAAAACAATTATTTTTTTTCTTTTTAATTTATATATACAAAATTTATTATTAAAATAATTTTAAATAAAAATAAAAATTATATAATTATTTAATTTATATTTAATAATAAATAATATTATATAATTTATAAATATTTTTTCCACACACTGCTGTTGAATATAAATCTAGTTAAAAACTAATTTGAAGAATACTTTTTCCCTAAGCTACGGAGAACATCGTTCTCTTACTTTATAAAATGATTTCAACGAAGGGTTGGACTATGTTTAGCAGCATGACATTCTTAATATATCCAATATGAGATGCATCATCGTATTCATACATACCACCTGAATTTCATATAATTTGAATGGAAGAATGTTGAATCGGTGGAAAATTTAGCATGTTTTTGTATAGTGAAAGTATTCGATAAAACCGATAGTATGCTTTGTTTTTTATTAAACAATCTGGAAACGTTTGAATTCATAGACAAAGCCCTAAACGGTCTTTCTGAACCTCATTGAGCTTCGTTTCCTCTCTCTCTCTCATTTTTATAATCCAGTACATTATGATATCTGTAAATATTATTTCAGATTTTGACATATGCCAATGTATTAATATAAGAAAAAATTAACAAATAATTTGATATATGTTAATGTATTAATACGAATAAATGTTTTAACATATATGATATGACATGTACCATTATATTAATATAAACAATAATTACATGTAATATTATTATAACTTACCAGATTATATAAACAATACTATATAATTTGTTTAGATTTTTATTACCTTAATTTAAATATACAAAAATTAATATTAAAAATAATTTTAAACAAAATTTAAATTATATAAATAATTAATTTATATTTACTAATAAAAAATATTATATTATTTATGAATATTTTTTTCCACGCATAGCATGAATATAAATATAGTTATAATATATTTACAAAAATTTTGTCTCAAAGCCTCCATAGTAATCACTGGTTCTCATATACATATTTGGAGCCTTAATTAAACAAATAAAGAGACTGAGGCAATAATGTGATGACTATTTTTTATTCCGTGAAATGAAATTCATACATTGCCTTACTAATCTGCTATGATGATTAAATGGTTAATCATTCAACAATTCTTTAATCTTGCTAACACTCACAGAGCAAAAATAACAAATTTCAAATGTTATAGGAAACGAATTGAGAAGCTTTGTTACAAAACAGAAAAAAAATATCATATCATGAATTTGAATCTTGCTAGATTGCAGGGGCTTCTAACAATATTAGGTAACATGTGTCAAAGTGGTGTTTCAAATCTTTCGCAAGTTATGTCTCTTTTCACCTATTTGCACTATTCGTTTATCTGTCGCAGCATGTTAGTTTGTAGGGACTTCTAATGATTTATGTTCAGACGTTGCGGTTAGATATTATAATATTATTGTTCGTTTTATCACCATAGCGTCTGATCGTCGGTTGTCACCGCGGGTTTGTTCGTTTGGCAATCATGCAGTTGATCGCAGAGTGTCACTACATGTTTGTTCGTTTGGCAATCATACGACTGATCGTGTTTTATAGTTAAGTTTTTATGTGTATTTAATCATTAGAGATAAATGTATTTTTGTTATTTATGGGTTCTATCGTAATTTTTTGACCGCAATATTAAAATTCAGCAGCGGTTAAAATTTTATGTCGTCGATTATTACGATCGACCACAACCTTTGACTGCAAGAAACTGTGGTATGCAAATAAACATCGTTTCACCGTATGACGCATCTACAAAAAATTGAGACGGTAAAACGAACAACACTATTTTTAGAAGGTGTATACATTTGTGCATTTAGGTGGAGTTACAAGGAGAAGAGAAACATGCAGCCGTCATGATCCCTCCTTCTACGCCCCTAAACAGCATGATTTTCAATTAGAGACTTTTTAATAGAATTTTAATAACTAATCAAACTCAACTACTGTTTTTTTTAATTCATTTTTTAATTTTCAAAAGTACCAAAATAATTTTTTTGTTCAAAGTATCCGTAAAATTATTTTTTATTTTAAATATCATTGAAATTTTTTTTCCAAAATACTACAAAACTACAACTATACTTTAAATCCCAAAAACTAAACTCTGAATTATAAAAACTACATTACAAATTTAAAGCCAGAACAATAAACCTAAAAAATTTGGAATTATAAACTCTTTAATTTTTTTTAATGTTTGTGGTATTATTAGAAAAACATTATTTTGTTTTGTAAAAATAAAACTATTGATATTATTTTTATATCAATTTTTTTTAATAATACTTAATATATTTGTATCTCTTAAATTATGTTTATTGCAAACATGTCATGCGGCGAATTGTGATATCTTAGTCATCCAAATTTTGTTTTGCATACAACTTTCACTCTTTTCATTTTGAATACGTTCAATGAGTAATTGAGTATCGTAATATACATATTGAGTGAATACATATATGATTTTTTTTTCAAATACTTGAGAAAACTACAATACCAAAATCAAAATTTTTGAAAGTATCTTCAAACCAAAATGGGTTTGAAGATTTTGGTTTGAAGTACTGATATAGGAAAAAAATTTGTTTCTCCTTTGAACTTGTTTTGTAAGTAAATCTGCATGATCATTCTTCGCCCTCGGCTGATGGCTGATTTTTTTTTTGTCATTTCGGAATAAGTATTACAATCGTTCACCGATCAGAAAATATATGATGTGTTTTCAAATCAGTATAGTATTGAAATACTTATGTAGGAGAAGATGAAGTTCATTTTCCGTGCCTTTTTTGAGAGTGTGTCCGCGTGTATGTTGTGCTCCCTTGCTTGGTAGGTTAGACAGAAGCATGTGTAGTATTGCAGGATTTCCTTGAATTTATCCATCTCCGTTGTGAAAGCGGGTCATTTCTTTGGATTCTGTATTAACTTGATCAAATCCATATAGTCCGTATAGAATTGTTCACAATATCTCTGCATCTTGTATAAATTTATCATCGTACAACGAAGGTTTTGAAACTCCGTGTGAAGCGGAGAAATTCCTCTGTATATCCCTTCATACCTAATAGATCGTTTGTTCCATCATTCAGCTTAAGAATCCACCTTATTTTTGACGTAAGTTCCCTTTCCTTTTATGAGCCGTTAATATAACAGGCTCGTGGCTGATGACTGATTAAAAAGTATGAGAAGTGGTGTCTGATTGACATATATGAATTATTAAAAGTGTAAAATCACTGAATTAGTTGATTTGTATATCAATTGATCTAGATCCACTTTAGGTGTTGTTCACAAGTCACACTTACATTTGGGGTCATGATATTAGTTCAAGACTTGTAATGTAGAGATTTATGGAAATTCTACCCAAATGAATGGAAAATTTAGTGACATGTGAAACATTTTCCCTTAGAATATGGTCCTTGTTAACTGCATAAGTGTTCATTATATTGTAAACATCCAAATTCTTTGGAGTGTCTCAATGCATTACATTTCTGCCCAATTTAAAAACTACTATTAGTATTGCATTAATTGGAATTAAATTTAGACTCACTAGGAAAAATATTTAAATATTATAATTTATTAATTATTTAGTAAATACAAATTAGATACATATATAATTTATTTCTTAATTAAAATAATTTTTAATTTTTTAATATTAATTATATAAATAAAATATATAATAAAATCGAATTATATAAATAAATTGAAATTATCTACATCTTAGATATATAATATTATTAAATAGGTAAGGAATTGTATTTTATTTTATTTTGTTTGATAAACTTTTAAATTATTTTTGCCTTTTATGTCGAAATACTAGCAATTTATATATAATATATTGTTAAATTTTTATCTAATATTTTTTTTGTAAATATTCTAATAAATTATATTTTATATAATATTTATCCTAAAATATTTTGATTGTGTGACACATCAACATAATATATTTGTAAATCACACGTTAATATAAATTTATTTATTAAAAAATTTTTTAATTGAAATATCTATAATATATTATTCAGAAATATTTTAAAAATATAACCATATCCTAACGTATTATTAACAGAAATGTCATGCTGACGTGTCATCATCACATTCAGTTTCAAATAAATATATAATTAGGTTTAAGTTACTAATAATTACGATATATGACATTGTTATTAATTTGGTTAGAGAATAAACTAAACAAAAATACTATTAAATTCGTAAAAATAATTATTTTTATTTCTTTAATTTAAATATACAAAAATTATTATTAAAAATAATTTTAAATAAAAATAAAAAATTATATAAATATTTATTTTATAATTAGTAATAAAATAATATTATATAATTTTTGAATATTTTTTTCTGAGAGTATAAATCTAGTTAGAGATTTTCACGAGGTTATTTCTATAAAGGAAATGAATAAGTGATTCTCTATAATTTACTATACAATTAAGTGAAAATCTCCTGGCGACAAAAAGAAGAAGAAGTGAAAATCTCCTAAACCGGAGTACATATTTCTCAGCAATTTAGCTTCCAATTTTAAGAGAGATTCTCCTAACCAACCGGTTACCGCCTATTTTATCCTGACAAAAAAGAGAGAGGCGGCTGGTAACGTGCGCCGAGAGGGTATTTTATGAGTGGACAGTCTCTCTTCCTCACAATCGAACAACAATTTATTTTGTGGACTCTTTCTTCTTTGTAGGTTTTGAAGAGAATCGTGTCAGCTGAATTTTGTGAGCATAGTATGAGTATCATTTTCCCATTGGATCTCACTCCTTTTCTCCCAACTTTTGTTTTCTTCTTTAGTTATATGAATTTACAGTTACACTATTCTTTCTTCGTATATATATTAACAATTTTCTTCCGATTTTCTCTCTGGCAATTGCAATTGCAAAAGTCTTCTTCTTCTTCCAGATACATCGGTCATCAATAGAAAGGTTCTTACTGACACGAAGATCTTTACACAATCACGAACGAATCGAAAATGGGTTCGTTACTTTTCTCTGTTTTTTTTCCTGATTAGATTTGAATTGTTGATTTACTGATCCAAGTATTGTTTCCGAAACTGGGTTTTGTTCAATTTTAGGTTTTTTTTTGTTGTAATCGTTCTAGGTCTAGTCTCTGTTTCGATTTTTTTAACGTTTTCGGTTTCGTGGGGTAGTTTTTGTTGAAATTTCTCCCCAATTGAATTGAATATAGGTTTTGGATTGGTGACGATATCAGTTTAACTTGGTTTCCATAATTTTAATCATTCTTTTCAATTTAGACTTGAGTTTAAATTTGATTGTTATTATTCAGGGTTGTGATTGATAACGAGGTCTGCAAGAATGTCACTGTCATTAAGGTAGCTTTTGACCTTCTCTGGGATCTAATAATTTTCTCTGGATTAGGTTTGTTTTGGTTGAAAGAAAATGTATAAACATTGTGATTTGTTTTAGGTGGATAGTGCGAATAAACATGGAATACTTCTGGAAGTTGTTCAAATCTTGACTGATCTTAATCTCACCATTAAGAAAGCTTATATCTCCTCTGATGGTGGCTGGTTCATGGATGTTTTCAATGTTACGGATCAAGATGGGAACAAAGTCACTGATGAAATCGTTCTTGATTATATTCGTAAAGTAAGTAAAAGCGATGAACCTCTTGTTTTCTATTCAATTTTTTCTGTTTTCTGTTAGGTTTACCATATGAGTCTTAACTCTTTGTTGTATGATTGTTGCAGTCTCTTGGCCCGGATGAGTTTTCTTGCTTCACTTCGTCAGTGAGATCATCCGTTGGGGTTAAACAATCTGTCGACTTCACTGTGATTGAGCTAACAGGAACTGACAGACCCGGTTTGTTGTCTGAGCTATGTGCTGTTCTAATGGACCTTCAATGCAATGTGGTAAATGCTGAAATTTGGACACACAGAGGAAAAGCAGCAGCGGTATTACAAGTAACAGACAAAGAAACCTGCTCTGCAGTCACTGATCCAGAGAGGTTATCTAAAATCAGGAAACTTCTTGGTTATGTGCTTACAGGAGGAAGCAGTAGCAGAAGATTCCGTGAGCCGAAAACCATGGTTTCTTCTCCTCTCAATGAGACCCACACGGATCGTAAGCTTCATCAACTGATGTTTGCAGACAGAGATTACGACGAATGGGAGAATAATGTTGATGCCGAGGATACATTTGGGAGAGTGATTCCAGATGTGGATGTCTGCAATTTGCATGATTTGGATTACTCAATTGTGATGATCAAATGTAAAGATAGACCAAAGCTTCTTTTCGATACTGTCTTCACTTTGACGGATATGAAATATGTGGTTTCACATGCCAGCATCGAAGCTGAAGGCCCTGAGGCTTATCAGGTATATATATATATATTATATACACACACACATTAGGCGCTCTGCGATATTCTCCTCGATCTAAGCTCTTGATTTGATTCTTAATTCTCTTGTTTTTTCAGGAATACTACATTCGACATACGGATGGATCTCCAGTCAAATCCGAAGCAGAAAGACAGCGAGTGATCAAATGTCTGAAAGCAGCAATCCAGAGAAGAGTCTCGGAGGTAAAACGTTGTTATGTTTGCTTGAAGAAGAAACATAATAATGTTGTGTGTTGTAGCTTAACATTCTTCTGTCTTATTTTATTGTCTTGTGGCATAAAAGTTGTTTCTTGTTTAATATGTATTTAGGGCTTGAAGCTTGAGCTTTGCACTTCAGATAGAGTCGGGTTACTCTCGGATGTGACTCGGATTTTTCGTGAAAACAGTCTTACAGTTACAAGAGCTGAAGTGAAAACCAAAGGAGGCAAAGCTCTCAATACATTCTATGTGAGAGATGCTTCTGGTTACAAAGTTGATGCTAAGACGATAGATACAATTAGACAAGTCATCGGTCAGACAATACTTCAAGTGAAAGGTGAAAACACAGACCCAAAACCGATTCCTCAAGAATCTCCAACGGGGTTTCTCTTTGGGGTTAGATCTTTTGTCAATTTCGGATTGATCAGATCTTAAATTCTTAAAGGTGTTCCTCTATTTGTAAATAACAACAGTACATTGTGTGAATATGTAGAAGCAGAAGCTTTAGAACACCAAAGTTTAGGTTTTTTTTACAGGGTCTTGCTTAGAATTCGGTTTTACAACTGTGGATGTATATAAAACTTTGGGTGTTTCTTGATTTCTTGTAGCCAATCGCATTCGATCATTTTCCATAATCGCTGGTCTGCTAAATCCTATAAGATTTCCCTGAGTGAGATATCTTTTTCAGAAAGCGATAGATTTGTTTTTGTCCTTTTCGTAATTATAGTTTGGTCGGCAATACAGTAATACTTTTGAAATGGTAACATTGGCAAAAAGTCAAAACGAAAACGAAGTCATCATCCTGATTGGTGTGGTTCACTTTTGATCAGGACTATTGCCACGTGTCTTCTTTCTATCCATGACTTATTTATGAAATTTAAAATTGAGAAAAACTTGACCCACTAAGTGAAAGGCATCTCCCCAATCCAACACTAAAACACAATATTAGTGTTGAAATAACATTAAAATCTATTCTAATGCAAATACTAAAATATCTTAGATTTAATAAATTGAAGTAGGTTTAGGTCCACTCTCAACACAATACACATAATGCATTATATCTCATATATTAATTAAGAATCATTTTAATAAAATAATTTTATGTTGATGTGTAATTTACAAATATGTCACGCTAATGTATCCTACTATTAGAACATTTCAAAATAAATATTACATAAGACATCATTTACTAGGATATTTACGAAAACCATAATTAAACAATATATTATATGTAAATCTCTAATATTTTGACTTACAATGTATTTTGTCATGAAATACAAATACAATATAAAATAAAATATAAATTTGGGCAATTAACTAAAATAGCACCATTTCAGATTTTTGTTCTAAATATAGCACTAGTGATTTAAATTTCCAAAAATAGCACAAATTTAATGCTAACATAATTGAAAACTTATTCCTAATGAAAAAAATTTAAACCCTAAATTGGAAAAAATAAACCCAAACATTATGTTTTAATTATATATATATTTTATTTAAGGTAAATAATTATTTTTACATAATAATTTATGCTATTTTGGGAATTTTAGTTTTAGTGTGCTAAATTTGGAAGATAAATTTAAAATGGTGCTATTTTAGGGTATTACTCTATAAATTTTGAAAAATTAGTCAAACAAAATATAAAACAAAATTTTAGTTTAATTGAATATTTATCACATCTACAATTTTATCCAAGATTGATACAATTTAAATCTATTTGTATTGATTATTAAAAGATTTATATTGATTATTTTAAATATGAAATAAATTATATATATATATATATCTGATTTACATTAACAAAATAAATAATTAATTACTATATGTGAATTTCTTTTTTTCACGCAGTACGTGAGTCAAAATCTAGTTATATATTGATTAGTAAATGGCCAACTGATACAATGGTAAATCATGTTTTACTAATTACATATCTACTTAATATTGCAAGACTAAATTTGTTTTTTTCAAAATAATGTACCGATGAAAGTAAGAACATAATGTTGATTAATCATTTGTGGATTAAAAAAAACTATTATGTTAATTCAATTGGTATTTTTTTGAGGAAAATTTGTAAATAGGTTCTACCGCAATCACTTGAATAGTTTGGGAGGACTAAATGAGTTTGACTTCACCATCTTTGTTACATAAATATTAACTTATTGAATTGGTACATTGTGACATAGATGATAAAAAGACATTTGTTAGTTTTGGAATACTAATATATATGGTTTTATAACAAATTTAACATAATACCAGAATTACAATAGAAATCATGTGAAAATAGCTAGGTTTTATCTTTTTAATGTTCAAATATAAAAATAAAAAAATGGTTTTATCTTTCTAAAGTCGGATATAAACACACAAAATTTGATTAATTGATAAAATATGGCATTATGCGATCTGCCTAAACTATTTTATCCATGACTTCATACAATTTGCCTAACATAATTTACACATAGTGCTAAAATATTTTTTTAATTAATATAGTTTTAGCCAAATAATATTTTTGCAAAATTACAAGTATAATTTGAATATATCATTGATGAAAAATATTTAAAAATTCTTATTTTATATTACTCAAAAAATTTAACTAACTTTTTAATTATTATCGATATTTCAGATATTCGAATTTGATATACACCTAGATGTAACGGTACCAAATTCAATCGAAATTCTAAAATATTTTAATGTATATTAAATCCTTATTACGAAAATATTTAAAATAAAATAAAATAATTTCGAATCCGAACGAATATCTAAATGCTATGAATAAATAAATGGATTTTAGCATTAAAAACTTCTCAGTTAACCAAAAAAAAATTTAAACTTGTTCAAATTCCCATAAAATTTTGATATTATATACTATTTATTTGTTTATACCAAACAAATATCCACATAATTCATATTACTGCCTAGAAACCTCAATCGACTCTTTCAACGGTTCCATTAAATTCTTCTCCTAGTAAATTGGAATTTGAGATTTAATTTCATCTAACAAATCGTTTGCCATTTCATCTACATCTATAAAAATCACATGAATCACTTCTTCTCCAATCCATTCAAAAACTAAAATACTAAAATTGTGGTTTTCGTATCAAAATGAGTGACAACGACAACGAGAAAGAAGATACTTCATATCTTGGAACTGCCATGGCTGTTATAGGTGTCGTTGGAGCCATAGCTGGATTATTCTCCGGTATGAGCTCTGGACCGGGAAAGAAGACAATGAAAGCTCCTGGACAAGATGCTCGAATTTTCAGAGATGTTTTCGAAAGCAACCCCAAAGAGTATTTTCGTAATCTGCGTAAACAATGAATATTTGAGTTTGTGACGTAAAAATAATAGCTATGTTTCATATGAATGTTATATTTCATATGTTCTGATCGTTATTTGATAATAAAGTTTATATCTTCTTTTTTATTATTTTTTAATACTAAGAAAATCTGATTTTTAAAGTTTAGAGAGATTAGAAAATCTGATTTTTGAGTGACTTAGTCGTTGATTAATTAGTTTTAATTTTAAAATCATATATATATATATATTTAATTTAAAATGAGTAATATTTTAAAATAGCATTTTTAAAAAAATTTCTTATAAATCTAGCATCATAAAATTAAACTCCCAAAACATCACAAATAATTATGCAAAAATATTGATTTATTCTAAATAAAATACACATAAACTTAAAATATTATATTTTGGTTTATTTTTTCTAATTTATGATTTAATTTTTCTATTAAAATATAGTTTTGATGTATTTTAATCTTAAAATTTGTGTTTTGTTAGAAATTTTCAACTAATAATGCTATTTTTAGAACAAAAATTTTAAAATATGCTATTTTAGATAATTATCTATTTAAAATCATATGATCTATATTTTTCATTTAAAATCATATGATATATATGTTTAATTTAAAATCATATGATATATATATATATATATATATATATGATTTTTATTCTGCTGCACAATATCTAGCTCTAAATTTTGATGGTTTGCCCCTAGTTTATAGGCTATAATTACTGTACTTTGTGGATATAAAAAGTAATTATAAACAATTCATTTCAAAAAAATTTTATTCTTCAGTTTTGATGAGAAATAATGTGTTATGTAATTAAAAAATTGAAAATTGTGTGCAGCCCACATGTCTTACTTTTGATAGAATATCAATTTAATTGTTGAATATTTTTTTTAAAAAAATTTAATTCGCTTTACTATTTTCTTCAAAATGATAACCAACGAAGCCATCATTTAATCTCAAAATCTAACATAAAAATTAGTGGAAAATTAATGCTTATAATCACAGATACATTAGATTAGCTTAAACCAATGGATTTGACAAAAAAAAAAACTATTACTAACATTAGAAATTTCACATTTTTTTATACAAACATTAACGAAATTCAAATTTTTTTAACATTCTGTTTCTTTAAAGCAGTCGTCTTACATGATCGAGATCAATCCATAAACTTATATCATGGAGAAAAAAAAACCCATTTCAATTAACAAACAATAAAATAAAATTAGATGTGATGAGAATAATAATAATTAAGCCAAAAGCCAGAAATCTTTGTGACGTTTCGTGGTGATCAAGTAACCTCCATTGTTACTCTTCTTCCTTACAGCAATAGCCATACAATCAGAGTTATGTATACAATACTCAACAACTCCTCCTCCGATTCCTCCTTTGGTACGCCATTTCCATATCACTCGCCATTTCGATGTTCTTTTTCTTTGTCCTAATACCAAAACTCCTGCTCCTTGTTTCTTTGACTCCTCTACTATCGTCTTCCCTTTCTCCTCTGCTGTCTCAACCACCACTATCTCTGTCTTCACCTGCAATTACACAACAAACCCTAGTTTCAAAATCGAGACCTTTATTTGAATATCATTTATCTTTAAACTTACATTAGGTTTCTTGAGTTGACAAAAGTTCTTCAATGGATGAACTTGTTCATGAGCTCTTGACTTTCTCTCCTTTTGTGTCTCATCTATAGCTATTATTTAACAATAATAAACACTTAAGTTAATCTATAGAAACACAACAAATGCAAGTTATGAGTGTAATTAATTACCTTGTCCTATTGGTGTTTTTGTGACATGAAGGAGAGTGACATTATCTTCATCTTGAACACAATGTGTTAATGCCCATTGAAGAGCATTTTTAGATTGTGAAGTTGTGTCCACAACAACCATAACTTTCCTTCCACTCTCAGCTTGAGTTCCTCCTGCTTCACCATTCTTATAACCTTCCTCTGTTTTCTGATTCTTACTATGCTTTGAAGAACCATTCTTTCTAGAACCAGAAGCACTTCCTTCATCTAAAGATTTGCTTGACGATGATCCTCCTTTGAATGATGTCCTGATCCTATTCACCCAATACCCAGCTGGTTTCCCCATTTTTAAAATCCTTGTCTCTCTGTGTATTGTTTCTGCTCTGTTTCTTTTCAGTTGTTGTTGTGTTTTAAATACTGTTTTGTTTGTTTGGTTTTGGTTGGAGCCATTTCTTCAACGTGCTTGCCATGAAAATAAATAACAACCCCATTTTGGAATCGTTCAATCTAAATTCTAATCCAACCTGGAAAATTCTCATAGTTTAATATAATTTATTAGTCATTTTAACTATCCACATCACAATCTTGATACAAATGCAGAGCACTACTTGTTTAACAAATTTCATTAACTTTTTATATGTAAAAAACTGCTCAAAAACAGTGTTATATTTCAAGAATACAGAAGTAATAATCTGGGATCTGACATTACAGCCCTTGACATTGAACTATGTTTCTCTTACAAAAAACAAACGACACAAGACAAATGATGTTTCTATAAAACACACATATGTATACATATATATGTGTGTGTGTTATTGTTTTAGACCATCCATTCAGGGAAGAATCCATTAACATTCTGTGATGTTGTTGCAGAGTTGCTTACGTCAGGAGTGTAATGACTGTTAATAAAGAGAAGGAAATGAAAACACAAAATTAATGGTTTAATCTATTTGTCTATAGAAGCAAATCAATTCAAGGGGTTGTACTTGTTTGTAAACGAATACCTCATCTGTAATGCTACGTTGCCTTGTAAAGGCTTGAAGAAACCAGCTACTTGACTCGGAGGGTTTGCTTGACAAGAGCTCATCCCTTGTTGCTGTTGTTGAGAATGTTCTGCAGCAGAAGCTCTCCATAGCGACTGAGTAAGTGCTGCATCGCTTTCCTCCAACTGAGTGAGAGAGAGAACTGTTATAAGAGACCTCAAAGGGTTTCAATTTCTTGTGGTATAAGTTTTCAATATAGCTACCTTTCTCCTAAGACCTCTGTTGGTTTCCAATAGCATTTCCTCCTGTAAATTGATCAGTATAAGACTGTGTTGTACTGTGACTTGTGAACATTGTGTGAATCTTACTGTGTACCTTTGTTTTAAGGCTGGATAGTTGATCAAGCATAGACCGAGCCTGGCAATTAAGACAAAGCCAAGATTGGTACTGTTCTAAATACTTTTCAGGACCAATTTCTAAGCTTATATATACCTTTGTGGATCTTATCTGTCTTAATGATGCATCTACTTGACGTTCTAGCTGCTCAAGCTCACTAACTCCCATTTCAGCTATATCTTCACCTAGCAAATGCCTAAAGAGAATTGTAGATTCAAACAAGAGTTATGTAAATAGAGTAAGCATTTCCAGTTAGAATATGTTACGAATCAATCCTTGTACCTTTGTGAATGTTGAAGTATATCAACTCTTGATTTGAGTTTCAAGTAGTCTTGGTACTTTTCCTGCCATTAAGAGAAAAAAATTATTAAATTTAGTAACTTTAAGTTAGTCATCAACCAATTAGATATATGCGCTATTCGTTTGTTTGTCGCAACAATAATATATGCGACAACGACCTACGATCAGGCGCTACGGTTACATACTGTAATATTGTTGTTCATTTTATCACCGCAAATTCTATTGTAATTATTTGATCTCAAACGATATAATTTCGCGGCGGTTAAAATTCTTTTACCGTAGATTACTACGGTCAGGAATGTGTGGTAGTCAAAACGAGTAACGTTTGATCGCATGCACAGCCACAACTTTCTACGACTATGAAACGAACAACTGTATAGATAAAACTAATTTAAAAGTATATGTACCTGTAAGTCTTTAGCTGATTGATTTGGATCCATTGTTGCATAACTATGTTTTCTATACTTCTCAACAGTCTTCGCCATACCACTATTCATACAATCAATTTGAATGATCATTAAACTTCTAATATATTAATCCATCAAACTTTGAATCTTAAGAAACATCTCAAAACTTTAAAGCATTGTAATATCCACAAAACCAAGAACTTGTACTACAAATCTAGGCATGAATTAATGCATCGATCAACACACAGTTGTCTCTAACTTTAGGATTATAAGTACCTTGAGAGAGATATATAGTAACTTAAAGAAATGTTTGTGTTTCTTCACAACGTTGTGTATAATCCAAAGGTCAATTGTTTTTCCCTCTGGAAATTTGGATGAACCCTTTGTAAACTAAATCAATCTCATGTGTAAAAGCTTTTAACTAGTAAACAAAGATATAGCTTCTATAAACACATCTCATGTACTTTTCTGTTCAAAGTCTAGCTTTAATCATCATCATTAAGACTCTTTCGAAGCCAGATTTGTGTGTAACAAAAAACCCATAACTCACAAAAGAAATAAACCCTAACAAAAATCAAGAAAGACCCAAACTTTCATATCCTCCAGAAACCATAAAAATCAAAACCCTAAATCTGAAAAGGAGAGATTAACAAATAAAAACCTTAGGGGATGAGATGATATTTAGATTTTTGTTACCTAGGGCTGCTGCAGAATTCGTAGAGCTTGCCACGATTAGAGAATATTAGAAGAGCAATCTCAGCATCACAAAGCACAGAGAGTTCATAAGCCTTCTTAAGCAAACCATTCCTTCTCTTTGCAAAAGTAACTTGCCTATTGATCTTGTTCTCTATCCTCTTCAACTCCACTTTCCCTCTTCCCATCCTCTCTCTCTCTCTCTCTCTCTCACACCAAAAAAAAACAAAACCCAACAGAAAAGTTTCCTTCTTTTTACCCCTAAACGCACAAGTAATGAATTAAAGAAGCTTTATATACACACATATGATAAAGTGAATAGTTGAAATGTGTATAGAGTTGTAGATCTTGTCCTAATAAAAAGTTTCCGGTAGAGAATGAATTGATTTCCTCTCTTTTCCGGTGACTGCTACTGGTGGTGGAGGAGGAGGTGGTGGTGGGTCACCGTATTCAGGTTCTTTTCTTGGAATATTATAAGAGAATAGCTTTGTAGTTGCTATTTGCAGATGCTAAGCCATTCTTGGCCAAATAAAAGCTTACAAACTTATATTCAATGTCATAAACTTTCCTTTTATAAAAAATAATTTAAAATTAATAGATTACACCACATTTAATTTGTCAGGGAAATAGATATTATTATTTTTTCTATACATTTTTTTACAGACGATAAAAAATTGATTCCTAGTACTTTCCAAGGAGAGTTGATAACTTTATCTCTCTCTCTCTAGTCCAAACAAAATTCTCTTTCACTCTCCTCCATTGAATTTGAAGTTCGATACATTTCTTCCATATATGCAAATATTTAGATTGCTTTCTTTCGTCAGATCTAGTCCCTAGTTTACTGATATGCTCAAAACAGAACTAAGAAAAAGATTCTATATATAACCTATAAATATATGCCTTAAATAGAGCATTTTTTACAAGTTATTATTTATTACTAGTCATATATTTATAATATATTATTTGAAAACTATTTTAACCAAAAAAAATTATTTTCACTTATGATTACTAGTATGTAATCACACTATGAGAACCTTTTAATACAAATATTATATAAAACTTAATTTAATAAGTATTTACGAAAATAACATTAGATAAATTTACCGTATCTTTAATATATCGACATAAAGACAAACACAATATAAAATAAAATATAAATTTTTAAAAAAATAGTCAAACAAAATATAAAACAAAAGTTTAAAATAATTGAATATTTATTAAATGTATAATTTTTTACCTATTTAATAATATTTTTTTTAAATATAGACAATTTAAATTTATATTTATAATTAATATTAAAATTTTCAAAATAGTATTTTAAATAAAAAATAAATTATATATATATATATATATCTAATTTATATTTATTAAATAAATAATTAATCATACTATAAATATTTGTTCCTAAATGATGTGGGTCTAAATGGTTTGTTGATGAAATGAAAGAAACAAATTAAGGTTTTCTTGAGGTATTGACACGTTTAGATTATATGAAGAGACCACTAATTAATGATAAATTTGTGAATAAAGTAAGAAAATAATAGGCTTTTAAAGACATTTTTCTTTTGCTTTTTCCTCTATTGCCGACAGGTATTTTCATATGACAGCTACTTCACGGTTGTTTAAAAATGCATAAACTCATCTACACTTCCAAACAAATTATGTCAAATTAAAATTTTTGATATGAATTAAATTTGCAATTTTATAAAATAATATATTTTTAATTTTTATTTCAAAATAGTATTATTAGTTTAAATTTCTATTAATATCACAAATTTAAAATTAAAATAGGATAATTTTTAAAATAACACATTTTTAAATTGTTGTTTCAAAAATACCGTTTAAATTTCCACATAAATTTAAAACTAAAATACATTAAAACTTTATCTTAACAGAAAAAATTAAATTCTAAATTACAAAAATCTCAAATACAATATTTTATCTTTATATATAATTTATTCAATGTAAATAAATATTTTCACATAATTTTGTATGCTATTTTAAACTTTTAGTTTTAAAGTGCTATATTTGAATTTTTTTAAAATATGCTATTTTAATGTATTACTCATTAAAATACATGAAAATTTATTATTATAGAAAAAATTAAATTTTAAACTAGAAAAGAGCAACCCAAATAAAATATTATAAATTTATTTTTTGTAAATAAGTATTTTATATAATAATTTGTGTTATTTTAAAAAATTTAATTTTATTGGGTTAGATTTAGAATAAAAATTTTAAAAAATATAATTTTATAATATTATTTTTTTTAATTATTTTTTCCCCTACGAATATTAAATCTAGTTATACTGATTTTTCTCGGCAAAGAAAAGATAAAAGAAGAGAATTTCTTATGAACAGTTTAGCTTTCAAATCCTAAGCTTTTTTCAACTTATTTCGTAGGATACTGTTTGTCAGGTTAATACAAATATTTTGTTCATGGTTGTAATTTCATTGTTTCTAACATACTAGATTTAGATCCATATTTTTATGTAGAAAAAATCATTCATATATTATAATTAATTAATTAATTATCTAATAAATATAAATTAGATATATGCATAATTTACTTTTTATATATTTTTTTGAATATAAACAAATAATACGTAAATATTTTAAATTTTATATGTTAATTATCTATTAATACATCATTTATTTTATTTTATCATGTATTTAAATAATTCTATATATATAATATTATTAATTATATATATTATTATGTAATTGAATTCAAAAAGTATTTATATAATTTCAATAAATTACATATGTTATTGATCTCATAGTAAAATATATTAATTTTCTAACCAAATTAATAGTACTAGAATATATTGTAATTATTTTAATAATTTAAATCTATTTATTTAAAATTATTTATAAATTATCGTATATGTAAATTAAACAATGAAAAATAATTATTTTAGACAAAATTTAATAGTATTTTTGTTAAGTTTAATAAAATATATTATTTTTTTAACCAAATTAATAACAATGACATATATATATTAATTATTTTAGTAAGTTAAACTATTTATATATTTATTTTAAATTTATTATAATGATAACATGATACCATATTATTTTTGTTAATAACATGTTAAAATAAAATTATTTTTTAAAAATATTTTTGAAATAATATATTAAGATTTAAATAATTAATGATAGCTGACTCGTCGTTAATTTACTCAAATGTCTGGCAAAACCTTTTTTAAATTTGCTTGCTGATTCATATTTCACTTTCTACTTTAGTTTCAACCTATACATCAGTAGAATAATAATTTTTCCTCCATTTTTGTTTATTTACTTTATTTTAGTTAGGTTAATTGATAAATATAACATTTTTTAAATTTTTGTTCTAAATTTAGAACCACTAGTTTATTTTTCCAATAATATCACAAATTTTAGTATCAAAATACCTTAAAACATATTTTTAACAAAGAAAAGTAAACCATAAATTAAAAAAATGAACTTAAACATAATATTTTAATTTTTTGCCAATATATTTTATTAATAATTACCGTCAATGTTTACAATTGAAAATAAAAAATAAAGACAATATCGATAAATGTTTCAGTCAAATGCAGATATAAGAGCGGATGATACTAAAGTATCTACAGTTTGATATCTGGATGGCTGTTAATATGAGAATCTAACTCACCGAAATATTGGAATCCAAACTTAATTGTATCAATATAATGTTGCATATGCATATTAGAACCGATGTCTTTGACAAAATTAATAATTGTTATATTATCACCCTCGAAAATAATATGAGTATAACCCAACGACCAAGAAAATTATAAAACCCAAATGAATGTAGATAACTCAGCTTAACCAACTGTAAACTTACCCCTTCCAGTGTTGAGGAAGAAATCATGATTGTGATATTTTTAAAATTTTAGTTTTAATGTGTTAAATTTGGAAGAAAAAAAATTTTAAATAGTGCTATTTTAAAATATTACTATTTTAGTTATCTTTGTTAATTTCTGTTATGGAAACTCGATGTGTATTCATGTCTTTTATATTGTTAATATATTTTTTCCAAAATGTATATTAGTAAATTTCCTAAAAACCTAAATTACTCGCTCAAAAAAAAAACCATAGGTCTGTACAAACAAATCCTATATAAGAAAAAGTAAATAATTTGTCCATTGGATCTACAATTATAAGTTTTGTTATTTTGTAGACCAAAGTAACAAAAACCATAGGTTTGTATAATATATATATTTTTAATAGAGTAGATCCAATTAGTATTACAAATCTCCATGCAATTATATTATGTTGGATTTCTGATGCTTGGCAGGCCTCTGCATAGTTAGACTAACAAATTGGAACTCGACTAGACTCAATGATGGGATAAAAAACCTAGTTACTCCATTGACCATAGCCATTTGCAATTTTGAAATATAATTTTTTTTTTACTCCATCCAAATATTAGTTGGAGTCTCGTTATATAGTTCATGTTAGGTGTTTCTTGTTTTCATCAGCCTATTAACTTCGCTAAGAAAATATTAATTGCCTATGAAACAAATTCTTTAATTGTATGTATAAAATAATATTTAATTTCTTTAATTGTATGTATAGAATAATCTTTAGTTTCTTTAATTGTATGTATAAAATAATCTTTAATTTCTTTAACTTTATGTATAAAATAATTTTTAATTTCTTTAATTGTATAAATCAATGTTCAAATACGCGTTAGACGCTAATTGAACGGATGAGATGGGTAAATCACCTAACAAAAAAATCAAAGATTACTTAGCGATCATACAGGATTTAGTTTTCAGCATATTATTATCTTATATATATATATGATAATTCATAATTATTTATAATATGATAAAAAAATATTAAAATTAATTAAGTTGAATTAAATTATGATCAATTTTTTTACCCTAAAAAGAAATAGGCGACTACCTAAGCCGATAGGTATTTATATGAACGAGTTATACGAACAAAAATCGGACATCCGAACTTTTGACCGATTTAAACAAAATCACTACATCTAAATGGTCTTTAGTATCTAGGCGTCCGTTTAATCGTCTAAACGTCCGTGTAAGCGGTTAGACGTCCACATAGACAACAAAACAACCAATTTTTTTGAACATATCATAAAGTTGTACGATATGTGAAAAAAATCTCTATAATCACTAAAACATTTTGACACTCTACAGAATTTCACTCTAAAACATTTATAGAATCTGGAAAACTAGATAATTATTTTCTAAAAAGAGGTATTTTTTTTTAAAAAAAAACAGCCCATAATACGAGGTAGCACGAAGAGAGTTGGCAAAAAAAGTCGTGAGCATTCAATATTGTATTTTCTGACATAATCTTTTATTAATTAACATTTATAAATTGTACTTTCGAAGATACATTTTAGTATTTAGTTTACTTTAGCAATAAAACCAAACATAAGATGAGAGAAGCATATGCAGTTTGAGCTCTGGGAGACAGAACTGATACTACCATGTGTCGAATTCTTATTGGGTAAAATAACCATTTTTCCTAACGCTTCGGATGTATTATGTACATGACGTACTAGACTTACACGTGTCGACATATTATTGCATATTTGACAGTTTGACAGTTAAATTCACGTCAACATATTTTTTTATTATTAATTTATTGTGCTCAATTAGAAAATTAATCAAACGAGAAGAACCAATCAGATTTCTCAATATTGGGTTTAGTTTTGATTTATTATTTTTAGTTTTGATTTTTTTAGTTTGAGAAATTAAATATCTATTCGATTATTTTTATATTTTGGTTCGATTTCGATTTATTTATATTTCGGTTTCGTTCGGTTCCTTTATTAAATTAAAAAGCTAAAAATAATTCGATTAATCGAAATAATAAAAAATAATTGAAAATAACTAAAAATAATTAAAAATAATTAAAAATAACTGAAAAATAACCGATTATCTAAATATTTTTAGATAACCAAAACTAATCAAAAATAATTCAGTTTATTCAAATATTATTTTGATTTTTGGTTCGATTCGATTAGTAACCAATAACACTAATTTTTCAAAATAATATTTGTTTGATTATTTTTTTATAACTGAATAATAACCCAAATCTATTTTTTTCGTTTGTTCGAATTATTCGGTCCAGTTTATTTAGCGAGAAACCCACTAAATAGAAATGAACTAACACTCCTAAAAGAAGTTAAGAGTTGAAAATTATATGGGCTGTAGTAACTATGAAATTGAGAGCCCAATGTGAATCGTGAGAATAGAAAGGCCACACGAAACCATAAGCGTCGTCGTCGTCGTCGCCATCTACTGATTTTTATCTGATTTTAGGTTCAGTGTTCGGTGTCTTGAGGAATTAGGTAGGAACGATGACGATCGAAAGAGCTCGAGTTCCGTTGAGTCGGTGGCAACAAGCGGCGGTGGCGATGGGATCTGCTCTCGGTGCTTTGGTAAATCCTCGTAGAGCTGATCTAATTGCGGCTCTCGGTGAAACCACTGGAAAACCAGCTTTTCAAATGGTTCTTGAGAGGATGAAGAAGAGCCCTGAAGGAAGAGTGAGTTATTTTTTTCTCGCTTAAAGTTTCTCGCTTTCTCTTATTGTTTGACAAGATCACTGGTTTTGATTGAATTCCGAGGTTGTTTGTAATTTTGTATTAGCAATTCTCGAGGAAGTAGTGATTCCGATTGAGGCTATGAGTGATCTGTTAGGTCTTTAGGTTAATCTCTTTAGAGACAATGATTTTTACGTTGATGGTTTGGAACCAGCTTTTGTCTTCTTGTTGAATGATTTGTCTTAGTTGCAAGACGTTGGCTGCAATGGTGTTTGGTCTTGTTTCTTTATCTATGTGGTCTCATTTCTCTGTATAGGCTATATTACTGGAGCGTCCTCGTGTTGTGTCTGAGCAAGTAGGCCATGCTTGGGATCTACCAGAAAACACATTTGGAGCTGCCTATGCAAGATTCATGGGATCTAGAAATTTCTCTCCCGATGACCGGCCGCCTGTAAGATTCATGGATACAGATGAATTGGCTTACGTAGCAACTAGGGCGCGTGAAGTTCATGACTTATGGCACACTCTCTTTGGCCTCCCTACAAATCTTATAGGTGAATCAGCTTTAAAAGTCATTGAGTTCGAGCAAATGTATCTTCCAATGTGCATGCTTTCTGCGATTGGAGGCACCTTGAGGTTCAATGAGAAGCAAAGATCAATGTTCTTGAAACATTACCTTCCTTGGGCTGTTAGAGCTGGAAGACAATGCACAGACCTCATGTGTGTATACTATGAACGTCACTTTAGTGAAGACTTAGAGCAAGTCCGGAGAAAATGGGGAATAATCCCTGCTCCTCCTCATCATCCGAAATGATGGTTTTTTGCACTTTTGAGATAAACATGTAGATTTTGTTTATTCCTCCTATAGATCAAGTAATTTTGGTCTTTGAATCCATTTGATTCATTTATTTAGATTTGTAGCTTTTGCTCATGTCTCTTTCATTCTCTTGTTCATTTTAATGGATTCCATTACTAAGTGATGTTCAGAAGTTGTACGTTGCATTGATGATTGATATAACAGACAATTTGAAGTTTTTCAAACATTTTGAGCAGAACATTACAGATAACATTTGAGATAGGGTGACAAGAAACCGACTTCTTATCATTAAAAGGCTCACATCAAAACAGTTTGTAGTGAGAATGCAACAGAGACAGACATTTGCTATTGCACACAACTGTGTTATTACTTGCCACCAGTGAAGAGATAATCCAGAGATGATCCACCTCCAGGAGCTGCATGAACTTTGGTCGAAGGACGTTCCTGCAGAGAAAGTATTACAATGTTATTCTAGAAAGAGAACGATTCATTCAAAGGTATTCGACTACAAAACACATACAGTGAGGAAGTTTCCGGTGTTCTGTCCTTCAGCTCGGGCATAGTTATTAACAGGAGTTTTGATACCAGCAGGAATCTGTTTGTTGAGCTCTTCTGGCTCAAGGGTAGTAGTCGCAGTTGTGAGTACCGTTGCATTCACAGCTGCTACTGCTGGTGCAGCAGTCCCGTTGTTAGTCTCAGCAGGAGAGGGATGAGGAGTCTGCTTTGTAGCTGGAGCGTCATTGCCACCAAATAGATAATCCAGTGAGCTTTGACCCCCACCACAGCTGTTTCCACGACCCATGGTTTAAAGTGACAAACTTTTGAAACCTAACATTAGCAACATAGGCAAAACCCAGAAGTTAATAAGAAAATTATGAGCTTCATTACACATTCAGAGCTGGAACAAGTCCCATAAGCAAAACCACTTATGCTAATTCATACACCTCTTATAGACTTTGAACTCAGTTCTAATCCAAGAATGAATGGTGCTTCTATATCATAACTTCTTTTAGAGATTCAGAGTTGTAGCAAGTCTCAATAATATGCTAGTCCTAGAACATACATTCTTGGCCAATTTTTAATCATAGAAGAAGAAACTTAGGTTATAGCCAAGTTTTTCGAAGGAGAACACAAAAGAAGAAAAAGGAACAAGTGTGAAACACAATCAGATCTAAATCCAGCGTCATCGAATCACCATTCTTAAATAAATGGAAAATTCCGTAGAGATCGAATCTCCAAAAATTACGGCTAAAACCACCATAATCCGGAGGAAAACCGACGGATCAAAACAGAAAAAATTTCGATCTAAAGTTGCCACAATCACGAGAAACAAAATGCAGTAAACAACAAACGAAATCGTAGAGCTGAAGGTAGCAGAAACATACCTTATTGAAAATTCACGATCGGATCCAGAAGAAGAAACGGAAGTAGAAGAAGAAGCAAAACGCAGACTCAGAACTGACAACAAAAGCGAGCCACTGTATATATATAATATAAGGTAAAACCGGTTTTGCTATTGCCAGGGTTCCGGTTCAATTGATCATTTTTCCGGTTAACCAACAAAACAAACGATTTCAAATGTTGACTAACAAAAACCAAAATGGATTATTCATGGTTTTCACCGAAACATCTATGATAGAATTTCAAATTATAAGAAATCTCAGGTAATTATTTTGCTAATTGGAGTGGATCAAGTAAAAAACTATTCAATCAGTAACCAAAACCAGAGAAATTATTGATGCTTTCACGAAATTCGACGACGGTGACGATTTCAACAGTGAGGTTCGTGGGCCAATGTCATGTAATGGCAAGTCTTTGTCATTGTCTGAATCTTTTTTTTTTTGAGAATTCTAAAGATAAAAAATGAGACCTTTAAGTTTCTAATTGTTGCAGCAGCAACTATTAGTTCATGTTTAGTATGGTTCAAGTAATGATTTCCAGTATCAAGCAAAGAATAATTGAACCCTTTCTTATACACAGACAAAACGCACAAGTTTAAAACGTCAATACGGGAAGAGATCTCAATCATTCTTAAACGATGTCAGAGAAGAGATTTTAGCCGTTCGAAAGGAGAGCTCAGAGACCGAGAGTTCGATACGAACGCCGCACACTACGACTGCAATTCCGTACATTTCTCCGCCGCCGTCTTGTCTCTTGTCCCTTTGGTTTACACTGTACAAAAAAATATATTATTTTTTAAGAACGCTATCAAAATTGCCTCCGTAGCATAGTGGTATTGCGTTCGCTTCGTAAGCGAAAGGTCGTGAGTTCAATCCTCGCCGGGGGCTTTTTAATGTTTCTGTTTTGCTAAGATTTTTAAGATGGCTCATTCTTTATATCACACAAACACGATGACATGATATGTTCTTCTCTAACTCTTAATTTGAGAGGTTCTTACGTCAGTACTATAATTTTTAAGTTGGGACCAAAGCTTCCATATTTGTTCGATACTTGTGACATTGATGCAACTCCAAGGCAACTTTATGAAACATTCAAAGGTCTTTGAGCTATTAGAAAATATGGTATCTAAGTCAGAAGTTTACAAGGGTTGGTCTTGGAATCAGTTCTGTAAATTCGTTTTAGGTTCATTGTTACAAAAAATAAATTCTAAAAGTCAGATTTCAATTTGATTTTGGTTCAATTTTCATTTAAAAATAACCATACTTTGTTAGACGGTCCATAGGCGACAACTTGGGAACATTGTGTATTGGTCCGACCACGACTCTAAGCTTAAGCCCAGCTTCACAATTACCTGTCTTTGAGCTCACGAAATAATGAACTCCTGGTTTGGTGAGCTTGACAAGATCGTGGTCCGTTTTGTGCACGGCTATTGGAGAAATCGGGTCGCAAGATTCGTATTCAAGATCACCATTGATTTCTAAATACGTCATCATTGGCTTCCTTATTCGAAAAGGAGATTGTCTCCAATATGGAACAAGTTGTAATAGTAGTCACTCTCTTCAAGAACTTTCCATCCTTTAGAGTCACCAACCTTTAGATCTTTCCATCAGGAAGAGTTTTGCTCGGTGGTGGCGGAGGAATGGGACGTGACGGATCATAGACGACAAGAACGTCAAACTTCTGTCCTGATGAGCATTGAGCATGATTTGAGGTGATAAAGTAGTAAAACCCTGGTTCCGTGAGTGTTACGACATCGTGTCCTGTCTTGTAGACGGTTTTAGAAGAAGAAGATTCGCAGAATTCGTACTCCAAAGCGCCAGAGACTTCAATGGCATTGTTCAAGTTGTGATCGTATTCTAACACTAAAGAGTCTCCCACGTGAAATTCCTTATGTTCGGCCCATTCGTTATAGCTGTCGTCTTTCGCAGTCCATCCATGGGAGCCTTCCATGTGTTACTATATAAGTAAAAGAATATATAGTGTAAATACATATGGTTTCTCTTTGGATGTGAAGTCACCTTTTTGAAAAACCAAACGATTTAAGATAATATCTAATCCTTTTTTCATGAAATTAATTAATTTTTTTTTCTAGTATTTTAAAAGAATGAGAGAGAGTAAATTTTCCATAATTCAAATAAGATTTGCTCTTTTGTTTTTTTTTTGCTATTTCAGTTTAACTCAGAATTATCAAGATTATTAATGTAAATTCCATTATGTTTTTTAAGAGTAAATTGAAATTCCATTGAGCAAAAAGATAAAGAATAATATGATTTTTATTTCCTAATTTTATTGTTTTAAATATAATGGACATATCGGAAATATCCAAACTATAATTATACACCTAAAATATTATTTAATAACCAAAATATTAGAAAGTTTAGTTATATTAGTAAAAATTAAACTAAATTAAACTATATTAGTAAAAATTAAATCTAAAATTAAACCAAAATTAAACCAAAATTAAACCAAAATTAAACCAAAATTAAACCAAAATTAAACCAAAATTAAACCAAAATTAAACCAAAATTAAACCAAAATTAAACCAAAATTAAACCAAAATTACACCAAAATTTTAAAATATCCAAATGGATAAAACCATAATATTAAAAAGTACCTGAAGAGAAGTCCTGGTAATTAAATGCGAAAGCAAAAGAAGAATAGGATTTACTGTGTTTTGGGTTAAGTTGAATGCCAAATTTCAATCTATGATAATTTAAAGTAACGCAGAGAGATAGAGAACAAAATTGATTACAATTAATGAAAAAAAATAATATACATGAAAAGCAAATTTCAAGAACAAGAACATGAAGAACAACACCAAGGACATGGAGGAAAACATGAGAACCACCTACACATTGATTGCTTCTGTTTTGCTACTTCTGCTGGTTGTTGTGTGTGCTGTGATTGCTTTTCTTGTTTCTTCTCTTCTTCTGTTTCTCCACTTGCTGATTCATTTGCAGCTCCTGCCAAACTGTTCAAAGAAACAAACAACGAAATCTTTTCACTAAACTAATTCAATAAAGCAAAGAAGAAGATTAGCTTAAGGAGCAAGATGAAGTTTTTACATTGGGAAAGAGAAGGAATGCGCGCTGTTTGAGCTTCGGTTAGAACGGTATGAAGATGTAGGAGTTTTCCAAGAAACAGCAGGATGTTGTTCTTTCTCATGGCTCTGTCTTTTCTCTTCTTTTTTCTCAGATGAAGTTTCTGTATCAACGAACTTTGTTTCGATTACAGGGTTTGATTCTCCTCCTGGTGGAGGAGGCATAGGAAGTGAAGGACTGTAAGAAAGTAACTCTCCTGATTTCATTAAATCAACAGTGAAACTGTTGCGTCCTAAATGAATACTGAAGAGAGATTCGTTCGAAGCACAGCTCCATTCAGCTGGTATGTTCGATTCACTTCTCTCGAAAACCGAAGAGGGAATCCTATTCGGGTCATAGTTTATTCCTTCAACTCCATTGTTATTATCCTTTACCATTACTTGAACAGGAGGTGAATCCGTTTGTGAAATCTCTGGACCATTTAGTAATGATGATTCAGGTAGATGTTTTGGTGGTGATGCATATGCAGAAGAAGACGAAGACGACGATGAAGATCTTGAATGAGTTTCTGACTGAATGATTACACCTAATGGCTTATCAATAGAACCTTGTTTGTTTCCTTCTTCGTCATGTTTAGTCTCCATTAACACCTAATGAACAATCAAAAGCATTCATCAATGTTTCTTTTCGCCATTTCTCAGGTTAATCGGAACCAATATACACATCAAAAAATTCTCTCAGATAAAAATAACATACCTGGAAAACGATTTGATTAGACGAATTAATAACATAACAAATTCGTGATAAAAACAATCTGAATCAGTGAAAATTCTTTCACACTTGTAAATTTCCTTTCTTTTTCCCGTTAGAGAAAACGAAGGGGAAAGAATCAAGAAGAGGAAAAGGGGATCTAGGGTTTAGTTTTCTGTTCGTTGTCAGGCGATAGAGGAAATGAAAGGTATCTCGTAAAGTTCGGAACTTTCATTATCAAAAAAAAAAAAAGTTTGGAACTTTAACTAACCATGGCTGCGTTTCACGCCATGTCGTCTTCTTATTGAGTAAATGTGCGACTGTCGTTTTCTATCCAATAGATAAAACCCTTTTGGACTTTTGAATGACAAAAAGAAAGCCATTGTAAACGACAGATGAAGTTTCTTTGGAATCTAGGGTTTGTAGTTTCCCTCTACAATATCATCGTCTTTGATGAATAAAACTTTGCTGTAACTTGTAAGAGCAAGAGAGGATACATAAACATGGAGAAGAAATGGTTCTGGATTTCACATCTTCCCCAAAAAGTTTGCCTGTAAGAAGAGAGGCCAATCTAGTCATTCATGGGTTAAGATTGATGACATGGCTGAATGTATATTGGCAGTACCAAACAACTGACTTTTAGGCTTCATTTATTCAACACAACTATTGTTTGATGTTATTACAAATACAATTCAGATTGTTACCAAAGCCGTATAACGAAAACCAACAAAGAAAACATATAAAAACTTTTTGATAAATTTAAGTAAAGACTTGAACATGGTGCAGCATTAGTGAACTACTCAGTAGTTTCTGAAGATTTGTCCTTTTAGGAGTTTAGCTTGTAGACTTTCCTGTGAACTGCAGTTTTTTCCAATCATTTTCTATGTCCTGATGAGGACATAAAAAACGCTACAGCAGTTATGATTGTTATGAACGTAAAGAACATACTGATAAGAAGTATATATGTTCTTCTTGATGATCTTCTGTATTCTCCAACCAGCAATATGCCCCAAAACGTGCTCACAAGTGGAAGTGCCTGAAACACAACATAATCAGACTAGAAGGTGTGTCTTTTTCTTTTCAATATTTAGTCAGTTAACAGAGAATAGGCTTGAATCTAACCTGAGCAGCGCCTGCAGCTGCATAACCAGCTGCTTGACCGCCCATAAACTGAAGACCATTGCCAAATCCACAGAAAAATCCAGCCACGAAAGACCATCCTTGACCGTTCCAGTCATTTAGGTAAGCCTTTAAAGAAGATCTTGGGAGACCAAGAATAGGCCAATAGAGAATTCTGATGTTAGGTATTAGAGCAATCACAAATGCAGAGATTGAAAAGTAGAAGAAGGCAGTGTACACACTGAGTTTTGGAACTCCATGTTTCAATGCATGCCAGCAAAGAAAGTTATCACCAATCCGATCATTGTGCTTTCTCCAGAGACCTGTCAATGCAAATTTTTATCACAGAATATATATAAATTTTCTGTTAAAGAAAGGGCAAAAGCTTGTTCAAACCTTTATGGCTCTTTGTTTCTAAAGCTGTATAAGAAATGCTGCAGTTCCTTCGTTTGTTTTCCCTTTCCCTAACCCGTTTGCTGGATTTGACTCCATTTGGAAGGAAGAAGTAATCTCTAAACTGAAACAAGATCAAGATTAGTTTAGAAACCAATCCAAAGTAAACCAAAAGAAAAACTTTCCTTGTGAAAAAACCTTTTGAAATCTTGGAGTTTGGATTTGTTATCAGCTGCATTTGAGTCAAAACAAACAACGATTAAGAAACAAGCAATTCCCGGGAAAAGGGTTCCAAGAAATAGTTCAAAGTTGTGCCTGTGCTAGAAACAAAGAGAACAAAGCTAAGAAGAAGAAAGAAAGAATAAGTTAAGAGAAAGAAGAGTTTACCAATAACCACAGTGATACTAGCTGTGATGACTTCAGTGACTGATAAACCAACAAAATCCCAAGCATATTGTGTTGCTAAAGTTCCAAGGCTAAGAGCAATTCCTCCAGCCAATGCAAACATCACATACTGCCAATTATACTCTGATAACCAAAACTGCAAGATGTGAAATAGATGTATGAATGTATATGTAACTGACTTGAAGAAAGCTGTGTGATGAAATTTGGTCTGCTTGGACCTATTTCCCCTAGCGTGAACGCTATGATCAATGCAACTAACAGATTTGTGAGTGTGTAGTCAAGGTAAGTGTGTTGAGGAAGTCGTCCTAGTCTTTCGGTTAGAGTCATGATTGCTGGCCATGTCCCTAAGAAGAGCAGAGCCAAGAGCATACAAGTTATTGCTCCTCCTTTGCTCTCTATCATGTACATTTCTCACTCTCTATGTATACTTATGAAAACCAGAAGTTAAGATCTTTGACTAGAACCAGAAGCACTTCTCTTTGACTCTTTCTAAAGATTTGCTCGACAATGATTCTCCTTTGAAGTTTGGTTTTCAGAGAAGCAATGAGAACATACTGTCTTGTTTGTGTAGTTATGGTTGGAGCCATTTCTTGAACGTGGTTGCCATGAAAATAAATAACAAACCCATTTTGGAATCGTTCAATCTAAATTCCAATCCAACTTCTCATAATTTTATTAGTCGTTTGAATTATATACAAAATCTTAACAAGAAACGAAAGCACAAAAAAGTAGCCTGCAATTCAAGAAAACTACTTAAAACAAAAGAGTAATGTTTAATAAGCAACTCCTGGAACAAACCACTGAGTCTTGTTTATATAAAAACGGGTTTTCTTAAGCCATTCGATTCTATTTGTTGCAATATCAAAGACACCACAATCTGAAGCACGACGTACATAATCCTGATGATCTGGCCAAACATCATCTTTAACGAAATAGATTGAATCACTCTTGATTCCATCACCAACATCTTTAACCGGTGCTCTTACTGTAACTCCATGACCAAAAACCAACATCTCATCTCCAATAGAACTCATTCTTTCCCACTTGAAACTCTCACGATTCATCCTAAAGATGTAAAACAAAATTTTATCTTTGTGTTTCGTTTCTTTTAAGCTCAAGATGATCAGAACATCTCCTGATTTCTCAATGGCTATTTTCCTCTTCCAAATGTATTCCCATGGTTTCTCAACAAAGCTAAAAGGATGATTCCGATACGGGTTTTGGTTTATTTCTTCTCTAAGTAATTCTCTAGAGAAATCAAAGATCTTGATGTGATTACTAGTTGTCAACACATAAAGCTTACTGTTCTTATAAGCCAGATCCCGAAAACCCGAATTGGTGCCTTGGATATTCAAGCTCAACCAAGAAGCACCTCCTTTCTTGTGTGAGACCAAGGTACGCTGTCTATAAATCCAAGCAACGACATAATCCTCTGTTGTCTCGTCGAACCACAAAACAGCTGAGTTTTTCCATTGGATAACGTTTTGGGACACGAGCCTATCACGAAAACTACGACGTATCGATGGAAGATTTATCTTTCTGCGAGTTACAACGTCGAAAAGATGTAGCTGTAAAGGAACAGTAAGAACCAGTAGCCAGTTACCGTAGCTAGCCATACAGAAACTCGTGTCGGAGAGACAATTGTCTAGTATTCTTGTGTTTTCTTTGGGACAAGACAACCTTGAAAATTGATCACCTTGGTGAATGATCCGCCATGGACATGGAGGTTGATTAAAGCATGTTTTCGAAACGAAATACCAATCTGAGCAAACGCTTTTCGCTTGGTGAAAATCAATAGGGCTCAACGTTTCAAAGATCGTTCGCAAAACATCGGCACACAGCTTAGACCAATCGCCATATGTAGACACTTTTCGATTCTTTCTGAAACATCTAAACATATTTAAATCTAAAAGGAACTTTATATGCACTTTTCCTCCATTCTTCCTTCTCTTCAAATCCTTCGCCGAACCCATGCCTTCACTTTATTAATCAAACTAATGAAACTAAGGTTTGCTTTCGCATATTTATATATATTAGTAAACCCTAACGAGTTATATTTTTAGCATCAAAAACACTTAGGGTTTTTCAGTTTTCATCAAAACCAAACCCGGCCCTAATAGTTAAAGTTTAATTATCTTCGATATATATATATATATATATGAAAAAGAGAAATATCCTACTATTTTCTTAATATTTTTCAACATCTTAATTTTAACTAATATTATTTATACTAGATTTAGACTGCACCTTACGCACATAAAAAATATTCATATATTATAATTAATCAAGTAATAAATATAGATATTTATATATTTTTTTTTAATATTTTGAATATAAACAAATAATACGTAAATATTTTAAATTTTATATATTAATTATCTATTACTACATAATTTAATTTATTTTTTATTATGTATTTAAATATTATATATAATATTATTATTATATATATATTATTATGTCAGTGAATTCAAAAAGTATTTATATAATTTAAATAAATTGCATAGGTAATTGTTCTTATAGTAAAATATATTAATTTTTTAACCAAATTAATAACATTGAGATCTATTATAATTATTTTACTAATTTAAATATATTTACGTATTATTTGTAATTATCGTATATGTAAAAAATGTATATTTGTAATTATCTTATTTGTAATTTGAAATTATTTATAAATTATCGTATATGTAAAATAATTGATTTTTATAAATTTAATAGTATTTTTGGTTAGTTTAATAAAATATATTGATTTTCTAACTAAATTAATAACAGTGATATATATTGTAATTATTCTAGTAATTTACATCTATTTATATATTTATTTTAAATTCAGTGTGGTAATAACACGTTAATATGATATTTTTGTTAGTAACATTTTAATATAGAGTTATTTTCTTAAAATGTTTTTCAAATAATATATTAAAGATTATTGGCAAATAAAATTCTAATTACACCATTACGTAAAGCTATTCTAATTACCAAATAATACTTGTATATACGTACTTTTTTATTAATTTAAATTTACATACAAAAAAATCATATAAATCTAATTTACAAATGACAAATACTTATAAATCATTTAAACAAGAAGAACATAAATGAGTAAATAGATTAGTAGTTACACTACTTTCACGTAAATATCAAAGCAAAAAAAAAACAAAAGGAACAAAAGGACTATTATGTTCCTTGATCTGACTTTGTTGCTTACCAATGTTCAAGATGTATCTGTCCATTTTCATAGTGCGTTGCGAAATAGTTGGGAAATTGATATAGAAGTAAGTATAATTCAGTTCTATTATGGCAGTATAGATTCTAGTTTCAAACTTAAGTTTAGATGTAGTTGGTTCTGTATTATGTGGCAGCAAATCTCCATATATCAAGAGAAAGCATCTTTCATGGAAGACTCGGTATACATCGTCCGAGTCTCTGCAACTACCCAAAATTCAAAACCGGTTAATAGACCGGTTAAATCATAGATGTGTTCAGTAATTAGATAATGTATAAATTTTAGTTATGTAGTAGAATTAAGTTAGTTAATTACGTAGGTGCTGTGGTGTAGTGGTTATCACGTTTGCCTTACACGCAAAAGGTCTCCAGTTCGATCCTGGGCAGCACCATTTTTGTAATATTTTTCCTTTTAACTTTTTTCTTTAAAATTTTATTTTAATAAAAAAAACTAAAACTTAAATTGAAGAAAAAACCTAAATATAAAATTTTAGTTATATTTTTAATTTATTTATAATAAATATGTATTTTTATAAAATAATTTATAATATTTTAAAATTTTAAATTTAGAATGTTAAATTTGGAATACATTTTTTTTAAAAATAGTATTATTTTTTGGTTAATGAAAAACAAAGAAGATGATCAAACATTATTATAATTTAGGGTAATCTTAATTATAAATAATTGCGCAATTGACAAAATAAAACTATTAAAATTTTTTTTTCTAAAATAGCATTATTAATATAAATTTTTAATAATATCATAAATTTAATAATAAAATATATTAAAACTTTATTTTAATAGAAAAAAAATTAAATTTTAAATTGAAAAAAATGAATCTGATATTTTAAGTTTATGTATAATTTATTTACAATAAATAAATATTTTTATATAATTATTTTTGTTATTTTTGAAATTTAAATATTAAAGTGTTAGATTTCTAATAAAAACTTTAAAAAGTGTTTTTACGTTATTATTCTAAATAATTTTATCTATAAATTTTGAAATTTACTATAATTTTTGTTTTTTTGATAAATTATAATTTTAAATCTATTTATTTTAGAATTTTTTTTACATGTATCAATAATTTCAACAACAAAGTTTTTGAATCACTAATTGAAATTTTTTTTACACCTATCAATATTTTATCGATTGATTAGTTCGTGTTAATTATAAATTTCATAACTCTACATAAAATATATATAATAACTAAAAAGTTATGATTTTGAAAATAAGCGACCGGAACGTTATAGCCTTATAGGCTTGGTCCAAACGCACAGCGGATTCAAATCAAAGGCAAGTTATATCCCGACAGCTTTCTAAACGCCACTTGTCGCTTTACAGTTGCAAAGAGAGAGATGGTGACGCTGATCGTAGCCACCACCTACGACCCAGCGTCGATCAATCCCGCAGCGGCGCTTCTCGCCATGCCGGGATGGACCGCCGGCCCCATCTTGCCGCCGGTATCATTTTAGCCATTCCCCGCCGTTGTTTTCTCTCTGTCTATTTCTCCGTCTAAATTAACTCCTCCGGCCCGTTCTCTTATCCTTCTCGAATTTTCAGGACATGAAGAGTTTCACTAACCAGCAAACGAGAGTGATTCAGCACGATAGATCTATTGTGAAAGAAGACGATCTCGACTTACGTTGGGAAGAAGCTACAGGCGAGACTGTTGACGAAGTCATCTTCCTTAGCCGTCACACCGCTGTCTCGAATCGTCCTGCTCTTACTGTTCACCCGATTGGTATGCAAAAATCCGAACTTTCTATTTGGGTTTTTTGTTGATGTTCTTGTACGATTGTGTATGCATGTTTTGTTGATAATTGAAGGAGTGCTTCACCTAAAAGAAGGAGAATCGCCGCCGCAAGGAGGAAAGTCAGGATGGGCGGCGTTTCCAAACCCTAGAATTGGTCCATGGTTGCGTCTTTTGAAGAAATTGGCTGAAGCTCATAGCTTAGTTCCTGAGTTTGAGGTATTGTTGTTTGTTCTCCTCATGAATTTTGCTTTGCTTTTCTCGAGAAATTGAAGTAAAGCATATTGACTTTGTGTGTATGCAGATAACATTGGAAGGCACTCATCATGGACCAATCACTAGCAAGCCAACCATGTTCTTGGAGATTGGTGAGTTTCCTTCTTACTGAAAGCTCTCTGCTTTTTTTAGAATCCACATTTCTTAGTACGGCTCCACTGTATTTTTGGAGGAGTTGGTATTACATTTTGATGGTTATTTGAGTTTTATAATCATTGATATTTTCTTATACTCAATCGATTAATGCTTAGTTCTTGTGTGTCGAGAGTTGTAGGTAGTACAGAGGAATACTGGAAGAGACAAGACGCTGCTCAAGTCATGGCTCTTGTAAGTGAAAAAAGATTGTTGCTTTAAATGGTTTCAGGAGGTAGAGAACAAGGTCGTCTTTCTTGTTTCTTGCTGCTTCTCTGTGGATTTAAAAGACTTCACTTTGGGTTTAAAGCATTGTGTTATGTGATTCAGTTAATGTGGGAAGGACTTGGGCTAGGAGGCGGTGAAGGTGTGGGGAACTGGAACAGGTATATATCCGTGAGAGCTAAATTGTTACCTCTGACATAAAGAAAAAAAACTAGTATCAATCTAATTGAATATGATTCTATTTGGTGGACAGTGAAACCAGAAAGAAGAAAGTTCTTTTAGGAATTGGTGGTGGACATTATGCTCCTCGTCACATGGATGTAGTTTTGTAAGCTGTCAAGAACTCTGTACGTAACATTAAATCCATTCTCTTGCTGATTTACTTTTGTTGTGTTCATCAGAAAAGACGATATTTGGGTTGGCCATTTGCTTTCTGGATACTCATTACCAATGGAAGAACCAAAGCCAGGAGAGAATTACATTGGTGGAACATGGAGAGAATCAATCAAAGCAGCGTTTGAAGCTACTAAAGCATCATTCCCCGGAGGCGAGATCTTGGCTCATCTTGACCACAAGTAAACTCTTAAAAATCATTCTCATCCAAATATTCTCGTGTATGGATTACAAGTGAACAGAGTTTGTTTATTTTGTTGCAGAAGCTTCAAAGGATGGCAAAAGAAGGCCATTACAGAGTTCTTGGCAGAACAGAATATCAATGTCGGGAAGCCAAACGATTTCACATAAACTGTGAGATTTGTTAAACGCTAGGAAGCACGGGGTCGTCAGTTATATAAGATCTCATGTTTTTAAAACGTTTCCGAAACAGAAACATCATGGGGACGATGCAGAAACGTTTCCACTGCGTTTTTATAAAAAAAGAGATAATTCGATTGTTTACGAAATATTTTTTTCCCGTTTTCATAACGTTTCCGTATTTAATTACGATTAATATATTAAAAGTTTTGTTAAAAAAAAAAGTAATCGACAATATAATATTGTGTTTAATAATATTGTGTTTATCCATAAGTTAATCTTTTTTGGGTAAGCTAATTCATTTTTTTGTTTTGAGCGCAATTAGAATATTTACTCATTTATTCACTCATTGAAAAGAAATAGGTTGAATTCAAATCGTATTCAAAATTGTTTTTACATCCACAACAATGTACGTTTTTATCAAAGAATTTTGATTAATATATAGATGAAAAAACTAAAATGTGGAATGTGAGTGAATATACATTTGATTGTATGAAAAAAAATGTGAAATTTTTAGAATTTGCAAGTCTCTCGCTAGATGAACCCAATTTTTAAAATGATTTACTAATTGATTAATTTATTTTTCATTAATCAGATATTAAACTTTAGTGTTTTTAGTTTTTATGTTATAATTTTTAAATTTTAATTTATGGATATTTTTATTTTTTTGTCGTATTTATACCGTACCCGTTTTTAAAATTTTGATTTTACCATTTTCCTTCCCCGTTCTCTTTTTCGTTTCTAGTTCGTACCGTTCCCGTTCCCGTTTCTAGTTTCCGTATCTGTTTCAATGCAAAAACGTAATTGAGATCTGAATTTTCGTTCATTGATTCAGGATCTATCATGCCATGATGCGTTTAGATGATTTTCAACTGTTAAGACTAAGTTGCTATTAAAATTCATCTATAAGACTTCTTAAGTTCAGTTAAACAGACAGACAATACAGGAGGAATGTAGAACAGAACAGAAGTTGAGTTCATTGTTCATACCTCAAAGTCAATTTTGCGTTTGAACTGTTTGTGCGTTTGAACTTCGTTCATTTTGCGTTTGAACATATTTATCTAATGCATGCACCTATTAATTATTTGTTTCTTCCCAGTTAACAGTTTATATCATATAACCGATCATAAAATACAAAACTGGTAAGTTAAGAAAACCAAAATCACGTCGAATCTAGGGAATTGTAAATAACGCGATTTTTGCGCGTTTTACAATAAAACAAAAACAAAGATGACATGATCTAAATATCTAATGCATGCACCTATTAATTATTTGTATTCTTCCCAGTTAACATTTATATCATATAACCGATCATAAAATAAATTACGTTATCGTTTCACATATCTGAGAATATTAAAATCTCTAATATATTATTAAAAAAATATTTTAATAAAATAATTTTAATTTTTGGATTATTAATAAAAATAACATGATGACATATTATCACTCCAATGAGTTTCAAATAAATATATAAATGTATTTAATTTAGTAGAATAATTACAATATATATAATTGCTATTAATTTATTTAGAGATTCATAAAAAATAATTATTTTTCTTTTTCTAATTTACATATAAAATAGTTTAAATAAAAAACTAAAATTATATAAATATTTAATTTATATTTATTAATAAATAATATTATAATTCGTGAATATTTTTTCCAAAGTAGGACGTGAGTATAAATCTAGTAGATTGTTAATCCTATAAAAGTATATGGTTAATTTTTTTTGTTCCACATAATAATTTTTTTTGTCAACAACATTATGACAAATTAATATTTTTTTACATAAAAATATTCTTAAAACGAGTAAATCTCCATTTAAATTCTTCTCATTCTATTGGTGATTAACAAAAAATTCAGAAATTGACTCAAACTTATTTCGTATCAATTACTGGCCCATCTCTGGCCCATGAACATGATTCAGTAATCGGTTATGAATCTATATAATATCGTTGCATATGCAAACTATGCACAATAATGTTAAAATTTCATATGTGAATCGATATCTAGTTTATCGTCATGAATCTATCTCATCTAGGTTGGACATCTATGAGTCATCTATAAAACATACGAACAAGATTTACGCTAGATCGTGATTCGAGTGATTCTGCTTCTGGGATTGTCTCCGTTTATACCTCCTCCGGTTCGATGGATGAATACCATTGTTCCACATAATATCCTTAAGAAACCATTTATTGAATTAAGAAAGCGTTGGCAATTCTTGAATTGTATTCAAACATATAAAAACGATAATTAAATACATAAAATACTAAGAATTGATGAGAACTAAAAAACCTGTAGTATATATATATATATATATATATATTAATTATTTAAAGATGAAACGTAGGTCCAACGTAGCCAACGAAACATAGCCGTCGATTTGAGTTGGAACAGTTAATAAAACGCTAGCACACGCAGACGCGTGCTAAGATCGTACGGTAATAAATGAGCTGGAGTATATTAATAAAAAACACCACCACGTAGGCAACTTCGTTGTAATTTTTTCTGATATTTTTCTCTTCCACATTACATAATGACGAAATAGACTTTCTGTTTCATTCCTTATCAGTTGCTTTGACTTCTTTCGTTTAGGCAGGACAGGTAATATTTGGTTGACACGTGTCATTAAATATGTGGTTGTTTAAATTCGAGAATCTTCTTTTTTTTTTTAACCGATCCCTAAACTATATTTCTGTAAAATGTATTGGGTGCAACGCGACGTACCGTGACAAAGATAATAGATTGCCTCGGTTTAATAACTAAGTATTAAACAGAGTATTTATTTTAAATAAATGGTTTTAAATTTGGATAATTGAAAAAAGATTATTTTTAAAATTTTTTATTTCAAATATAACACTATTAATTTATATTTTCAAAATATCACAAATTTAATATTACATTAAAATTTATCGATAATAAAAAAATTAAACTTTAAATTAAAAAATGAACCTAAATATAATGTTTTAAATTTATGTATAATTTAAATATGTATTTATAAATAATAATTTGTTCTATTTTTTTAATTTTAAGTTTATAATGCTAAATTTAGAATTTTTTTTAAAAAATACTATTTTAGGATATTACTTTTTAAATTTTATATTTTTTTAAATATAAAATATATTAGAACGACTAAGTGGGTTAGTGGTTATATCGCAAGATATGAAGTTTGATTCTACTTTCGTTCGTATAATAATATTAAATATTTGTATAAATATGTTCGTATAAATATGTTCGTATAAATATTCGTATATTTTGTGGCCAATTGACAAAAAAGTAATTTTATTAATTAACATTACTAAATTTTGGACTTAAGAAAATATTAACTGAAATTCGTGAATTACTATTGATTTTTAACTATGATAAAAAAATCCATTTATGACTACACATTAATTCACTCTTAAGTTATGTAAAAATTCTAAGAACAGAAAAAGGTATATTTGAATCATTTTAAATATTTAATGAAGTACAGTTTCTTTAATATTTTATACCATACATTTCTATGAAATCATAACGGTTATGTGGAAAAAAAACGACAACAACAAATTTATGACTTAGAACTCACGTCTATATCATTTCCATGGATACTACATGAACCACTATATACATATTCGACAACAAAGCTTTAATACGACAATAACACATTACCTAAAAAAACTTGTGGAGTTTATTTTCGTGAATTTATTCGAATAAACATATTTTTATCTATATTTTTTGGATATTTTATAAGTTACATAAACTATGTTTTTCCATAAATTAAATAAATTTCATAAATTATTCCAATTATAGATATTTCGTTAATATTTACACGTTAAATTGTTGTTAAATCTTGTTTTATTTCAAAAATCGGGTTTTAATTTCAAAATAAATTCAAGTTAAAACTAGATTTTCGAATTAGAATCAAATTTAATAGCTATTTAACGTGTAAAAATTAATAGAATTTTTGCGATTAGAATAATTTATGAAGTTTGTGTAATTTATGACAAAAAATACAGTTTATGTATTTAAAAGAATACTTAAAAAATATGAATAGAAATAGATTTAGTCGCGTAAATTAATGTAATTGACCAAAATAAACTCTTCATATTATTACAGAAAAGAATTAGTTGAAACAAAATGAAATTAATGACAAAAAAATAAGGAAATAAAACTTTTTAAAAAGAGAGATGGAGAAGAGACAAAATGCAAACGGCCTCACCCAAATTCTTTGGCAGCTAGTTGACTTTTTATTTGTTTTCTTCATAAATCTGAAATCTCCAATTTTATTAATCTGAATCACCAAATAAAAAGTCAAATCACCATGAGAGGAAGAAACTCTCTCGAGGGTGCCGTTTTACAGATCCGATTTCTCCAAAGCTGAAGTTGAAGCGGCTATTTATTTTCCGGGATAATAAAACAAAATCCGATCTTTTCTAATTTCTCCTCTCTCCGATAAAAAAGTTTCCATCTTTCTAGTTTAGTTCAGTCAATAGATAGAGTAAAGAAAAAAGGGTATTCGTATTTTGATCTTTCACGTTTTCTTCTGATGATCGCATGATTATGAAGAGTTTCCAATTTTCCGAGAAAGTTTTCAACATAGAGAGTGTTGGTAAGTGAATTTTCCTCTTTAGGGTTACTTAAATTTCTACTTCCAACTATTCCTCGGAAACTGGTAAGATCGTTGTTTTTTTTTAAAAAAGCTTGAATGATTTCAAAATGGTTTATCTTTTCCGGGAAAGTAAATCAAATTGAAGAAAGAAAGCTTCTGTTTTTGCTTCATTTATATATATAAAAAAAGCTTTACCGTTTCTAATTTAATGGCGGCATTAAATGTTGTTTTCCATGGCTGGAAATTTTTATTCTTTTTCGGGTTTGGTTTTGTAATTAAATGCGAAACCAAAGGGCAATAAAGAAGAAAGAGAGATTGTGTACACTTTGGGTTACTCTCTATCTTTCTCTTCTCAAATTAATTGCAGCGATACTCATCCTTAATTGACCTTTGAACATCCTTTCTACATCCTTTAGGTTAAGTTAATGGCAGAAGAAGGTTGAGTCTCTCTCTGTAATCGCTGATCAAGTAAGGTTTGTTTTGTTGTTTACTACTCTTCTTCTATGAAAGATTCCTCTTAAAGACTTAGTCTTTGATTCATGTATAGGCTTTTCATTTAGATCTGTATGTATATATATTCCCTCTAGAAAAGACTTTTTGTTTTTTATTAGAGTATTATTATTTTGTTATATACTAGATCCAATTGAGTATATTTTTTATCTTTTATTTTCTGGGATTTATCAGTTCTTGATTCTTCTGTCCTGCAAATACCAATTGTCTATTGATATTCCTGTGAAAGAGAATTTGTATGTTCTTATCCAATACTTTTTTTTTCAAATAAGATTGATTGATTGAAGGGTAGCTATTTTGAACAAAAGCTTTGATAAAAAAAAGGTTTAAAAGCTTTCTGCTTTTTGTCTCTTTGCTTATTTCTATGACAATGCAAAAGATTCTTCATTCTTCTTAATATTTTGAAGCATTGATTGCAATAAATCTTACTACAGTTGTTACAAGTAATCCATATTAAGCTTATTTTTGAAACTTTCTTGTATATTATCATGGCATTACAGCTTTTATCTAAATGTCTTTTTCTTTAGATTAGCAAAAAGTTGGAAAGTGGTCATGGTAGTGGTTGATTGCATCTTTTTGCTGTTTTATTATCTGTTTAGACCTCATGATGACTTGTTTTTGGACTTGAGGAAAGGAAAAAAGAATCTTTCACATGTGTGCCTGACTCTATTTATGTATTCATAGACGCAAAGCTGAGTTTTTTTTCTGTCATAGTCTTCCTGGCCCATTGCTTCATTGAACAACTCTTGTATCTAAGTCATATGGAGGTTGCTTCTATGTCTAACTTTCAGATTAGCAAATATATTCTCTGGAATGAATACTTGTCTTCCTTTTGGAACTTCATTCTTATTCTCTGTTTCTTCGTGCTTGTTAAAGATTTTCCAATTGGACGTGTAGATCTTTTGTTGCAACTGGTGCTTGAAGATATAGCTCTGGTTTTGTTGAAGAGTTCTTCTCTTTATGCAATATTTGCTCTCTTGGAACGATGAGAGCAGGTAAGAATGATTTAGCTTTGGAATGTTTTGGTCACTGATCTTTAACTGCTTTGTGGCTTTTATTATGTTTTTGAATGTTTTGGACACAAGTAAGTAGATTAAGTGGTTTTTCCATTTTCAGATAGTCATCACGTGCTTGAAAACTTGGCAGAGAGTTGCAGAGATGAATCTAGGCCTCATCAATGCCCTGAAGAGAATTGGGAAGATGCTGAGTTAAAGATATCGGAAAATGGGAAGAATAACAACAATGTGTGTGAGTTGTTCTATGATACAAGAAGCGGCGAAGGATGGGAAAATAAGACTGATGAGAACAAGTTGGAATGCCATTCTTGTGGAGATTCTGATGGGACCGGAAAGAAAATCCATAGTAACAATCATGATTTTGCTTCTATTGGGGATTCACTTGAGAAAGTTGATCCGGTTTTCTTTATGGACAAGAATGTTACAGCCTGTGACTTGCCTGAGGTTGTTGTGTGTTACAAGGAGAACACTTATCATGTCGTCAAGGATATATGTGTCGATGAAGGTGTGCCTATTCAGGAGAAGTTCTTATTTGGGGAGAAGGATTCTGTAAAGTGCAGCTCAAACTCACACCAGTGTGGGTCAGAGGCTTTGATGAAAGCAGACAAAGTAAATGTGAATCCTACAGAAACTAAGTCCTTGGAAGACATAAAGAGTAAGGTTGATGATCCTAAGACATACCAAGATCTTGAAGAATCTTCAAGAGAATACTTTTCTGATGCTGAAACTTCTAGCAATTGCAACCAAGAGGATTTGACTGTAACGGATTCGCCCATGCACGCTTTAAATCCTTCTGAAATCTCTGAACCCGATGATAATTTGAAGGATCAAGTGGCCACATCAAAGAGTGTCTTAAAAGAATCTTTAACTTTGGGAGATATTCTATCAAGGGAAGAGGATCAAAATTCTCTCATTAACAGCAACAATATCGATAGACTTGAAGAAGAGACTTCTCCTCAGCTTCAGGCAATACATTTCAACAGTCTATACCATCAAATAAAGTTTCATTTTTTGTAATCCAAAGTCTCTTAACTTGCTGATGTGTAACTGCAGGATGAGGAAAGTAGATGCTTAGAAACCACACCTTTCGAAACAGAGTTTGAGGAAACAGAAGAATCGAAAAAAGCAGAGCAAAACATTTCCTCTGTTTCTACAACAATCTCTCAAGAACCAAACAAAACTGGCAAAGACCCGGAAAACCCTGAAACCGAGACAAAACAGCAAAACAACTTAGTTGGTGATTCTTATGAAGACGACAGACTCTTTGCTAGCAGTTTTGGGGAGACAAGTTTCTGTGCAGCAGAACCAGTTTCAGGTCATATAACATACTCAGGACCAATTGCATTTTCTGGAAGCCTCTCCGTTCGTTCTGATGCAAGCACAACGAGTGGAAGATCCTTTGCTTTTCCAATGTATTGCTTTGGTTCATCTCATCACTCTTGCCAAAAAGAGAAACCTTTTTACTAAATTTGATGATTTTATGTGCAGATTGCAATCAGAATGGAACAGTAGTCCTGTAAGAATGGCAAAAGCTGATAAGAGAAGACAAAAAGGATGGAGAAACTCTCTTCTTTGCTGTAGATTCTCTTAATCTCTCCTCCATACTTAGTCTAAAAGCTTTTCACTTTAAAGCACAGAGGAAGAAAGAAGAAGAAGGATTTACCAAGTTTACGTTTTCTTTAAATGAGAATGTGCTTTCTTTATTCAATACTTAAAAAAAGTAAATATTTTTCTTCTTATTTTGGGTGATTTATAGTTATGCCATTGGTGTGTAATTTGGCATTTTTGTGGTAGTTTATTTTTGGGTTAACAATTTAGGACTTTTTGAGTTTGGTAACAGATGCAAAATAGTCGGGATTATGTAACCGATGAGCTTAATATTAATTGTTATTTCATTCATGTATACATGCTTTTATGTTTAGCTTAAAGTTTCCACATTTCAATGCTCTTTGGTCATATGTATCTGCAGCGATTTCAAGACCATTGTCTTGCCTGTTGTTGTATAAATTCTTCTATTTACTTAAAAGCATGAAAAGAAAAAAAAATAATGATGAAAGCTATAATTTTAATCAAATTAAAGATATTTCGTACTTTTAAGGATTTACTTCCGTCAGCTACATGAATTTATGCGAATAAACTTATTTCCACATGTACTTTTTGGGTCTTTTCTAAGTTACATAAACTGTGTTTTTCTTGCATAAACTACATAAACTTTATAAATTATTTCAATTACAGAAATTTCGTTAATGTTTACACGTTAAATAGCTACTAAATCTGGTTCTAATTCGAAAATCTTGTTTTATTATCAAAATAAACTCAAATTAAAACTAGATTTTCGAATTAAAACAAGATTTAGTAGCTATTTAACGCATAAACATTAATAGAATTTCTGCAATTATAAGAATTTATGAAGTTTGTGTAATTTATGAAAGAAAAATACAGTTTATGTAGTTAAAAGAAGACCCAAAAAGTACGGGTGGAAATAGGTTTAGTCGCATAAGTTTGTGTAGTTGACGGAAATAAACCCTACTTTTAAAGTTTTTTCTTACTTTTTATAATGTATTTAAATATTTTATACAATTATGATTTATAAATGTAAATTTGTTATATATATACATTGCAAGTGTTAAAGGTATTATTAATCTGAAACAACATATTTTTTTTTATATGGAAACATTATTTTGTCATTTTACAATTTACTTGATATTACTAATTAGACTTGTTATTATAGGTATAAGTGTTTATCTGCGGGTCTTGTCTTGTTTGACTTGTCTCGGAACAGATATGGATCGAATGAAAAAATGTTTTCATAAGTAAGGCAGGTGCATGTGGAATATTAGTTACAACGGGGTGGATATGAATTGCAATTTATTAATTTGTGGATTTAATGGGTATCCATAAATTTCTGGTTTAAACCAACTAACCAAATTGAGAGCCAAACCAATTTACATCCAAACTAATTTAAATCCAAAATTTATGTATTTTGTTGTTTTAAAAATTAAATTTTGATATATCTGGTGTATTAATGTTAGATTTGTTATTATTTCTCTAAAATTTTATTTGAATTTAGTTTAATTAAATTTATTAAATATTTTTAAAAAATTTGAAAAATAAAGTGAAAAATAAATTTGAAAATTTTATTAAATATTTCACTATAGCACATATTTATGTCCTACAAAAAAAAAATCAGAGCATATCTGATATTGATTTGTTTACAAAACATTACAAAAAAGTGATAAGATAAAAGATGATATTTAGCTAAAGGTGTTTTGTAACAAACTAGAAAGTGATGTTCTCATCTTCACCTCATTTGGACAAAAGCTTTTGAGTAAGTAATTTAAGCGTGTGAATGTAAGAAAAGAAAGTGAGAGAAAATAGCAAAAGGTTTAGGCAAATATGATGTTATACTCTCAACAACTTTGTTTATACATGTTCATCCTTAATATATTATTTGAAATTTTTTTTTAACAAATTAACCTTAACATGACGTGTTAATAATAAAAATATCATGCTGACATCTCAACACCACAACGAATTTCAACTTAAATATATAAAATATTTAATTTACTAGAATAATTACAATACATGTCACTGATATTAATTTGGTTAAACAATCAATATATTTTATTCAACTAACAAAAAAATAGTATTATATTTGCAAAAACAATAATTTTTATTTTTTTAAAAAAATTTTACATTAATTTATAAATAATTTCACATAAATATAAATAGATTTAAGTTATTACCTAATCCCTAATGTATTATTTGAGAAACAATTTAAGAAAATAATTTTATTCTCACATGTTATTAACAGAAATATCATGCTTACGTTTCATCATTATAGTAAATTTCAAATAAATATATAAATAGGTTTAAGTTATTCGAATAATTACAATATATGTCATTGTTATTAATTTGGTTAGAATATTAATATATTTTATTAAACTAACCAAAAAATACTATTAAATTCATAAAAAAATAATTTTTTTCTTTCTTAATTTATATATAAAAATAATGTTAAAAGTAGTTTTAAATAAAACTTAAAATTATATAAATATTTAATTTATATTTAATAATAAAATATAATTTATGAATATTTTTTCCCACGCATGGCATGTGTATAAATCTAGTTTTCCTTAATTTGCAAAATGGCAACACAATATTAATTCACCGTTAATATTTTGTAAACATGACGAAAATTATATTTATATTCACATCATGTATGAAGAAAAATATTCGTAAAATATATAATATTATTTATTAGTAAATATAAATTAAATATTTATATAATTTTTATTTTTATTTAAATTTATTTTTAATATTAATTTTTGTATATATAAGTTAAGAAAATAAAAAATAAAAAATTTTATGAATGTAATAAATTTTTTGTTAGTTTAATAAAATATATTGATTCTGTGACCAAATGAATAACAATGATATATATTGTAATTATTCTAGTAATTTTTAATTTATATATATATATATATATATATATATATATATATATTTGAAATTTACTATTAATAACACGTCAACATAGTATTTATGTTAAAATAAAAATTGTTTTTTCAAATAATATATTAGAGATATCCACAAAAGTTCCGTAAATTCTAACTTTGCTTTTTACTATATACATAACAATTAGATCGATAATAATAATGTATCATAACCAATTACATTTAACAGTATACAAATATAAGAATTCGTGTATAATCAAACCCTATATTATAGATCTAAAACAATTGTTTACGAGTTATATATTTACACCACAAATAACGAGGGTACACTATAAATGTAAAGTTGAATATTAACATACACAATATTTTGCAAAGTATATTAGATTTAAAATTGTATTTAAGAATGCATAGTATCTAAAATATTATATTGTTATTTCGTAAATTATAGTAAAAAATTATACCATCTACCTAAATTTCACATTGAATAATATAACTCATTTTTCAATAACTTAAATCTATTATCAACGTATAAGAAGAATCAATTATTTAGCTATTTTTTTTAAAAAAATAGATATACAAAGAGTCGTTTGGATTTATATAAAATCATACGAGCAAAACATTTTTGCTCAGTTTAATTCCTCGTTTTTTTCACTTAATACAAAACTCATTATTATGAAAAAAATGAATGGAGAATGGTAAAAAATTAGATATACAACTTGTGGGATTAATATATATATAGAAAATTAGATATAGAACTTGTGGGGATTAATATAGAAATATTTAAAAAAAATAACCTTATTCTAACTCTAACGTGTTATTAATAAAAATATCATGTTGACATATTTTACAATATATGTCATTATTATTAATATGATTATAAAATCAATATATTTTATTAAACTAACAAAAAAATATAATTAAATTCGTAAAAAATAGTTATTTTTATTTTTAATTTACATATACAAAAAATAATATTAAAAATAATTTTAAATAAAAATAAAAATTATATAAAAATTTAATTTATATTTACTAATAAATAATATTATATAATTTATGAATATTTTTTTTTACGGATAACGTGTGTATAAATCTAATAATATATATAAATATATATATAATGAGAGACAGAAAAGACAGAAAGGCAAGACTCGACAAATTGGGTTTGATGAAATGTGATGCCAAATTTGTGTTTGTCCCAAGACAGACGACCCAGATAACGAGCTTCAACCCCTTTTTTAAACCTTATTTTCTAATAAACAATTTCTTTTCTTCAACTTGTTTTAATTGGAAAACTTTTTTTGTTTTGTTTAATTTTGCAATCTCTTTCTCACATACACACTTTATTATACATATATAAATACAGAGGTGTATATTTACATATAAGTTACTTTTCATTGATATAAAAGAAGTCAAGAAGAAGAAGAAGAAGAAAGATAGGACAAAAAAAGCTTCTCATAGCTCAAACCACTTCAAGAGCATGAAGCTAACCATAGCCACTTTCTTCTTTTATGCAATAGTCATTTTATTGCTTCTAACTCCAACATCTTCTCTACATTTCAACCTTCACAACTCATCTCCATGCAAAGGTAATTAAGTTTTGATATTAAGAAATTGTTGCAGAAGATATGGCATCTTAATCATTGAACTAATATAGGCAAAACAATGGCGTCGCGGAAGCTCATGATCATCTCTAGTGAAGATGTAAATGTAAGAGTCTTTATATGAATCTATTTGTCTAGTTTTAAGAATTAGGTTTATAATGTTTCTTTGGAAATTAATAGGTGATGACATCAACAGTTCATGAAGGTTCAAGTGAAGAACTACGAGTCATGTCTTCTGGTAATTCAATCATTTGGAAATGATAAAAATTTATATAAATATATTATACATTAATGAGACATTTATTTTGTTCTTATAAAGATTTTTGTAATTAGCAAAACTTATAAGAAGAGTTCTATAGTCAAATGAGTGTTAAATATATATGTATATATAAGTATTAAGTCAAATTTGGTGAATCTTTGACCATGTCAGGAGAAAAAGGTTTTTTTTTTCTTCTTCAGAATTTTGTTTTTACTTGCAGATTTATAAAAATTAGTCATTTGCAGAAACATTTAAAATAAAACGAAAAGATTCGAAAATTTCAAAATATATTTTTCAATTTTTTTGTTTCATAAAATTATTTAAATTTTCAAAAATAACACCAGTATAATAATAAAATTATTAAAATCTTTTTTTAATAAAAAATTTAACTCTTAATTAGAAAAAGTAAACCCAAACATTATGTTTTCATTTTATATATATATATTTTATTTAGATAAATAATTATTCTTATATAATAATTTGTGCTATTTTAGAAATTTTATTTTTATAATAATAACACTTTTTTATTAATAATAACACTTTTTAAAATTTATCTTCTAAATCTAGTACATTAAAAACAAAATTCCTAAAATAGTGTAAAAATAAATATTTACCTTAAATAAACTATATATAAAATTAAAAATAATGTTTGGGTTCACTTTTTCAATTTAAGATTTAAATTTTTTTTATTATGATGAGATTATTGATTATTTAAGTTTTAAATTTATACAAATTTTGAAAATTTAAATGATTAATGTTATATTTAGAACAAAAACTTGAAATATTGTTATATTAGATAATTACCCTATATTAGACAATTGCCTTACTTAGAACATAAATTTAAAAATCTCTTTAGAGTATTATTTTTTAAAATATTAATTTGTATTTTTATACAGGAAAACCCAAGAGTGAAGAGAAGAAATTAGCTGAAGAAGAAGACAATGCTCTATCAAAATATCTATCTATGGATTATCCAAAGTTTAGAAGAAGAAGACCAGTTCACAACAAGTCTTTACCTTTACGTCCATGAAACATGAAATTTTTATTTCAACAAAAAAAAACAATTAATTTTAGCTAAATTAATCAATTAATTAAGATAAATTAGGGATGGTTATAACGTACTTGGAACAAGTTTTTGGCGATATTATTGTAATTAACGGAATATTGTTGGTGTTATTATTTTAATTAAATTATAAATGGCCGACAAGAAGTGAGCAAAGCCCTAAAACTCTGGTTTGGAGTTTGAGCTTATTACATTATGTGCACTTGGTTTCACGCACATGGTGCGATTGAACAACGATGTTTGAATTTTCATTTTAATTGATAATTATACGAATAAAGTTGGTAAATTCTGTTGGAACAAATTTTGGAATAATATTTGCATGTTTAATTTGAGTATATGATGTAAATATTGATTATAAAAATTTGTTGAAATGTGAATGAGAAATAAAACATTGAATTCATTAAAAAATCATAAGTTTATTGATTAAAATAATAAGGGAGGAATAAAATTCTCACATTAGAAATTTAAGAAAAAAATTATCTATTATATAAAAGAGAGAGCTCATTTAATAACTTAAAAGAGTTGGAGTGAAAAGATACCAAACTAATCACGCGCCGCGAGGCCCGGGCTCGGGATATGGGGGTCTTGGTTCTTAGGTCATAGGGCCCAATAAAGTTTTTTTTGGGCCAAATTTTAGTTACAATTTTAGCTAAAAACGAATCAAAACCCACCCACGATTTTCTTCTGTAACCGTCTTTCCAACGATCTCATTCCTCTTCTATAATCGGGTGTTGCGATTATAGTATTATCGTGGTTGTATCATAAGATTCATAATCTCATCAAACCGCTACAATACAAGAGATTTATTGAATTAAGAAAATAGATCAAATATCGTCTCCACGAATTTGTATTTTTTTTAAATTCGGTTTTCAATCGTTTTAATCCGTAAATCATTTTTTAAATCGTGATTTCTATATCCGATTTTTCGCATTTTAACAAATTCCAACACTTTAGTTTTGATTTTTTTACGAAAAGTTAACGAAACAAATTTGTATACGGATACTATGTTATTAAATATGGTTTTTACTTAAAATCTAGTTCGGTAATAAATGATTGATACAACATTTGTATATTAATTTAGAAATATTCTACATCTCTAAAAGAATTCTCAGTTATACCAAAAGTATTTTTAATTCATAATTGAATGAAGAAGTTTGAATTTCCGAATTCAGAATGTGATGAGGCAAAGACACCTGTTGGAGTAGAGGGTTTGTGTTCGATCAACAAATGGGCCAACACACTAAAAATCATCATTTAAAATTTTTTGTTTCAAATATATTATTAAAAATAAAATATTTATTTATATATATATTTTTTTAATTTATATTTTATTTTTTTTATAAACAAATTTTTTCAATATATTTAATCTTAAATTTATGATATTAGTAATGATATTAATTTTATGATATTAAAGAAAATTTATAATTTTAGTAATATATATATTGGATTAAGATTTCAACTGTGGATCAAATTTAAATTAATGGTATTAAAATTATAAAAAAATTTGAAATATAAATATATTAAATTTTTTATTAATGAAACAAATTAAATTATAAATTAAAAAAATAAATTTAAATATAATATTTTAAATTTACGTATAATATTTAAAATAAATAATTATTTTTAAATAATTATTTATGATAAAATAAAAAATTAAAATATACTCAATAAATAAAATTTGGTTAGGTTCAAGTCGAATCCGATTAAATCGTTTCTAAATCGATCATTTTGGTTCGGTTCATATCGGATGGAATAGATTTGAACATCCCTACTAAGGAACCTATTTTCTCTGGCTTTACAAAAATCGTCCAAGTTTCTGGGTTTCACTGTTCGTTCCAACCTTCAGATCTTCGTTTTCCCGGTGAGTTTTCCTTCATCCATTTGATGGTTAGCTAATCATGTTCGCTTGTGAAGCTCATTAATTTGGTTTTAGCTTTACGGAATTCTCCAATTTTCCCCCTCGTAGTGTTCTTCTTGGCAGTCCTTTTCCTTTCCCCGATTTTGATTTTCTGTTTCTCTTTTCTTGAAAAAGTTGCCAAAATTCTAGAATGGAGGTTCTGTAACATTAGCAAACCTTAGATTAAATTGTATAACAGTGCCACTTAAGAGTTGGTGGCAAAGAATTGCAAACCCTAACTTTGAGTTTCATATTTCAGTTGAAGAACTTCATAAAGTATAAACATGACTCTCTTTTGAATCGATTTGGTTTCTGTTTTTTCCACCATTTTAGGGTTTTTTGGGGGGCAGTTTCTGTCAAAAACTCGGCCTAGCATGGTAAGTTATCCTAATTTGATGTATTATCGCTGTTGTTATGATTTGAATCCTATTTGATTTTCTGTTTTTTTCACAGTCAGGAAGAAAGGAAACGGTGTTAGATTTGGCTAAGTTTGTGGATAAGGGTGTGCAAGTTAAGCTGACTGGTGGTAGACAAGGTAAAAAATGAGCTCTTTTTTAAAATGTTTGTGCGAAGTTGATTATACTCTTTCATTGGGATATGATGGTTGTTTGTGTCTGTTATTTTTGCAGTCACTGGAACTCTCAAGGGCTATGATCAATTGCTTAACCTTGTTCTTGACGAAGCAGTTGAATTCGTTCGAGGTATCTCTTTTGTTGCATTAGCTATATTTATCGCATAGATCGTGCTTGGCTCTTTTTTCTTGTCTTTTCATATGATTGGCACAACATAAGATGAGTAGTTTAGGTCATGTAGATCAATGATCAACCACAATTCTCTTTTGTAATCCGGTATCTGCTTCAATTCCCTTTACTCTGCTGCATACAATTTTTTCCATCTGTATGTGTATCTGACTATCTATGCCATATACTTTTGATTAGATAGGTGAGCGCATAGAGTTTTTTTCTGATCTTTTTAATCGTGTTTGCTGTAATACAATTGGGAAGTTATTATTCTATGATCTATTTTGAAACCAGTTTTATCTTGTTGATTTCCATGATTAATATGGTATTATAATTACCCTTGTCTGTATCTCATTCGGTGCATCTTACTCTGCTGTAGTGCTGTGTACAAATGTTATGTGTATGAGTCATATGGATAGGCATAAGTTTTATCGCCGAAATTATTTTTGCTGTGCTATAAAAGGGGACAATATTGTATTTATGCTGAAACTAGAGTTGTGCTCTCTTCTTGAATTTCATGAACTGGATGGTATTATTATGACCCTTGTCTGATGTTTGACCAGATCATGATGATCCTTTGAAGACCACTGACCAGACAAGACGCCTCGGCTTAATTGTAAGACTTATAAGTGTACCTAATCCTATATAATGCAAATAAGAGGCATTGTTTCTTCTGGTTACATTTTGGTATATATTCATACATCTAATGGAGTTTTATTCTTAAACCCATTAGATTCTAAACCAACATGTGTTGCCTCTGGTTTTAGGTTTGCCGTGGAACCGCAGTGATGCTTGTCTCACCAACTGATGGCACTGAAGAAATTGCTAACCCATTTGTTCAACCAGAAGCTGTCTAGACAGTTTCTTGCAAAAGCTTATGCCTATATCTCTCTGTTAGTTTAACTTGGCGTTTTAGAGAGAAAACATGTATCTGAATCTTTGTTTTGATGTTGAAAACATTATAACAATTACATAACGTGGACCATCATAGACCCTTTTACTGTCTTTGAGATCTGAAGAAATGATTTTTTATTAGACTTGAATTTAGTTACTTTATCAAATCCCATTTTGAACTACTTAACACACCAATATAAAGTGTGAATTTTGAAATCCTGATTTCTAGTTTTGAATGAAGTAATCGTTGCTGAGCAATGGATTTATAGCGACATGAGTTTTTTTCGGAGATGCTCAAGACTTAAGAGCATTTTGATGAAGTCGGTAACGCCAAAGCTCAAATTTTGTCGACCGGTTCTTACTTTACGGTGTTCTTACAGCTCCGCCGACCAAACTCATCTTCTTAATGAGTTCACCAGATTCTGTTACCAGAGAGACCTTCCCAGAGCTTTAAAGGCAATGGCTTCGTTGCAAAGTCATGGTCTTTGGGCGGATTCTGCAACTTATTCCGAGCTAATCAAGTGTTGCGTGTCTCATAGAGCTGTTCATGAAGGGAATCTCGTTTGTCGTCATTTATACTTTAATGGGCATCAACCAATGACCTTTTTGGTTAATGTTCTGATCAATATGTATGTCAAATTCAATCTCTTAAATGATGCTCATCACTTGTTCGACAAAATGCCTCAAAAGAATGTTGTTTCTTGGACTACTATGATCTCTGCATATTCTAAGTGCAACCTTCACCAAAAAGCTCTGGAGCTTTTGGTTTTTATGCTGAAAGAAGGTGTGAGACCCAATGTGTATACTTACTCCTCTGTGTTAAGAGCTTGCAATGGGATGTCTTATGTTAGAATGCTTCATTGTGGGATTATTAAGGAAGGATTGGAGTCCGACGTCTACGTTAGGAGTGCGTTGATTGATGTGTTTGCTAAACTGGGTGAGCCAGAGGATGCCCTTTCGGTTTTCAATGAGATGGTTACGGGTGATGCGATTGTTTGGAACTCGATCATTGGTGGCTTTGCTCAGAACAGTAAAAGTGATGAAGCCTTGAAGCTTTTTAAGAGGATGAAGAGAGCTGGCTTCAGTGCAGAGCAGGCTACATTGACTAGCGTATTGAGGGCTTGTACTGGTTTGGCCCTGTTGGAGCTGGGGATGCAAGTTCATGTTCATATCGTGAAATATGACCAAGACTTGATACTCAACAACGCACTCGTGGACATGTATTGCAAGTGTGGGAGTTTGGAGGATGCTCGCCATGTATTTAGCCATATGAAGGAGAGAGATGTGATTTCATGGAGCACTATGATTTCAGGCTTGGCACAGAATGGTTATAGCCAGGAGGCACTGAAGTTGTTTGAGTCCATGAAATCTTGTGGGGTAAAGCCAAACTACATTACAATAGTCGGTGTTCTCTTTGCTTGCAGCCACGCAGGGCTCCTGAAAGATGGTTGGTACTACTTCAGATCGATGAAGAAACTTTATGGAATCGATCCAGGGAGGGAACATTATGGGTGCATGATTGATCTGCTAGGAAAAGCTGGAAAACTTGACGACGCAGTCAAGTTGTTGAATGAAATGGAGTGTGAGCCGGATGCTGTGACATGGAGAACTCTGCTCGGTGCTTGTAGGGTTCAGGGAAACATGGTGCTAGCCGAATACGCAGCTAAAAAGGTGATAGGGCTTGATCCCGAGGATGCAGGAACTTACACACTGTTGTCTAACATATATGCAAACTCTCAAAAATGGGACAGTGTTGAAGACATTCGAACACGTATGAGAGTCAGAGGGATCACGAAAGAACCTGGGTGTAGCTGGATTGAAGTAAACAAAAAGATTCATGCTTTTATCATTGGAGACGAATCTCATCCACAGATAGTTGAAGTCAAGAGGAACCTGAACCAGTTGATCCACAGATTGATTGGCATTGGTTATGTTTCGGAAACAAACTTTGTGCTACAAGATCTTGAAGGAGAACAGATGGAAGATTCTTTAAGACATCACAGCGAGAAACTGGCGTTGGCCTTTGGCTTGATAACTTTACCTTTTGGAAAGGTCATTAGGATCAGAAAGAATCTGAGGATATGTGGGGATTGTCATGTGTTCTTCAAGCTTGCATCGAAGCTTGAAAACCGCACTATAGTTATAAGAGATCCAATCCGTTACCATCATTTCCAATCTGGAAAATGCTCCTGTGGTGACTACTGGTAACAGTCAAATGGCTTTAGGTAACAATGCAACAGAGTATGAAATGGTTCTGTTTCATTCACAGTCAAGAAGACAAGGAAACTGTTAGATTTGGCTAAGTTTGTGTGAATAAGGTAAAAGGAGTTTTATATTAGATGTTTTTTACTTACTGTTTTGAGATTTGATTTTGATATGTGTGTGTGTTTTTTTTGCAGTTACTGGAAGTTTAGTTGGATATGATCAATTAGTTTAATCATGTTCTTGATGAAGCAGTAGAATTAGTTCAAGGTGGGAATTGTTTTTATATGTATCAAAATATTGAATTTGGTATAGAAAATTGTTTTATTGATACATCAAAATTATTGATAGTAACATTGGTTATTAGACTACTTGAAAGAAAATTGTAAATACACTAATACAACTAACTTGTGATTTTCTTCAGAATTACTTGTCGAATTACTCCACATGGTATTAGAATTTATGCTTAATATTACTCTAATAAATCATTATAATAGCCAAAAGTGCCCAAAGCTGAATTTTGCATTATGGAGAGAAGATCTTTCTGTCCAAAGTGTTTAATCTTGTTCTCTATTATGATTCACGATTACTAAAGTGTCAATGTTGGGTCTGGCTGAATTTAACTTTGAAAATACTAAGATGTGATTTTAAAAGAAATTAAAGATCTAAATTATTGGTTTAAAAAACTAAAAAAACAAGAGAAAAATATTTATTTTGGGCTGATAAAAATGTAGATTCATAAGTTCGACGAAAAATAATAAATTATGTTTTACAAAAAATATAAGATTGTGTTTATCTTGGAAAATATAGAATTGTGTTTTTGGTTAAGAAAATACGAAATTATATTTTTATTAAAATGAAATTTTTTTACAAAAATGAAGACTTATATATTTGTGGTAATTTTTAAACTTTTCAAAATTATTTATGTTAACATATTATTATTCAATATATATATATAAATATATTATATAGATTAAATGTATTTAAATGGATAAATGAAGTGGAATCTAAATAACTCAAAACCCATCATGGAACTAATTATTCTAATCCAAATTAAATTTCGATTATTTTTGGATTTATTTTGAATAATTGTAAGATATGAAAAGTTTTATTTTTTAATCACTAATATTATAATATTAGATTTTAAAAGCTATTTATAAATTTTAAAACCTATAACACTTGATTTTAGAAGATTCTTTTAGATAATTCACGTTTCAATAACTTAATTTGTCATTTTAATTCATATTATCCGAAATTCTCCCAAATTATTGGTTCATTCTCTAAATAATTCGACCAAAAATTAAATACTTTTTTCTTCCAATACAGTCGCGTTTGAATCAAATGAGATAATCCGACGGTTTGATGAAATGGCGATTCGTAGACCTCACAATCCCAAAAAGACCTCTCTTTGCACCTTCTAGAAACATCTCTGCTCACTCTCCTTAAACCTTGAATAGGGTTTTTTAGGTTACTTATTGTTCAACTACTTACACTCCTCTCGAGTGATAAGATAGATTTGAGATTTTTTTCAATCCTTCCTTCGGAATTTTCAATCTCTCTGTATCTCAATGGCTCCTTCTTTGAGTAGAAGCCTGTACACGAGTCCTTTGACTTCGGTTCCATCTACTCCGGTTTCCCTTTTCACAAATCGAACTCGACTCTCTCATCTGAGAACCGCCTTTCTGCCACGCGGCGGCGGAGGCGGTCTGAGAAACAGTGTTTCATGTAGCTGGAATCTCGAGAAGAGATGCAATCGCTTCGCCGTGAGGTGCGAAGCCGCCGTGGCGGAGAAGGAGATGACTGAAGAGGGGTCTGGTGAGAAGTTTGAGTACCAAGCTGAGGTTGATTCCTATTCCATTTCTCCTCAAGTTTTGAACTTTATTTCTGGGTTATCTCGATTTGGTTGCTAAATTCGAATTTAAAAGTTTTGAGATTTTGTGAATACTAAAATTGGATAGTTTCCGCTATATCTCATTCTCAGGTTAGCCGATTGTTGGATCTGATAGTTCATAGCTTATACAGTCACAAGGAGGTATTTCTCAGGGAACTTGTAAGGTGAGTCAATACTTATATGCTACTAATGAATTGTTTTAGAATTGATTTGCGTGTTTCTGTAAAAAATTGATTTTGAAAATGTGAGTGTATATTCAGTAATGCAAGTGATGCTTTGGATAAGCTGAGGTTCTTGAGTGTAACAGAGCCTGCTTTCCTTGGAGATGGTGGTGAGCTTGAGATTCGAATCAAGCCTGATCCTGATAACGGCACCATCACCATAACGTATGAGAGAATTTCGTTTTTTAGTCCAGTATTGATAAATAAGATTAAGCTGATTACTTGAAGAGAGTGATGTGAATATGCAGTGACACGGGTATTGGAATGACAAAGGAAGAACTTATAGACTGCCTTGGAACTATTGCTCAAAGTGGAACTTCGAAATTCTTGAAGGCTTTAAAGGTTTCTTCTCATCTCTCTGAAATTTATTTTGCTAGCAAATGAATCTTGAAGTCAAATTTTCAGACTCGTTGTTCTCTATATATACCCAGGAAAACAAGGATCTTGGTGCCGATAACGGGTTGATAGGACAGTTTGGTGTTGGGTTTTACTCTGCTTTCTTAGTTGCTGAAAAGGTGAAGACTTTCACATTTTAACTTCTGTTTCTAAGTGTATTCTGGTTTATGCATATTTTTTGAGGAGTGGACTAATTATTTGTCTCTGATTTCAGGTTGTTGTGTCCACCAAAAGTCCAAAATCTGACAAGCAATATGTTTGGGAATCGGTGGCTGATAGTAGCTCATATGTGATCAGAGAAGAAACAGACCCTGAAAACATTCTACGCCGTGGAACGCAAATAACCTTATATTTAAGGGTACTGTTTCCCATTCATTCATTCTTTCACTTGATGCCTTGCATATTGAGATCTCTTACACATTATATGACTTCTTATTAGGAGGATGATAAATACGAATTTGCGGAGCCTACAAGAATCAAGAACCTTGTGAAGAATTACTCTCAGTTTGTTGGGTTTCCCATTTATACATGGCAAGAGAAATCAAGGACTATAGAGGTGAGCATCACATTTTGTCACTTATTGCAAGTACAAAGAGTCTATTAACATTGCAAATGTGTTGAAATTTTGCATCTTGTGGTAGGTTGAAGAGGAAGCACCAACTAAAGAAGGAGAAGAAGAGAAAGAAGTAAAAGTTTCATGGTTTTTCTAATTATCTGCACAAACTGTCAGAAACCAAACTCTGACCTTAACTTCTCCTGTTTACTGATATGATCTAGTTACTTTTTATTTCCAGGGTGAGCCGAAAAAGAAGAAGACTACTAAAACTGAGAAGTACTGGGATTGGGAACTAGCCAATGAAACAAAACCGTTATGGGTGAGCCAAGAGCTCTAACGTGTGCTTTGTACTCGTCCTGTATGATGTTCAACATGCTCACTTGATTATTGTTGTGTCTCTGAATAGATGCGCAATTCGAAGGAAGTGGAAAAGGAAGAGTACAATGAGTTTTACAAGAAGGCTTTCAATGAGTTCTTAGATCCACTTGCTCACACACACTTCACAACCGAGGTGCTTATACTTTTAGTTATATGTATATATTAATATATATTGCCTTAGTATTCTTTTGGCTAGATCCTTATCATTTTATAATTTTCTTGTTTCTCAAAGGGCGAAGTTGAATTCAGGAGCATTCTGTACATCCCTGGGATGGGTCCTCTTAACAATGAGGACGTTACAAACCCGAAAACGAAGAACATTCGTCTCCATGTGAAGCGTGTGTTTATATCTGATGACTTTGATGGAGAGCTGGTGAGTCAATGTTCATATCGTAGAAATTATTCTAAAACATAGAACAATGCTGGCTCTCCGAAGATCTTGATTACTTGAGTTCCATTTTTGCTTTACCATGTTTCATTCTGTTTGCAGTTCCCGAGATACTTGAGCTTTGTGAAAGGTGTGGTGGACTCAAACGATCTTCCTCTTAACGTTTCACGTGAAATTCTCCAAGAAAGCAGAATCGTAAGTTGATGCAAATATGATATGATTCACACCTCCGTAATAATACATATGTTGTAATAATAAATATTTCAGGTAAGAATCATGAGAAAGAGGCTCATCAGGAAAACCTTCGACATGATACAAGAAATCTCTGAAAGCGAAAGCAAAGAGGTCCGTAGGTCGTTAACCAGTTTTGTTCTCTTAAGCTCATTCGAAGGCTTAGGCTTGGGATATTTACGTGGTACAAATTATTATTCCAGGACTACAAGAAATTCTGGGAGAACTTTGGTAGATTCCTTAAATTGGGTTGCATTGAAGACACTGGTAACCACAAGCGTATTACACCGTTGCTTAGATTCTACAGTTCCAAGAATGAAGAGGATTTGACGAGCTTGGATGAATATATCGAGAACATGGGAGAGAACCAAAAGGCAATCTACTACCTTGCAACCGACAGTCTAAAAAGTGCCAAGTCCGCTCCTTTCCTGGAGAAACTTATTCAGAAAGACATTGAGGTATATGTTTCAAGTTTTACAAACTCAAATCCTTGATTCTGGTTTTGATTTTTTGCATGTGCTTTGCCATTGGTTTTCATTTACTATAGGTTCTCTACTTGGTTGAACCAATCGACGAAGTTGCCATTCAGAATTTACAAACCTACAAAGAAAAGAAATTTGTTGATATCAGCAAAGAAGACTTGGAACTTGGTAAGTATTGTTTAGCAATTCCCACGTAATCAATGTGAATTCTTTCTTTCTAACAAAGCGTGGGCCATTTTTTCTTCTGCAGGTGATGAAGATGAAGTAAAGGAAAGGGAAGCTAAACAAGAATTCAATCTTCTCTGTGACTGGATAAAGCAACAGCTCGGCGAAAAAGTTGCTAAAGTCCAAGTCTCAAATCGTTTGAGCTCTTCTCCTTGTGTGCTTGTCTCAGGAAAATTTGGATGGTCCGCTAATATGGAAAGGTTAGTACTTTAGCAGCTAGATGCAATATTAATCCGGGAAATCGACAGCATACAGTTTAAATGTGTTTGTTTATGGTGAAAGGCTAATGAAGGCACAAGCTCTTGGAGACACTTCAAGCTTGGAGTTCATGAGAGGTAGAAGAATACTAGAGATCAATCCAGATCATCCCATAATAAAAGACTTGAATGTGAGGGTGCCATTTTCTATCTCAGAAATCTCGTCACAGAGATTTCGAAAACAAAAACCCTTTTGATTTAAATTTGAGAATTTGAATTTTGTTTTGTGCAGGCTGCTTGTAAGAATGCACCAGAGAGCAGTGAGGCAACAAGAGTGGTTGATCTCCTATATGATACTGCTATAATCTCAAGTGGATTCACTGTAAGAAATCTAAAAGCCCTTAGCTTTCTTGTTTCTCTGTAATAAAGTCTTAACCTTTTCATTGAACAGCCCGATAGCCCAGCTGAGCTGGGGAACAAGATATATGAGATGATGGCTATGGCGGTTGGAGGAAGATGGGGCCGAGTTGAAGAAGAAGAAGAAGAAGAAAAATGGAATGTGAAGGAAGGAGATGACAAAACTGGAGAATCAGAAGTAATTGAACCATCTGAAGTTAGGGCAGAGAGTGATCCTTGGCAAGATTGATCCTTTTTTTTTTCTTTCTCTGCAGCGAATTTTTGACACAAAATGCATTTCTTTCCGATTAGAATGGTACGAATATCATTGAGCCTAATGCAAACCCATTTTTACATCATGTGTGGACGAAAACGAGGATAAAGACTTTCTCCTAACTTCTTTTGGAGTATTTGGGAAAACATAAACAAAGATTTTCTTTTAAGAGAGAAGAAATTGTGCCAAACATAAACTAATGTTTTTTAAATTTTAAAATTTTCATAAAAGTATAACTAAATTAGTTGAAAGTAATATTTTTTTTAAAAAAAATTAACGATAAAATTATTTAATTTTGTAATTATACAATAAAATTTGGATAATTGACAAAAATATCATTATTTTAAGTTTTGTTTCAAATATAACAATATTAATTTAAGTTTTTAAAAATAACACATTTAATATTAAAATACACTAAAAATACATATAAAAAAAATTAAATTTTAAAGGGGCATTTGCAAAATTGACCTAAAATTTATCTTCAATTGCAAGTTTGACAATTTACATTTTTTTTTGCAAAACTAACTTTCTATCCCTGTTTTATCCTTCAACAATAATTTTATTTAAAACTTTGCCATTAACTTAAAAAAAAAACAAAAACAACACAAAGACTATTATGAACAAAATTTTCAAAAATATTAAGAAAATGTCATCTTCTTCATTGCACACAACCACCATTGTTGTGGTTGTTGGGAGCTCTTAATTCCATCGACACACCCACCTTTATACTTCTATTCCTTCATCAAATCTCATTCATCTCAACCTCTTTCATTTTTTCTCTCATTTTCTTCCAATTTCTCTCTTCACTCTACATTCAAAAGCTTCCAACTTTGCAAAAATTCATCATTATCCGTTAAATCAAGCTTCTGAGAGTTTATATCGGTCATCATTTAAGTCACGTAGCTAAAAAACCAAGATCGAAGGTTAGTTTTCGTATTTTGCTTTCGGTTATTTTTTCAGTTCATACAGTAGCACACTTCTCGAAGTCTTCTTTGTAAATATATTACAAAGCAGACTTTGAGAAGTTTGCTTTGATAGGAATAAAAATTGTTTTGTAGAGAAAAACATTTTATTTCTATCAAAGCAGACTTCTCCGAGAAGTCTGCTTTGGCGAGAAAAACATTTTATTCCTATCAAAGCAAACTTCTTAGAGAAGTCTGCGACGTTTATTCCGATCAAAGCAGACTTCTCGGAGAAGTCTGCTTTGATAGGAATAAAAATTGCTTTGGCGAGAAAAACAGTTTATTCCTATCAAAGCAGACTTCTCGGAGAAGTCTGCGATGTTTATTCCGATCAAAGCAGACTTCTCCGAGAAGTCTGCGATGTTTATTCCGATCAAAGCAGACTTCTTCGAGAAGTCTGCTTTAATAGGAATAAAATGTTTTTCTCGCCAAAGCAGACTTCTCCGAGAAGTCTACTTCAGTAAAAAAATTTAGTATGTGTACAATGATCTAATCAAATTCATTAATTTTTACCGCAGATAATGGTCCAAATCGTTGTTGTTTGTGGGGAGTGGAGTATTACAGATACTTGGAATTTTTCTGTGGATAATATAAGAGGAGGAAAAATGTTTGTAATTGAGGATGATGATTACGTTGTTGATGAAGATGAGAATAAAGTTTAATCGAATGCTGAGGATTACATTCTTTACGGTAAAGTAAAAGATGAATAAATTCAGTTTTAGTGTTGAGTATCTCAAAAAATTAAGTTACGAGTAAGGACAAAGTACAAAGTCTGCCGAGAAGTCTGCAAAGAAGTCTGCAAGATTTATACAACAAAGTTTGCCGATATAAGTGTGTAGTTTCTGAAACATGTAACCAATCAATTCAATTAATTTGAAGGCACAATATTATCGATGTTGTTTTACAAAAAACATCCAACATTATCCTGTTAACTTAGTATTTTGATGGAATTGTTTATATATATCTTTTAGTTCTTGTTCTTTCTTGTTATTAGGAAGTATGCACTAAGTATCTTAAATATGCACTAAGTCTTTAACTATGTATAACAGTGTTTATGAAAATTTATACTAATATTTGTGTTTTTAATGGTTGTCATTTTGTAATTTTATAAGTATGATTTGACTTGAGCTGATTGAAAGGTGATTGACATACAACTAATAGTTTATTATAATTCTGAAAAAGTTGATTGAAAACTGACTGACAAGATAGAGTGATGAGAGCTAGTGATATATACAATAAAGTTGACAAAAACTCATTTAAAATATGACCAAAAATACAAACGAAGTCTGCAATTATTAATGAAGTCTGCAAGTGAAGTCTGCATTTGCAATGAAAACGTGTTGTAAAGTCTGCAACTGAAGTCTGCAACCTGTAATGAAGTCTGCAACCTGTAATGAAGTCTGCAACCTGTAATGAAGTCTGCAACACGAAAATCTATTGATTCAAAAACCAAAGTCAAATTCAAAACGTAAGAAAAAAAATTAAAAACATCCACAAAAACTGTAAAACCACCATAAATTTCAAGGGGAATTTCAAACATCTATTGAAAATCTTAATAAAACCATCTAAAATTTGAAAAGCAGACTTCTCCGAGAAGTCTGCGAGAAGTCTGCTTTAGCCGGAATAAACTGTTTTTCCTACCAAAAGTCTGCTTTGATAACAAAAAAACACGCAGGGACTGAAACGTAATTGATATTTCGACATTATTTTTTAGACCAAAGGAGTGTTCAGTAATTTTTCCACCCTCATAGGTTAGTTTTGTAAAAAAAGTGTAAATTGTCAAACTTGCATTTGAAGTCAAGTTTTATGTCATTTTTAGCAATTCCTCCAACTTTAAATTGAAAAAATGAATCCAAACATAATATATTAAATCTATGTACACTTTATTTTTTAAAAAAATAATTTATGTTATTTTTTGAATTTTAATTTTAAAATGCTAAATTTGAAACAAAATTTTTAAAATATGTTACTTTATGGTATTATTCATATTTGTTAGTTATAAATATTTGGTATATTAATTAATTTTATTTAATTATAGTTATCATTTAATTTTTTAGTTATGCTATTGTATTATATATAAATATTTGCTAGATTTTTGTTTTCCTTTAACATATTAAATTTAATTAATATTATTTTATATTAAATTTTAATAATATTTATTAGTTCATTTATCCTTAATAAAGGAATTAAATATAATAAATAAATATGTTAAAAGATAATAAAAATATTATGAGTAAATAAATTTGATATTTATCCTTAATGAAATATTAAAGCTTATATTCAATTCTAATGACATATATTATGTTTTAATAGTAATATATATTATGTTTTTCAATAGTATAGATTATGTGTGTATTTTAAGATCCCAAATTGATTAGAGTTTATGTTGATTTGGTTTGAATCTCCATAGTAGGAAATAAGTAAAACAAAAGTGTTCAAACTTTGAATTCTGTTTGATACCAAATTTTAGGTTTTTCTTTTCATATTAAAACAGTAATAATTAAAGTAAATCAATTCAAGATATGGAAACAAATTAAAACTCAAAGACTGAGATAAAAAGATAGTATCTTTTTTACAAAGTCATTTAATTTCATTTTGAACAATAATCCTTATATAAATCGTATTCTTGTAACCTCTTAAGAGCCTATCAATCCCATCACAAAAACCAAATGGCGTCTAAAGCAGTTTCTCTCTTATTCATCTCACTCATTCTTACATGTAAGTTTATGTCTTTTGATTACGAAATAGGACCGTACATTCAGATATTTAGTTTGGTTTTGGTCGGATATTTTCGGTTTTGGTTTTTCGATTGGTAAAATTAAAAATCCATTCGGTTATTTTTATATTTCGGTTTTGTTATACTTCGATTTCGGTCGGTTCAATTACGGTTCGGTTATATCACGGTTTTGGTCGGTTCAATTACGGTTCGGTTATACCTCGGTTTCGATCGGTTCGGCTATTAAATTTAAAAGCCAAAAACAACAGAAATAACAAAATAACCAAAAATAACCGAAAATAACTAAAAATAACCGATAATAACCGAAGTATCCGAAATATTTTTGGATAACAAAAAATAGCCGAAAATAGTTTGGTTTTTGGGATATTATTTCGGTTTTTGGTTCGATTTCGGTTACTAACCAATAACCATGATTTTTTTAATATAATATACGTTCGATTATTTTTTTATAACCAAATACCAAGTAAAATCATTTTTTCGGTTCAATTTCGATTCGGTTTATTCAATTCGGATTATTCGTCGAGATCTATTACAAACTAAATCATTTTGGTTTTTAATTACGAATATCTAAGTTAATGTCTCAATGTTAGGTATGATAACAATGAGCATACCTAAAGTTGAAGCGCAGTTCAAATTTCATAAATGTTCGACTGTAGATGATTGCAAAGATGTTCGTTGTTTGGCCGGATGGGTCAGATGTGTGGATTCATACTGTCAGTGTCCACCAGCCTCATCAACTTCAAGCAGAAAAAGTCTTAATTTAAAACCAATGGAGAAGCCATTAGCTTGTCAAACAACAAGTGATTGTGAAAATAAACTCACTTGCGTTTTGGGAAAATTTGTCTGTGAAAATTCACAATGTCAATGTTTAGATGGTTAAGGAAATTAAAGAATTGTTTTACAAGATTTTATGTTGTTTTTGTTTGATGATTTCAATAAAAAAAAATATGAGAAAACGAATTATAATTTATGAGGTTTTGTAAACTAACCATTTAACACTAAACTAGATTTATTCAACACTAAACTATATTTAGATCCATATTTTGCGCAGAAAAAACAACATTAAACCATTTAACACTAAGATATTCACATATTATAATTAATTGGTTATTTAGTAAATATAAATTAGATATATACATAATTTATCTTTTATTTAAAATAATTTTTTAAAATTTTTAGTATTGATTATACAAATGAAATAGACAATGAATCAGACTATACAAAATTTAAATTATTTTTATCTTGGATTAAAAGTATTATTAAATAGATAAAAAATTAGAAATGTGATAAATATTCAATTAATCTAAATATTTATTTTTATATTATGTTTGATTAATTTTTTAAAATCTATAATATTTTATGTATATTGTGTTTGTATTTTATGTCAAAATATATTTTATGTCGAAATATTAGAGATTTTTATATAATATATTGTTAATATTTATCTAATATTATTTTTATAAATATTATAGTAATTATGTCTTATATAATATTTGTTTTAAAATGCTCAGATAATGTGACACAGATACCCCATTTGTAAATCACATGTGAAAGTAAAATTTGTTTTTGTTAAAATGATTCCCAATAAATATATTAAAGATCTGATTAAAGATCTAATAATTACATTTAAACTTACATAAATTTGAAAAAAAAAGTTTCTCTTAAATATAGAAGAGTTTGCATATATAATAATTGATAATTAAGACTAGTTAATACGATTTTAAACGAGAGCATGTGTTGGTTAATATGATTAGATTTGCTATCTTGACAAAAGGATATAGTGTTGTTCGTTTGTCTGCCGCAGCGTCTGCGGCAGCGACCTGCGGTCAGACGCTGCGGTTAGACGCATCAATATTGTTGTTCGTTTGATCGCCACAGGTTGTTGCCGCAGGTTGTATCGCAATTGTTTGATCGCAAACGCTATAATTTCGCAGCGATTAAAAATTTTGATCGCAGCTTTCTGCGGTCGACCACAGCGTTTGACCACAAGAACCTGCGGCGGTCAAACGAACAACGTTTGGCCGCATGACGCAGCCGCAGGTTCCTGCGGCTACGAAACGAACAGGCCTTATGTATAACTTTACTTGATTATCATATAAACACACATATATGTATAATATTTCCATACCTTTTTTTGTATAATTTTCCTAAATTTTCATTTTTTGGATTTTCAAATAAGATAGGTTACAACATAATTTGTTTCCACATATTAATAATTGTTAATATATTATTTGAGAAATATTTAAAAAAAATAAGTTTATCAGAATTATTAACAGAAATGTGATATGTCATCAACACAATAAGTTTCAAATAAACATATAAATACGCTTAAATTACTATAATAATTACGATATATGTTATTGTTATTAATTTGGTTAGATAATCAATATATTTTACTAAACTAACCAAAAAATATTATTAAATTTGTAAAAAATAATTATTTTTATTTTCTTAATTTACATATACAAAAATTATTATTAAAAATAATTTTAAATAAAAATAAAATATTATATATATATTTAATTAATAATAAACAATATTATATAATTTGCAAATATTTTTTTTCCATAAATGACGTGGATATAAATCTATTATTTAAGCATCTATCTTGAAACAACAATTACTATATAACAATCTTTACTTTCTCTATATGTACAACAGTACAAAGCATTTATTTGACTATTAATTTTTTTAGTCAAAATCTGCAAAATTAAATTTATTATCTTTTTAACGTTAATATAGAAATAAGTGTTTTTAAAATGATAACATATATTAGATAATATGAATAAAACAATTATGACATGATTTTCAGTCAAATGTTACATTATTATTTTAACTATAAATTTATTTCCAAAAATAAATTAATCAAATATGAAATAGTATATAAATTTATTTTCAAAAAAAAAAAATCATATATATTAAAGTAGAAATGAGTTTTATAAAATGTTTAACACCATTTATGTTTTTTATTTTATGGTTTTATTTAAATTTTATACATTTGTACTTGTTTCAAATAATACATTTGGTTAAACAAATTAAGATGAATAATTTGTATTTTCAATAATAGTTATTAGTTTTACATATCTATTGATTTTTTATATATTTTAATCAACATCTAATTATATAATTGGTAGTTTAAAAAAATTAATATTTAAAAATAAAACTTAATTTTATCAAAAAATAGTTAAAAGATATATAATTAATAGTTAAAAAGCTGTATTATATATAAGTATATAATTTTTAATATATAATTGTACCAAAAAAAAATTGATCAAGTTGTAAGTATAATTCAAATTTTGTTGTCTACAGTTAAATTTTGGGATTGCTGAGTAAGAATATATCATTCGTGACTTTATAAAAAAGAGTAATACCCTAAAATAACATCTTTTTAAGTTTTTCTTCCAAATCTAACATCATAAAATTAAATTCCCAAAAATAGCACAAATACTTATATGAAAATACTTATTTATTCTAAATAAATTATACATAAACTTAAAATATTATATTTGGGTTCATTATTTCTAATTTATGGTTTAATTTTTTTCTATTAAAATATAGGTTTAATGTATTTTAATCTTAAATTTATGATATTATTGGAAATTTAAACTAATGATGTTATTTTTGGAACAAAAACTTAGAAAAATACTATTTTAGACATTTGCCCATAAAAAAAATATATGGTTGACGAGCTAAGTTTGAAAAGAAAGATGACAACTTTTATAAAAGGAAAAACTATAAAACAAAGAATAGTGGAAGTTCTGATGATAGTGGCCTGCCAACAATTTCAAAGCATATAATTTCTGAGACTAAAATAAATTAATGATATTTCTTATAAATAGTGGAATCTTGTCACACAAACATAGTCAAAAATAAACTTCAAATGAATGTTTTTCCTGAGTAATTTCTGATGTTCACATAAAAAAGGTCAACATGATTTGAAAGAAAAAAAATTGTTTTTGGAACGAAGATGGAGTTTGAAGTTTTGAATCTTAGTCGAAATTAAGTCTCTAATGTGTTTAATTAGTGGAAAAAGAAATTGTACAACTCATATTAGACAACTTCATTGGATTGATAAACTTTCTTAATCAATAGACGATTGGGAGTGTAGTTAACATTGGGGTTGCGCTTGTGACATATATTATTGGGGTTGCGCTTGTGACATATATTATTTGTTTGTATGTTGTCGGTGATTGCGGTTGATTGTAATTTTTTAATTAAATCAATATTTTAATCAGTGGTTAAAAAGAATATGACGCAAAATATACCATCTAACCGCTACGATTGAGAAGAGTAAGTGTACCAGTGGTTCACTTTTACATCATCTAAAAGATGTAGAGTTCGATTTTCCTTATTTTGTATGAAAGTGGTAAATCTTTATACGAAACTGTTGAATTATTGAGCCGATCCATTATGTTTCGGTGATTAAAAATTCATTGCGATTGACCGCATATAATTATTTAAAATAAACAAATAACAATTTGTCCTAGCTACAGGTTTATGCGGCTGACAAATAAAATGTTATGTATGTTATCGTATTTGGAATATTTTTTTCAGATCGGATTTCTTGGATCGTAACCGTATTGTTTTTAATTCGTAAACATATAAAGCAATTAAAAATATAACCGTCAAATATATTAATTAAGGTTAAAAGAAGTTGTGATATAATATGGTTTATAAAATATTTATAAAGTAGTTATAAAAATATTTTTTATAAATTTTTAATAAAGTTTATAAAAACGTTAAATATAAGACGGTTTATAAAAATAATTTCTTAGTGATACTTTTGAAAAGAATACAATCATAGAAGTGATATTTTTAGAAACTTTTTAAAAAATATTGATGATTTTAACGTTTTGAAAATAAATATATCAATGTAAATCTTTTTTAGAAAATGTTACAAATTAAATAAATATATTATCGGTTTAGATATGGATGGTTCTACTTTCGTCCTTTTATTTTGAAGAAAAGGATTAGAAAAGCCCTAAAGCCTTACCACTAGATTTCTCAGAACAACTTAACATAAATTTTATAATCCGATCAATCAGTTCGACAGAGGATTTACTAAAATCCAACTTGCATTGGTCTTTCTCTCATCTGCTTCATTTCTTTCTGGTCAACCCTTAGAAACCCGACGAGATTCTGATATGGGATTTTTCTTCTGATTAAGAATCTGATTTCTGAAGATGGGTTTCTTCGAATCGATGAAATCAATCAACTGGGAACACGAATCGTTTCCTACTTACCAAGATTTTGTGTTTTTGCCTCTCTTCGCAGTGTTCTTCCCTTCAATACGATTTCTACTCGATAGATTCGTCTTCGAGGTAATTTTTTAGCCACATATTTAGATTTCGTTGCTTCTGAAAATCTCATTTATTTCACATTCATTAACAAAAGATAAAAAACATCGCTTTCAAATCATATCTGTATATTCCTTATTTTATTTGTAACATTAATGCTTACATATCTACTTTTAGTAACAACCCTTGAGAGTATTGATTACCCTTGAGAATTTGCTGTGTATCATTCAGATTTTCTGATGTTGGAAAAATGCAGTGCTGATGAAGATTAATGTAGGAGAAAGCTTTGACTTTTTTGTTCTTTAGTTTATTCCGTTTTGATGAATAGATGTGCATTGGTGTTTGTAGAAATTGGGAAAGCTTTTGATCTATGGAAGGCATAGTTCTAATATGAGTGAAAACATTAAAGAGAGGAAGAAGAATAGCAGGAAAATTAGAAAATTCAAAGAATCAGCTTGGAAGTGTATTTACTATCTCTCTGCTGAGCTACTTGCTTTATCCGTGACATACAACGAACCTTGGTTTACAAATACTCTCTACTTTTGGATTGGTCCTGGAGATCAGATTTGGCCTAATCAACAGATGAAGTAAGAGTTTCGTTATTATCGAACTTTTGTGATGGAGTTATGATCTCTTATCCTATCTTTGTTTTGTTTCTTCTTATGTTGCAGGATAAAGTTGAAATTTTTATATATGTTTACAGCTGGGTTCTACACATACTCTATATTCGCTTTGGTTTTTTGGGAAACAAGAAGATCTGATTTTGGAGTTTCAATGGGTCATCATATCACAACTCTTATTCTCATCGTCCTCTCCTACATCTGCAGGTAGATTACATATATTCTTTGTTGTTGAGGAAAGGATCCAATCTTTACTTTGATCTTCTTTTTCTCGTTTTGATGTCTATAGATTCTCTCGTGCTGGTTCTGTTATTCTTGCACTCCATGACGCCAGTGATGTGTTCCTTGAAGTTGGGAAAATGTCGAAATATAGCGGAGCTGAAAGTATTGCAAGCTTTTCGTTTGTTCTTTTCGCTTTGTCTTGGGTTGTTCTACGTCTCATTTACTATCCTTTTTGGATCCTGTGGAGCACAAGGTTTGATTATATACGTATCAGCTACTCTTTTTCTTGAATGATTTAGACTTTTTGATGTATGTATTGTGATTTGTGATTTGCAGCTATCAGATTATCATGACTGTAGACAAGGAAAAGCATCCGATTGAAGGACCGATCTATTACTATATGTTCAATACTCTTCTGTTTTGCTTGCTTGTTCTTCATATTTTCTGGTGGGTTTTGATTTACCGGATGCTTGTTAAACAAGTACAGGATCGAGGCAAACTTAGTGAAGATGTCAGATCCGGTATGCACTGAAAATCTATTAACAATCCAATCTGTAGTTTTAGACAATTAAAGAAGAGATTAAAGTTCATTTCTTTTGCAGATTCTGAAAGCGAAGATGGACACGAGGATTGATCGGAAGTTGAGACTCTGTTTCTTAACCAAACAGAATTCAAGAACAGAGAGTTTTCAGATCACAAGATTAATTGCAGGGTGGTGGTGTTTGCTAAAATTTTAACAGTCAGAGGATCGTAATCTATACAAACCGCATATCAAATGGATTGGATTACTTTGAGCATTGCATTCTTGAACCGGTTTTCTCGATTTGATAGTTGAATTTATTGATTTCTCTAGTTTGAGCAAATTCAAGATTTTGTTTAGACACACTGGGTAAACTGCTTGTTTTGTCTTTTCTTCTGTAGTTTTATTTTACGTACTTCATTCTCTTGTTTTGGATCTAACACAACTGCTTGTATCATTGACATATCATCGATTTCAATGATTTGAACAAAGACGTTAGGAAAAAAAAATAGAGTAATACCCTAAAATAGCACATTTTCAAAAAAAATTTCTAAATCTAACATTCTAAAATTAAACTCTCAAAATAGCACAAATATTTATGTAAAAATATTTATTTATTCTAAATAAATTATACATAAACTTAAAATATTATATTTGGGTTTATTTTTTTCAATTTAGGGTTTAATTTTTTCCTATTAAAATATAGTTTTAATGCATTTTAATCTTAAATTTGTGCTATTATTGAGAATTTAAACTAATGATGCTATTTTTGAAATAAAAACTTAAAAAGGTGCTATTTTAGATATTTGCCCAAAAAATAACAATTTTCATTTATAATTGATAGAAAAATATTTTTTAAAAATAATTTTATTTTAAGTATTATTAATATAACTATCATGGTGACATATTATTATTATAGTAAATTTTAAATAAATATATAAATAGATTTATGAATTTAAGTTATTAAAATAATTATAATATATGTAACTAATTATTATTAATTTGATTACAAAATCAGTATATTTTATTAAACCAACAAAAAATATTATTAAATTTGTAAAAAAATAATTATTTTTATTTTTTTAATTTAAATACACAAAAAATAATATTAAAAAATTTGTTCTAAGTTTTTTTTGTATTAATAGTTCTCTTTTTAAGAGTTTAAAAACACAAAAAATCAAGTTGAATAACCCAATAAATATTTCCAAGAGAAAAAGAAGTCCGAAAATAAAAATAATAAGGATTTAGTACTTCAGCGCACAATAGATTCAGCCGTTCAGGTTTGTTTGAGGTTTAGCATCTCGCTGTCTTGGTCGTGAAGACAGTAATTACACTGCAAAAAGGTTTCTCCTTTTCATTTCCTTCTCTACTCTAAGCCTGAGTATTCCTTGATCCGATTCTTATACATCTGGTTCCATTTGATACCCTCCAGTTTCCATCCACGCTCTTGAATTTTAGAAATTCTTAGACTTTTTCTCGTTTTTTGACTGCTTATTTCTGAGGATTTAGGTTAGTGTTTATACTTGAAGTTGAAATTGATCAGGAAAATCCTGGGTTTAGTTTCATGTTCTCATGGATTTGAGTTGAATGTATGTCTAGTCTAGTATGAAGTAAGAAACATGATTTAGGTTATCTCATCTGTTATAAATTTGAAATTTTTATAGATTTTTTGGTTTACCGAATCTATAATCGATGATTTAGCATAAGATCTGTTATGGGGTTTCCAAATTTTTCTTCTTTGAATAAAATCTGTAGTTTGATGATGAGTTCAAGTATATGCAGGATCTAGAAATACGAAGAAACTAGGTTTTGGCTACTGCTACATGACGGAGCTGTTTAGGGAAGCGTAGAGTTTATGTTAGAATTTGTAGTTTTCATGGTTTCTTTAGATGAGGTAAAAATGTAGGAGATGCTGCTTGTAGATTTAGCTGGATATAAGATGAATAGCATTCTTATTGGCTGCTTGATTTTGTTTGTGCAGCGGCAATTTCTGTTTGTAATTTATGTTAGAATTTGTAGTTTTCATGGTTTCTTTAGATGAGGTAAAAGAAAATGAACCTATAGAAACTAAACTATTTGTGATGAAATCATTTCTTTACGAGCTCTTAAGTTAGTTTAACGGGTCAAAATGTAGGAGATGCTGCTTATTGGCTGCTTGATTTTGTTTGTGCAGCAGCAATTTCTGTTTGTAATCTCACTTGTATGAGTTTACAAAATTTTGATTTTGGCGTCTTCCTGTTAAGTTGTAGAGTAGATATTTGGATACAACTGAAGTATTTACAGTCAGTTTGAATGGTTTTTGTTTGCCTAATCTGTTGTTTGTATCTATCTTTGTTATCTAAGTCTTTTCTTCAGTTGTGCGAGTGTTTGTTTTGCAGCTAAATGTATCTTTATTATGTGTGTTGGTACAGGTTTTGTTGTGAGATTTCCATAGAAGCTAAGAAATGGAAGATGTACTAACCGAGAATCCTCCACCTTCAAGATTCTTCCAAGATGATCTCAACAATTTTGTTCTGCCTCCTGAATCTCTACCATCTCCTTTCATCATCTTCTCAAACCCAAAACCCGAACTGCCACTCCGACCATCTCTACTCATTATAGCCATATCTTCACCTTCGCTCTATGTCTTCCACAGTTTGCCTTCAAAGACTCTCCTTGGAAGTCTCATCATGCCTGAAGTTCCTTTTTCTGGAAACACCATTGAACCGTCTTTACAAGACAAATCCTGCAACATATATTCCTTAAGTAGCACTAATGACAAAGACTTGATCCTCCTTGTCTCTGTTCAGCTTCCGGTAGCTCCTGAACGGTCTCACATAGTCTCGAGATTGCTCATTGGTCAGGACATTATCCCCAAGCGAGTTATAATCTTGGATTCCATTCAGAGCCGTAACTTCAGAGGTAAACTCTCACCAGACGAAACGTTGGCTGCTAAACTTGAGACATCATCTGAGAAGAGAGCAACAACTCGTGTGAATCTGGATTACTTCCCATCAGGGAGTGTTATCGACGGTCTGAGTGCTTCACTTTTAAGCCGGTGTCAAGTAATGAACATCAGAGGAACATTAGTGATCTCATGGCCTGAGTTTGGTCCTTCTGTAGTAAGATTCGTGGAAGGTCTGCTGAAGAGCATTGTCCCGAGTTTGAATGTCGCGAGTGTGAGCAAAGATCTGGAGAAGTATTCCTCAAGAAGTGGTCTTAAAAAGGATGCTTGGGTTGACTCTGATCTATATACATGATCCAGAGGCCATGGAAGCTCACAATATTGTTTCTTGTTTCCTATGTAAGACTCAGTTTTTCTTGGACAAAACAAAGAGACCTTAGGTGTGTTGTTTCTTCTCATTGCGATGTGCTTAACATTTCTAGTAACATTGCGGTGTGATACACTTTTGAGGATAACTTTGATTCTGTCATTAGAAATTAATGAAAATATTATAATTTTATTAAAGATAAAATAGTCAAATCAAATTACACATAATTAATTAAGAAAATTAACACAAGTCTTTATATTAGATATATAATTGTAATTTAGATCAATAACATTTAATATAGTATTAATCACGAAAATTAGTTTACTTACAATTAAAATAAGATTTACAGAATAACTTAATATATAATTTATAAACCAGTTTAGATCATTATTCTATAAATAATTAAAGGTTTTAGGAATTATAGTTCTATTAAAATTTTACAACAAAATTTATAGTTCTCAAATTTTTTTTTTCATTTGTTATTTACAAAGAAATTCACTAAAATTTGCAAAATAAATTATAACTCAAATTTTAATCATACTTTATTAAAAAATTAAAGCCATTATATTAATTAAAATAATGAAAAATAGAAAACCCATAAAACTTATTTAATTGGCATCTAAATTGTAAATTTATATTTAAGTTAATCCGGTTATTTAGTTGAACCAGAATTTGATCAAAAATATTAATTTTTATTATAAATATTTTAATTTGTTAATCTTTCAAATACTAAAAATTAATAAATATTTATATTATATGCTATTATGGTGGAGCATATTAGCATTGACACTTCGTAAATTGTGATAATTTATGGCTTACTCCCTCAAAACATGCAAAATATCACACTAATACAGAGCATATTAAAAAGACATCTTAAATTATTTTAACACTTAAGTGTAGTTTTACATTTGATTTTAATAAAATAACTAGTTAAAGGTTTTTGGACAATTGTTTAAAATATTATTATTTCAAATTTTTATTCCAAATATAACACTAATCATTTAAATTTTTAAAAATAACACAAATTTAATACTAAAATAATTAAAAATCTCATCTTAATAAAAAAAATTTAAATCTTAAATTAGAAAAAATGAATCCAAACATTATGTTTTAATTTTATATATAGTTTATTTGAGATAAATAATTATTTTGACATAATAATTTGTGTTATTTTATTAATTTTATTTTTAATATGCTAGATTTAAAAAATAAAATTAAAAAATGCTATTTTAATATATTACTCAAAGTGGTGTTTTTATATGTTGTAATATAGATTCACATAATAAAAAAAACAAAATAGATTACATCGATATATACTTCGATAATTAATAATACATTCTATTGTACATGTTAAAAATTACTTATACAAATTTAATAATAGTTTACTTTTTTGTTAGTAAAAAATTTATTATCATTTAAAACATCACTTAATAATGACTATTTTAAAGAAAAATTTGGTATATTTTTTCATGACTGTTTTTTGTAAGTTATAAGGTTTTTTAATGATAAATTGTATTTTTCTTATTTAAAAAAGGTTTATAATTTTTAATAATTATAAAAACTATTTTTTGTAATTTAAGAATTACTTTTTGATTAATTTTTGTTCGACATTAAAATATGACGTCTTTATGACACACAAAATTAAAACCTGTACACATCGTAGCAAACAACAAATGCCAAGTTCATATGTATTTATGAGAAATCAGATGGATTATTTCTCTAGTCGTCATCTTGGACCTGACAACTCCATGGCTTGAACCAGAACCGATGAATCATCTGTTAAATCCGAATAACGTTCAGAGGAAGAAAACTCGTTAGGTTTTCTGGTTGCTTCTGTTTTCTGAGAAGCTTCCCATTTCTCAACAAGACCATCGCCTTCAAGCATTCTCACAATTTCAGACATCTTAGGACGATGAATCGGAAGATACTGTGTGCAAAGCAATGCCACTTGAACCATTTCTTCTACTTCGATTCTGTCGTAATTGCTCTTCAAATCCTTGTCTACTATCTGTTCTAGTTTCTTCTCTTGTTGTAGTGTCTTCACCTGCAAGTAATCCAAAAACGCAGAATTAATAATTGAGTAATATCCTAAAATATTACTTTTTAAATTTTTTTTATAAATCTACCATTATAAAATTAAACTCAAAAATAACACAAATAATTATATAAAAAATACTTATTTACTCTAAATAAATTATACATAAATTTAAAATATTATATTTGGGTTCATTTTTTGTGGATAATTTAATTTTGATTGAGTTATTAATATATTTTTTATATAAGAAAAAAATTCTAATTAAAAGTTTAATTTTTTCTATTAAAATCTAGTTTTAATGTATTTTAATATTAAATTTGTATTATTATTGGAAATTTAAACTAATGATACAATTTTTGGAACAAAAATTTAAAAAGATAATATTTTATACAATTGCCTTTAATAATATATCCTTAATTATATTATCAAAATTAGCAAAATACTGTAGATTGGTATAGATATAATGTAAAAAAAACCATAAAATCCAAGATATAGGAAAATTAGTAAAATAGTTTAGATAATAATAGATTTATATAAATAGTTTTATATTAAATCAAAAAGCTTTAAATTCTAAAAATTAATCCTCAAATCCTAAATTGTAACCCTATAAACCAAGAACCCTAAACATAAAACCTTCTAGGGTTCCTATAATCAATTAATCACTCACTTCTAGGGTTGTTCCAGAAATGAGAGATTTTGACCTAATTAAAACAAGACTAGTGATAATGTGGTATATATATTCATTACCCAGTCAAGAATAGCTCCTCTTTGGTTTGCTGCTTTTCCGAACTCAAGAGCTCTCAATCCAGTGATCAATTCCAGAAGAAGAATCCCAAAACCGAACACATCTGTCTTCTCTGAAGATTGTCCCGTTGAGAGATACTCCGGTGCAATGTGACCCACCGTTCCTCTTACGGCGGTTGTCACATGCGATTCCTCATGATCCAAAAGCTTAGCCAAACCGAAATCTCCGACCACCCCTTCACAATAATCGTCGATGAGTATGTTTGCAGCTTTGACGTCACGGTGAATGATCTTTGGATCACACTGCTCGTGCAAATATAGTAACCCTCTTCCTGCTCCTAATGCTATTCGCTTTCTTGTACCCCAATCCAACACCGGTTTAGCTGCAATTTACATACATACCAATCGTAAACCGGTTCAAAAAACTGAAATTAGAAGTGTATTATCAAGTTTTCAATCCGTTAAACCAAACTTAAATCCGAAACAAAAAGAGTAATACATTAAAATAACACATTTTAAAGTTTTTGTTTTAAATTTAAAACTCTAAATTTAAAATTTTAAAATATCACAAATTATTTTATAAAAATCATATTTACGAAAAATAAATTACAAATATAATTAAAATATTATATTTGTTTTTTTTTCTAATTTAAAATTTAATTTTCCTTTATTAAAAAAAGTTTTAAAATATTTTAATATTAAATTTGTGATATTTTTAAAATTTAAATTAATAGTGTTATATTTGAAAAAATAAATAAAAAATGTTATTTTGTGAATTGACCAAACAAAAATTGCTTCTTTTATTTATGGGCAAATATCTAAAACAGCACTTTTTGATTTTTTTTGTTCCAAAAATAGCATCATTAGTTTAAATTTCCAATAATAGCACAAATTTAACATTAAAATGCATTAAAACTATATTTTAATAAAAAAATTAAACTCTAAATTGGAAATAATAAACTCAAATACAATACTTTAAGTTTATGTATAATTTATTTAGAATAAATAAGTATTTTCACATAAGTATTTGTGCTATTTTTGGGAATTTAATTTTATTATGCTAGATTTAGAAAAAAAACTTTAAAAGATGCTATTTTAGGGTATTACTCTTTATTTATATCCAATAACTAAACCCCCAATAGATTCAGGACCAAAGAGAATAAAGACACAGACCAAACTCCAAACTTATGAATGAAAATTTTATGATATATGTAAAGAATTTGATTATTACCTTTTAGACGAGAAGCGACACTGCCATTGGACATGTAAGGATAAACAAGAAGCCGTTCCATGGAAGTAGTGCAGAAGCCGTAAAGGCGGAGGAGATTACGATGAACAGCAAGGCTTATCATTTCAACCTCCGTCTGAAACTGAATCTCTCCACCTCCATTGTTTATATCTTTTAATCTCTTAACGGCGATGATGGTTCCATCGTGAAGACAACCTTTATACACATTCCCAAACCCTCCTTTTCCAACCAGATTCTTACTGCTGAAGTTACCCGTTGCGGATTGAAGTTCTTTGAAACTAAACCTCCTTAAGTTCCCTAGACATACTTCTTCCTTGTTTTGATCTGTTAAAAGTTAATCACATTGGTTTCCATTTCCTATCTAATAGTTAAAAGGATTTAATTTTCTTTGATAGTTTTACCATTAATGTCAAAGAATACTTGCTGGTTATGTCTTCTTCTCCACCAAAGAAGAAAACCAAAGCCAATGATCAACAAGCTAACACATGTAACGCCTAAACCGAAAGCTATGGCGATTTTCCGGTTTTTTGTCCCTCTATCAGATGCTTCATCTAATAACAAAAAGTTAAAACAAACCCATTCTCTAGAAATTAAAAGATATCATCTTTTTGTTTCAAGAATGAAAGTTTAGGTTTTACTTTGAGAATTGTTCAAAGTAATCGACATTGGCTTAGTCTGAGTCCCATTACAGTCTTTCTCAGTTCCAGTTGGACAAATCTGAGGATTTCCCATAACACTGCATCAAAAGTAGACAAATATTATTCTATTTTTTCATCTGGAAAAAGACAATGGAAATTACAATTACACTGTATTTTTCTCAAAACATTGTAAAACGACAAATTTTATATTTAAGACATAGACTTACTTGAATGTTTTGGCACGTGCTCTCGGAACTGGTCCACTCAAGTTATTGTACGACAAATCCCTGAAAAAAATAATAATTATGAAATATAAAAGCTTGTATTTATATATGGATTTATTTCCGTAAACTATATAAATTTATGCGAATAAATCTATTTTTACACGTACTTTTTGGATTTTATTTTAGCTACATAAACTGTCTTTTTCTTCTGTAAGTTACACAAATTTCATAAATTATTCCAATTACACAAATTCTATTAATATTTACATGTTAAATCGCTATTAAAATTGGTTTTAATTCAAAAATCTGGTTTTAACTTGCATTTTTTTTGAAGTTAACACCAGATTTTTGAATTAAAACAAATTTTAATAACGATTTAACGTGTAAATGTTATCAAAATTTGTGAAATATAAATAATTTATGAAATTTATGTAGTTTACGGAAGAAAAACACAGTTTATGTAGCTAAAAAAAGACTTAAAAATACATGTGAAAATAAGTTTATTTGTATTAATTCGTGTAGTGAACATAAATAAATCTTTTATATATTTACTCAAAAAAAGAAGAAAAAAAGAGAGAATGTACAAAAAAGTGAGTTGGGTCATGTTTGCCAATGAGCTAGGAATTGTTCCTGTCAGGCTATTATTATTCACCCTCCTGTTCCACAATTTTCAACACAAAAAAATCTCTCCATAAATAATTATGGGAATTATTATAACTTATATAACGAAGTGGGTTTGTTCTTACAAATACTGAAGATTTGTGGAATGAGAAAGAGTGAATGGAATTTGGCCAGTGAAGTTATTGGTAGACAGATCAAGTGTTTTGAGTTTCTTCAATTTCCCAATCTCATAAGGGATATGTCCTGTTATGTAATTGTTCTGCAATAGTCTTTTTTGTTTATCCAACAAAAAAATATAATTAGAAACTAAGATGACACAACAAAAAAATATAATAACACTTACACAGTCTGAAGATATGTTAAGTTGCCAATACTTGATGAAAGAGTTCCTGACAAGTTCTGGCTTGGAGCTCCTCTACATAGACATAAATAAAGAGTATAAACACATGCTTATATGTGTGTGTGTGTGTGAATGTATGTGCTTACAGGCTTAGGACAAAACCATCAGGAGAACAAGTGATCATGTTCCAGCTACAAGGATCAACTGCTGTGTCATCCCAATTCATTAGAACTCCGTGAGGATCAATCAATGAGCTCTTGATTCCTATTAGAGCAAGAACTAAAACAAAAACAAATGTTTTAGGAATAAATAAAGAAAGAAGATATGTTTTGTGTTAGTAATTATTATTACCTTCAAAGTTAACACCTTTGTCTGTAAGTTCTGCAGAAGAAGAAGAGAGGAAGAAAGAGGTGAAGAACAAGAAGGCTGCAGTGGATAAACCATAACTATCTTTTACTTCTCTTCTTCTTTGCGACATCTTTCTCTGATACCAAACTTGTGTTTCTTTTATTCACAGTGGAGAGAATTAATTTCTAAGGTGCAGAATTTGAGGTTTGTTTGATTTATTAAGAAATGAAGAAAGAGAGAGAAAGAGAGAGAAGATAGAGAGAGGAAGATTTGTCTGCCAATTATTATCTTATGGTCTTTAGACTGTAAACAAGAAAAGGCCAGGGAGAAAATCGGGTAATGTTTTCTTCTTCTGATTTGTATAGCTTTCAATTATGTCACAAAATTTGTTTATTATTATTATTAATATTATATTTTTGTGTGTTTTACTGACTAGCCGATACGTTTATTTAGCAAATTTCTAAGCTCTTTTACAAATATGAAAATATAAAACTTATCTATTTCTAGTAAGGAAATATACACAAAATTTAAATAATTAATATCAATAAAGAAATAATTCTTTAACAAAAAATAAAATAAAAATAAATATCTCCCACTAATTACTGGACAGCAATTATATTAGATTTAAGGTCACACCCATAAAAAAATAATTCACATATTATAATTAATTAATTATTTAGTAAATATAAATAAGATACGTGTATAATTGATCTATTATTTAAAATATTTTTTTTAGAAATTTTTAATATTAATTAGAAATATAAAATATATAATAAAATCAGATTATACAAATAAATTTAAATTGTTTATATCTTGAAAAATTAATATTATTAAATAGTTACAGAATTCTAGATCTGAATTACTAATTTTTAAAAATTTTAATATTTTAATTTATATTATATTTATTTTTTATATTAAAATATTAAAAATTTACCTACAAAATATTTATTTATTGCTATTTTTGTAAATACAATAGGAAATTATGTCTTATTTAATATTTGTGTTAAAATATTTTGATGGTTTGACACGTGAACATTACATATTTGTAAATCACAAATAAAGATAAAAAATTTTATTAAAATAATTTTCAATTAATATAAAAAAAATTTATGTTTGTTTGTGAAAATTTTTTCTTATAATAACCTCATTGCCATTTTCGCTTTTGTATTTTTTCCTTCAGATAAAATTTATATCGATCGACAATCAACTATCTTAGAAAAAATCATTGAAAATTGTTAATTACATTTTGTAAAATACTATCGGATATAGGATGGAAATAGACGAAAGGTTAGGAATTTTTGGGATGCAAAACAAATTATAATAGGAAATAATCAATTAGAGCAGGTAAAAAGTGAATTCATTTTAATATGTTATTTACTTATAATAATATATACAATTTTCAGGAATAATAATGAAGTGGCCTCGAAGCAAATAAAGTGTAAAATTATTTGAATGTAATGCAATTAAAATATTAAATTGGGAATTATTTAGTGGGACACTTGTGACAATGTGACGACGAAAATTGTTTCTTTTTCTTTATTTAACGAATCGCTTTAACTCTGTTTTTATACCCACTAATATTTATTAATTTTTTTGGAGAAAAAACAAATATTAAGAATTTGTTCCTTTTTCTTTTTCTCTAAAGTATAGAGGCATTACATTTAAAAAAAAACTATTGATATCAACAAAAGAATTTCAACAAATACAAAATGTTATAACATAACACTAGATTTAGATTCATGTCCTGCAGAAAAATATAAAGAAAATTTTCACACATTATAATTAATGATTTATTTAATAAATATAAATTAAATATATATATATATATAATTGATCTCTTATTTAAAATATTTTTTTTTTAAATTTAATATTTATTATACAAATGAAATATATAATAAAATTAGATTAGACAAATGAATTTAATTTCTCTATATCTTAAAAAGATAATATTATTAATTAGATAAACAATTGTACATGTGATAAATATTTAATTATTCCAAATTTTTATTTCATATTTTATTTGGCTAATTTTTAAAATTTCTAATAATTTATTTTATATTGTATAAATATTAGGAATTTACATATAATATACTGATAAATATTTGTGTAATATTATTTTTATAAATATTTTAGTAAATTATTTTTTATGTAATTTTTTTCTTAAAATGATCTATTGGTTTGACGACATATTTGTAAATCACATATATAAATAATATTTATTTATTAAACTATTTTTTAATTAATATATTAAAAATGTGACATTGCAAATGAAACCGATGGTTTAGTGGAAAGTATTTTCTAAAATAAATTAAAAAGAATAATAAAAGATAGAAACAAGAAATTAACAACAGAAGAAAAAAGTGTATTGTCGAATGAAATTAAAAAAAAAAGCTCGAAATGCCAAAAGATGAATCAATAATTGACAGAATAACAACAAAATTGGTGTAAAACAAAAATAAAGATATGTAGAAAATAATATAATACGATAGTAGTAATTAATTTATATTTATTATGAAATTATAATACGAGCAAATTTAACTTTTAGTTAATATAGTTTTCATTAAGATAACATAACACTTTAGTTAGATTTATATATGATTATTTTACACAGTCTAGTAATAACTTTGTACTTAGCAGTTAATTACTACTACTTAGTTTATTTGTTGTTAATCAACAATTGATTAAGAAATAATTGAGGCGCAACTTTACCTTTATTCTGCTGAATCCCGACTTTTACCTAACAACGACAATTTAAATACATACATAAATAAAAAAACTAATCCTTTATATATTAAATTAAGAAATATTGTTAAATAATAATAAAGTGTTATGCTAATGTGTCATACATAAGAGAATGTCTTACTACATTTATAAAAATATTTAATTTATTAGAATAATAACAAAATTCATACTACTTTATTACTTTTTTAAAAATATATAAAAATACAAAAAGTTATCAAGTAAAACTATACAAAAAATGATTAAAAATAAAATGAATATAATAATTGTATTTGATATATATATATATATTTATATGTATATATTGTTTTATGAATTTCCTCCTTAGATTAAAATGAGTAATCATATAAAGCCCTTTATATTATACAATTATCAAATTAAAATATAATTTTTAATACAGTAAAAACATTAAATTATATATTTGTTCCATTTTAATTAACAGATAAATTATTATATTTTATATAGTTTAAGGACTTTATACTACTTTTCTTATTTTTGTTATGTAGAATTATTATATAGCATATATATATATAACAAATTATTATTTTTACAATTAATAATTTCAAAAACATATTAAAAAATAATTTATGCATTTTTCTTCTGTATATGATCGGATAACTGCATAGTATAATAGTAAACTATAAAAGAACATATTTTAAATTTTATTCTAAATTTAGATTTATAAATTTAAAAATTCAAAAATAAAACAAATTATTTCTAAAATTCATATTTAATATTATATTTAATTTTTTCTAATTTAAAATTTAATTTTTCTTTGTCAAAAAGAAATTTAAAATATTTTAATATTTTTAAAACTCTATTTTGTCACTCCTAATTTTAATTATTTAGAAACATTAAAATAAAATATTTGTGGTACAAACACAGTGATAGTCAACAGACAAGTCACTTTTGAAACCACAAAAGCAAAATGCTTTATAAAGCAAAAGCTGTCCTCCTCTATCTTTCATCATTACTTCAATTTAGAATAGTGCATTTCACTGATTTCATATAATATTCCAAAATGTAGATTTTACTCATTCTATTTATAATAATAGTTGAATTTACCTAAATCAAACTGAGCTATACTGAAATAAATTATTTTCATGAGAAAATGTTATCACAAATTTAGTTTTTTTGGTACTTCTGGGTTCCTCATAGTTTGATTTTTTTGGGTATTTTCATTATTCTATAAATATTAATTTTTTAAATTTTCTATATACTTTTAATAATAATATTAATTAATTTTAAAATTTAAAATATATTAACTAAAAAATATTTAAACCGCTATTGATTTGCAGTTATGAAATATATATAAAAATATATATATATATATATATATATATATATATTGAGTTATACATCTAATATTGAATTAGATTTTGATCCACGGTCAGTATAGGAAAAATATTCACTTATTTTAATTAATTATTTATTTTGTTAATGTAAATCAGATATATATAATTTATTTCAATAATTTTTCTAAATATTTTAATATTGATTAAAAAAATAAAATAGATAATAAAATTAGATTATACAAATATATTTAAATTGTATCTATTTTGGATAAAATTGTAGATGTGATAAATATTCAATTAAATTAAATTTTTGTTTTATATTTTTTTCATTTTATCACAAAATATATTTTATGTCGAAATATTAGAATTTACATATAAAATACTGTATAATAGTATTTTTTATAAATATTTTAGTAAATTATGATGACTTATATAATATTTATCTTCTAATAATGCGACACATATTATATTTGTAAATCACACGTCAACATAAAATTACTTTATTAAAATGATTGTTAATTAATATATTAGAGATATTAATTATTTCTTAATTTATATAAAAACTTCCAAAAATATTTTGTTGGATATATGGGGTCGGTATAGAAAGATAGCATAATCATAATTCCAACTATTTTTGTTGGGCTTTTTATTTTTAGGACAAAAAAAAACCTGAAAAGATGAAAATGTAATGATTTATATGTCGTGTGCATGGATACACATGTCTTCTGTTTTAACCAATTATGTGCTCATATATATTTTCTTCTCAATCATCAATTTCTTTGACCACATCTTATGAACTCGCAACTGCATCCATCGTAACTTTTGTTTGCATGTAAATCAGAAATCAAGATATGTAGTTTATGGATATTAGTTTGAATTTTATTTTGAAATTATTGAAAGTTAAAAAAAATATAGTGAATGATGATATTAGTTACAAGAGTAACTGTGAACTAAAATGCCACAATTTTTTTTTGTTCTAAACATATTATACTAAGAGTAATATTTTAAAGGACAATTGAATAAAATAATATTATTTCAAGTTTTTTTAAATATAACAGTAGTCATTTAAATATTCATCCAAAAATATCACAAATTTAATATTAAAATAATTAAAAATTTATTTTTAATAAAAAAATTAAACTCTAAATTGGAAAATTTGAACCCAAACATTATGTTTTAATTTTATATATGGTTTATTTAAATTAAATAATTATTTTCACAAAATAATTTATGCTATTTTTGGAATTTTTGTTTAACTGTGCTAAATTTGGAAGATAAACTTAAAATTGTGATATTTTATGGTATTACTCTACTTTTAAAATAACATTTTTAAAAGTTTTTGTTCTAAATCTAAAATCATAAAATTAAAATTTCAAAAATAATATAAATAATTATGTGAAAATACTTATTTACTTTAAATAAGTTATACATAAATTTAAAATATTATATTTTGATTTTTTTAATTTAGAATTTAATTTTTTATTAACAAAAAGTTTGAACAGGATCTGATCCGGACGCGGCTGTTGCTCTGCGGCGATAATGCCCTAAAATAACATATTTTAAAAAAAAAATTCAAGTTCTAGCACCATAAAACTAAAATTCTAAAAAATAGCATAAATAATTATGGGAAAATACTTGTACACTATAAATAAATTATACATAAACTTATATAAATCATTATATTTGAGCTTCTTTTTAATTTAAGATTTAATTTTTTTATTAAAATGAAGTTTAAATGTATTTTAATTTTATATTTACGCTATTATTGAAAATTTAAGCTAATGATGCTATTTTTAGAACATAAACATAAAAATATGTTATTTTAGAGAATTTTCCAAGTTTTAATGTATTTTAATTAAATTTATGATATTATTGGAAATTTAAATTAATAATTCTAATTTTGTAACAAAAACATAAAAATATTATTTTAGAGAATTGCCCATAAAAATAATATTATATTTTTAAAATACCATTAAAAAGCTTTTCCAAAAATAAAATTTTAATTTATTATAAATGGTCAGAAAAACATTCAATTTAATTTTAATTACTATACGTAAAAGAAAAAAACTCAACCTGCAATTACAAACATAGCCATTCACCAAAGAAAAACAATAAATAAATATTTCTTTTACATGAAAAATGGGTAATATCATATAAACCTATTTTATTGGGAATGCCATGTAATCTCATGATGTTCTCTTCAAATTGATTGAGTCTTTATTGTTTTCATCTAGCAGAATCTAAAGGGTAAACAAAATTCTTCTTTAAAAAAAAGAAAAGAAGTAAAGTAGGATAATTAATCAGCATATCTCCCACTAATTAAAGTTTGGGGTTAATAATATAGAGTAATACATTAAGATATCATATTTTAAAGTCTTTTTTTAAAATCTATCATTTCAAAATTAAATTCTCAAAAATAGCACAAATATTTATCTAAAAATACGTATTTATTTTAAATAAATTATACATAAATTTAAGGGCAATTGACTAAAATAGCATTATTTCAAGTTTTTATTCCAAATATAGCATTAATCATTTAAATTTCCAAAAATAGCATAAATTTAATACTAAAATAATTAAAAACTTCTTCCTAATAAAAAAATTTAAACTCTAAATTGGAAAAAGTAAACTCAAACATTATGTTTTAAATTTATATATAGTTTATTTAAAGTAAATAATTATTTTTACATAATAATTTGTGCTATTTTTGGAATTTTAGTTTTATTGTGCTAAATTTGGAACATAAACTTAAAATGATGCTATTTTAGGGTATTACTCTAAAGTATTATATTTGAGTTCATTTTTTTCAATTTAGGATTTAATTTTTTCTATTAAAATATAGTTTTAATGTATTTTAATTTTAAATTTGTGCTATTATTGGAAATTTAAACTAATGTTGCTATTTTTAGAATAAAAACTTAGAAAAGTGTTATTTTAGATATTTGTTCTAATATATATTACATTATCATCAAATGAGTGGGAAATTATTATTCTTGTAAATCCATTTTCGTGTTTTGAAAATATAGATAATAATAATAATTTTCTCACGATTTGATTCATGACAATGTAAAAGACGTTGAAGTGTTGTTGAAATTGTAATTTAGTTGTTGGATATGTCTGGCTGTTAATTATGTAATTGTAAAAAATATAAAAATCAATTGATATAAAAAATAAACAGATTGAATATTGGTACGTTATTGAGAGTGATGTAAAAAAAGTGAAACCCCACTTTTGTCTCTTGACTCTCTTCAATCATATATATTGTTTCTCCACTTGGCTCATATTTGAAATGTCCCACCTTTTTGCATTTTAACAATATTTGGTCTAAATGTTATTCCCTCCATTTCAATGTCAAATTATTTACCCACAAGAGAAATGAAAAAAAAGATTGCATAACGAAAAGGTAGAATAAATTTCTTATCTTAAAGATGGATGCACGAAAGCAATTAGGACACATAGAGCTGTCATTATAAGCCTTTACATGAGAGTCTTGCACTGTTTGACCCGCTGTAGAGTTCGTGCGAGTTGAATAGAGTGGGTGCGAATTGTATAAAAACTTTTTTAGTAAATAGAATGAGTATCAATCGAACGTTAGTTATAATAGGACAGGTGCAGATTGAATTTTATTAATTAGCGGGTTAATTGAATTTTATTAATTAGCGGGTTTAACGACTACTTGCAAATTTTAGGCTGATGAGTTCAATATTAAATTTAGGCCTAGTTGGATTATTAGGTTTAATTAAATTTAAATTTGTGTAATTTTATTGTTTTAAATATTAAATTCTGATATATTTGATATAATGTTATTAGATTTGTTAGTATTTGTGTAAAATTTTATTTGGATTTAGTTTAATTAATTTATTAAATATTTTTAAAAAAAATTTAAAACGAAAAACGTACGCTAAACCCACCAGACTCGCCTGATTAATGCGGAACGGATGCGGGTTTTAAAACATTAACTCACAAGTTTTGCAGATAAAAAAGATTTACAAAAAAAAAATTGAAACCCACTACAGAGCGGGTTAGGCGGAAGCGGGTATGCCCCGCTTGACAGAGCTATAATACACACACTTTAGTATTTATTTATTTTTTGTCACCTTAACCACAATTTTATAGTTCAATAAATCAACACTAGATTTAGACCCACACCTTGTGTGGAAAAAAATATTCACATATTATAATTAATTGTTTAGTAAATATAAATTAGATATATATAATTGATTTTTTATTTAAAATATTTTAAAAAAATTAATATTGATTATACAAATAAAATATACAATAAAATCAGATTATAAAAATAAATTAAATTATCAATATCTTGGAAAGATAATATTATTAAATAGGTCAAATTGTAGATGTGATAAATATTGAATTATTCTAAAATTTAGTTTTACCTTTTGTTTAACTAATTTTTAAAAAAATTAATATTTTATTTTATATTATGTTTGTCTTTTATATTGAAATATTAGGTCTTTACATATAGTATAGTAATAAATATTGGTCTAATGTCATTTTCGTAAATACTCTAATAAATTATGTCTTATATAATATTTGCTTTAAAAAGCTTTTATTGTGTGACACGTCAGCATGATATACTTGTAAATCACACGTAAAAATATGGTTTCTCTTCTAAAATGTTTTTCAAATAATATATTAGGGATATTCATATGAAAAAAATTGAACACTCTAATAAAAATAGGTGAAGTCGAATTCCACACATTTAATATAAATATAAAAATGATACAACTATTATACTACTTATTCATTCCCTTAGTATCTATTATCGATAGGAGTAAGACACACCTTGCTATTTATTATTCATAGGGCCTATATGTGCTTCCAAACATTTAGACTATGAATAGTACTTATTTAATTAATATCTCTATTATTGTTATTAAACGTATTACAAAATAAAATAAAGATGGAATGAAAACAAAAAGAGCAAACCAAAACACTTTATTTATTTTATTTGTTATCGACATTAAAAATGGCCCCCCTAAAGATCTTTGAGGTTAAGAAAAATGGAAACTGATACATGAATCATATATTTTGGAGGTCGTATCATTGTTAATAGCTGTCTCTCGCTAAAACCAAAAACGACATTAACTTTCACTTTATATATCTCATCCGAAAATGTCTTCTACTTTTATTTTGTGTAGACAAGGATAACTATTATCTAATGTTAATACTATCTTTATATCTATATATATCAATACCTTATATATATACTAGATTAGGACTACCCCATGTTTGAATACGCCTTATGCGCTAAACACTATTCCGACGGTTGAGATGAGTCTAACATCTAATGATAAAATGTAAGAACGCGATTTATACAATGTGGTCAACTGATAATTGTGAATAAATTTACATATAATAAAATGTAAAAGTACTGATACAAGAATTACTGGATTTGCAGAGCCGAGACATTATTTCTTTAATTCTGAAAACACTTCGTATTGTGACGGTTGCATAGCGTTCCGAATCCCAAGATACAACTGCAACTATTCTATCTTGCACAATCCAAGAACAGAATCCAACGAACGCTTTTCTATGTTGCACTCTCATACTCAACATTTGTGAGATTTTTTTTATGTGTATTTTTTTTACACTATTAGAATGAGAAAACCAAATGTTTGTTTTCCTTTTTCTCTTTTTATTTTCTATCATTTTTTCAACCATTTTACTTAATGATCAATATATTGAGTTTATAAAGATGTTACTCTATTTTAATGAGAATTGATTCTCCACTAAAAATCATAATGATTTTTATGTTACAAAACAATAAACCAAATTAATTTGGTTACATATTGTAACTTAACTCAATTAAGGAGATATTGACTAGTTTACTTAGTCAACAAATAACAAATGAGCTTTAAACCAAAGCACGATAAAAATTGTACCGATTATTGGTTCATTTGCTAAATTCCAAAAACTCAAAACTCGAGTTCGGTTATCTCCTTCCACTAATACACCAAAGTGTATCCAAAGTTTTGAGTTTTGTTATTAATTCTCCGCTTGATATACAAAAGAGATTTCATCTCTAACTTCTAATGTGGGACAAATTACATTTGTTCATTTTATGCTTATCAAATAACTCACTTTAGATACTCATTTCTCATTCAAACGAACTTTGGTTTTAGCGTCTTCTTTAGAAAACTCACCGGAAAGTGATCGACAACCACTTCCATAAAACCGAGTTCCAACAATCCCCCACATAAATAGAAATGACTCTAAACACGTGACGACTCGATAAACTTAACAAAACTAACTATCTAGAGAAGACTCGACAAGACTAGACAAAAAGACTTTCGAGAGTACAAACGAAAAATCCACTGTATATGAGTTAGTAGCATTTTTCAGCCTTGAACCAATCATTGTTAATAGCTATCGGATTTACTCGACTAGAAGGTGAACATGATGTCTTGAATCCTCCAGGCTTTTATGTAAACCGAAACAATAACTATAACACATTTTCTTTTCTCATAGAACTAGGTTCTCTATTGTGTTCATTTTGGCCGTGAACATGCCTGGTTAATCATGAGTGAATTTAGAGAATATAGCCTTTTCTTCATTCTCCTAGCTAGAAACGGCCCCATTTCACATTCACAAGGTGATTCGCCATTAGCTTTGTTTTAAGGAGCATCCTGTAATACTCCAATTATATCTCAAAGCTATGGTCTCAAATCATTAAAATCAACGCTTATCCTACACACATACAAGAAGCACTGTGTATCAATTCCTAGGAACTGGGTAGAGACGTAAGTTTTAAAGTGCTCTTTCAAATTCCGTTTGACTTATTTGTCCATTTGATAATAATATTTATTATTTAGACTATGACGAATACTTATTTAATTAATATCCCTATTATTTTTACTAAAATAAAATAAAGATGGAATGAAAACAAACACAGCAAACCAAAACACTATTTATTTTATTTGTTATCGACATTAAAAATGGCCCCCCTAAAGATCTTTCAGGTTAAGAAAAATGGAAACTGATACATGAATCATATATTTTGGAGGTCGTATCATTGTTAATAGCTGTCTCTCGCTAAACCCAAAAACGACATTAACTTTCACTTTATATATCTCATCCGAAAATGTCTTCTACTTTTATTTTGTGTAGACAAGGATTACTATTATCTAATGTCTAATACATCTTTATATATATATATATATATATACCATGTACATGGTTTCTAATTTAATATTTTATATCTTCTAAAAATGAAACAAAAAAATCAAAAAATGAAAAAGTAAAAGAGTAATACCCTAAAATAGCACCTTTTAAAGTTTTTCTTCCAAATCTAGCATTATAAAAATAAATTCCCAAAAATAGCACAAATACTTATGTGAAAATACTTATTTATTCTAAATAAATTATACATAAACTTAAAGTATTGTATTTGAGTTCATTATTTCCAATTTAGGGTTTAATTTTTTTCTATTAAAATATAATTTTAATGCATTTTAATCTTAAATTTATGCTATTATTGAAAATTTAAACTAATGATACTATTTTTGGAACAAAAACTTAGAAAGGTGCTATTTTAGACATTTGCCCAAAGTAAAATGTGTAAAATAGCACTTTTCTAAATTTTTGTTCTAAAAATAGTGTTATTAGTTTAAATTTCCAATAATATCACAAATTTAAGATTAAAATATATTAAAACTATATTTTAATAGAAAAAAATTAAACCATAAATTAAAAAAAATGAACCAAAATATAATACTTTAAATTTATATATAATTTATTTAAAATAAATAAGTATTTTTGCATAAGTATTTATATTATTTTTGAAAGTTTAATTTTACGATGTTAGATTTGAAATTTTTTTTTTAAAACATGCTATTTTAAAGTATTACTCAAATGAAATGAGAGATACTTGACAATCTATCTAGATCTATTATTTTATGGTTCATTTTGCGATGCAAAATATACAATTTCATTCCCAAAATTCACGATTTTTCTCTTATTTTTGCAAAAATGAAAGTGATATCCATTGTTATACCAGTATAACTTTTATTCGTCATATATTTGCAGGTGATTTCTTACAATATCATGTATATTTGTAAACCTTCAAATCTGGTCTGAAACTGTATATATTTTTGGAAAAGTGAATTCAACTTACATTTAACAATATATACAAGTGGAAAAACTTTTAGTGGCTGAAGGTGAGTAAACTGTGAGAAGATCACAATCAATTAGTATTTCGAAACACTAATCCTCGTTTATTAAATATTATATCCACGTGTAGAACTTTGCAGAAATTCTGCTTAGGTGTAGTTAAGGATGTTAAAAAGAATTGATAGTTTAGGGTTAACTAAACCATAATTCTGAATTATTATATAGAAAATTTATAGAGTTAATTTATGGCCGTGTTTAAAATATTAGAATTAAAAAATTTAGTACTTTTATATCTTAATTTTTTTTTATAAATTTTTAATTAAATTTTTATTTTTCGAAAGTATGACATTTTTTCCAAACATATAAAATAATATTTCTCATTAAAACTGAAAATATTATTTTTCATCAATAATGAAAATAGTGTTTTTCCACAAAACTTAAAACTAGTTTTTTAAGGCCAAAACCACAAAATAATATTTTCTCGATAAATTAAAAAATAATATTTTTTCGCAAAAGTGCAAAATAGTATTTTTACGCAAAAATATACTTTCTCATCGAAACTAAAAACCAACATATTTTCGCAAAATTCACAAAATAAAAATTTATATAAGAAACTAATAATTGAATTTATACAATATTTATATAGAATTCGAATGTAAAAATAAATATGTTCTGTTATAAATATATATCAGAAAAAATGAAAAAAATTGATTGATTTAAAATGGGTTAGAAAGAGTTTAACCTTATTTTTGATGGAATAAAATAGAATTAAAGTTAATTTAGGATCGAGTTAATTCAAGGTTAGATATGAGTTTAAAACCCCATATTAACATCCATAGGTGTAGTCTTTACCAAAGATGTATGTTAAAGCCATTTGTGTATTGTTGTAGTGTTAGACAGATTGTTGTAGTGTTAGGCATATAATGTTGCAATTTTTTCTTTATTCCGACAATGGAAGGTAAAGATGAGTTGGGCTTTCCTCGTTGATTCAAGTAAATGAGACAAGTTTTTCTACTTGAAGAACAAATTACTTATGATGTTTTTATCCGCTTTGGTTACAAAGATTTCATTCTTGCATAAGCACATGAATACTGTCGAGATTGCCTACATGTTGCTCAAGAATATGGTAGGACAAATTTCATACCGATACACTTCCTATATTCTGGAATATTGAATAACGACAAACAGTTCTCGAGAAGAATAACAGTAGAACAATATAACCATGATTCTCTTTGTATAATGGATGTAATTTTTGTTTACTCGAACATAATATCAGTAGAAATGACGTCACCACTACTTCTCTTTGTAGAGTGGATGTAATGTATGTTTCCTTGAGCAAAATAACAATAGAAAGGATGGAACCTTCTTCCTCGACTAGAATATAAATCATAATAACGTAATCTCTACTAGTTTCATAGAAAGGATGTAATTAACGTTTACTTTCTCGAGTAAAATATCATTACAAAGAGCATAAACCTATCGTTATTGGAGCAGAATATCAATAGTAATGATCGATGTAACATCTGATTTTTGTAAAGTAGATGTATTGTTTGTTAGTATATAATTGAGTTTCGTATAAATTACAATTAATTATTTATGTATTTATGTATCAAAAGATGTTTGTAAAGAGTCGTGACTATACGTGAAGAATCGTAATTCTATGTGAAGAGTCGTGACTCTAGAATAGAGAGTTGCGTCTCTATGATGAAAAGTCACAATGTTTAGTTTAGTATATAAATATATTTTGTATTCATCATAACAAAAATTACAAACTTGTTTTTTCCTCCTTTCTTTTTTATTCATCAAATAATATAAAGCAAGAACAAACTTGTTCTGTTTTGTGTGTTACTTAAAGAAGAAGTAACAAACACCAACATTGTTTGCTTTCTTGAACAGAATATTAGTAGTAATGATGTAACATCTGCTAATCTTAGTAGAAAAGATGTAATTTTTCTTCATCCGAGCAAACTATCAATAGTAATGATGCAATATGTGCTACATTTCGTAGAAGAGATATAACTTCTGCTTTCTAGAGCAAAATAGTATTAGAAATGATGTAACATTTACTTTTCTTCGTAAAAAGAATATAATGTATAGTACATTTACCTGTAGAAGTGTTGTAACCTTTGACTTATAACTATATAAGCTTGTTCCAATACTTTACATAATCAAAATATTATTAGAAATTAAAATGGTGATTAAAATTGATAAATGCAGCAAAGGATGTAACATTTGTAGTTGCAACCTTCATAAAAGATGTAATTTTCGTAAAAATGGTTTAGCTATATAAACTTGTTCCAACATATATTTTACATAATACATTTGTAATTAAAATTTAAAACGGTGATTAAAAACTAATAGTTATAAAAATCACAAGAACTTTTGCGATTTTTTTTTAATTATTTTTTTAAGAACATATGTTTTGGCTTATGTGTAGTTATATAAGCTAATTCCAACACTTGCATATGAAAAATTTGATAAACAATTATTAAATGTTAGAATGGTATTAAATTAGTTGTCAAAAACTAAAGATATCTCTCTTCTTTTTCCTTCATTAAAGAAATGCAGCCATTCGTTTTCTCATCATCTCATCATACTTTTTATACGAAGCATTAAATCTCCTATTTCCCAACATATCATCTAGGACTAGGCGTTCTGGTATCTGTTCGGGTTTGGGTTGGGCGTTTGGATACCCGTTCGGGCTTGGGTTGGGTGTTCGGGTACCCGTTCGGTTTCGGGTTGGGTGTTCGGGTACCCGTTCGGTTTCGGGTTGGGTGTTCGGATACCCGTTCGGTTTCGGGTTGGGTGTTCGGGTACCCGTTCGGATTTGGTCAGGTTTTTCGGATTTTCGGGTTTTTGGGTTTTTGGAGTCAGAAGACTAAGATCCGTTCGGGTATCTATAAATATTCGGTTCGGATTCGGTTCGGATCTCTCTGAGCTCGGGTTCGGTTTGGGGTTTTTGAATTTGGCTTCGGGTTAGTTCGGGTTTTGACTACGAATTTGGATTGGTTCGGGTTTTATATCCGAAATAGTCATACATGTGGGTTCGGGTTATTTCGTATTTTTATCTGAAATTGGCATATGTTATTTCAAATAACCAAAAGAACATTATGATTCAAAAATAACAAAAAATATTAAATTCAAACTTACAACTAATCAATTAACAACATGTGAAATATTTAATTTTTATCATTTTAAACCAAATTTAGTTCTGGTTCGGATTTTGGGTATATCCGAACCCGAACCCGAACCTAAAGTATAACTTCGGATATACCCGAACTTAAACCCAAAGTATTAAACAAACAAAATCCATTCGAGTATTTTCAAATACCCATACCTATTCGGGTTCGGATATATCGAATTGGGTTCGGGTTCGGATTTCGGATTCGGTTAATATACACATCCCTAATATCATCAACGACAAGATTGGTCCAAACTCATTTCCTAAACCGACGACAAGATTGGTCCAAACTCATTTCCTAAACCGTCTGCATGGGATTAGCTCGTCAGATGACTCAAACCACATCAATGCAATACGTCGCGTAAACGAGCCAATGAGCGGTGTCAAGCAACAAAATCTAAAAAGGCGAAAGCTTTAATCGAGAAGCTGCCTCGAAATTAATGCTCCGATTAGTTTCAAACAGAATGGTGGTTATGGTTCCGTTTGACGAATCAACCGGTCGATTTTTTTACTACTATTTCGTAGAATATTAAGGCAACTTCACGTATGGAACTGCGAGAGGAGCATGTTGTTTTGTACTTAGCGACCAGCTCATTCGTGCTCTTACTCTCTTTACAAGCTTTATTCATAATACTCCTCTCCCTCATCCCTAACTTGTACACCTAATGCGTCTTTGCTCTCATCTAATTAAGCATGTTGTCTTTCCCGCTGGTTTCTCTTGAGACTCGACATCGATTTTTCTCTGTTACTTAAAGATCAATACTTTGATCAAAAATCCACCAAAAGATCAATACTTTGATCAAAATTCCACCAAAAGATCAATACTTTGATCACCAAAAGATCAATACTTTGATCAAAGTTCCACCAAAAGCTCAATACTTTGATCAAAGATCCACCAAAAGATCAATACTTTGATCATAAATCCACCCAAAGATCAATACTTTGATCATAAATCCACCCAAAGATCAATACTTTGATCAAAGTTCCACCAAAAGATCAATACTTTGATCACCAAAAGATCAATACTTTGATCAAAGTTCCACCAAAAGCTCAATACTTCGATCAAATATCCACCAAAAGATCAATACTTTGATCAAAGTTCCACCAAAAGCTCCAAATTTTAATCAAAAAATCATTCTTTTGTTTTGCATGTTCAATCATCACACACGAAATTTCTTGATTTTTAAACTAAATTTATAGGCTTTGCATTTTCATGGTAAGAATAGAAATCCTTGAGAAAGATCAGATCTATTAAAAACAGGGCAAGTTTTGAAAACTTCAATGGGAAAGGATATAGAACCATCAAACTGTGTCCAGTGTCCCAGCTTTGTATTCGCTAGATAAGGATGTGAGTTTCTTTTTGACATCAGCTGTTAAGTTATGCAATAAAATAATATAAAGAAGGTTTTGCTTTTTGAGGGGATTGAATCATCCCTTCTATGAATCAGTGGCTGTTTCCAAGTTTACATCATTAGATTTGTCTTTTGTACAATGATTGAGGAAGTTTCCAAGCAGCCTTTGATCCAATACCATGTTAGGTACCTGCACAGTAAAGATATATACTTCTTCAGAACAACAGAAACAAAGAGATTAGAGATGAGAAATAAGCGAGAGAGAGAGAGAGAGAGAGTAGAGCAAAAAACCTTGTCACCAAAGAACATTTTCGTGTTACGAGCAATGGCATCGATGAACTTGAGTTCGAGAAATTCAGGGGTGAGTTTCAACTTGTTTGCTTCAGCTTCTTTCAGTACACTAGGGACGTGTGGTTGGTCAGAGCAAAACTAAACATTAGAACCATTTATTTATTCTGTTGAGAAGAAAAGGACAGGCTAATATTTACCGGTAGTAATCTGCATCAGCGAGACTCTTCTGGCGATCAAGATACATCATATTCTCGATCTCTGCTTCTCTCCGCGAGCTGTCTTTCTCCGTCAGCTTCTGTTGCATCAGAATCTTGCTAACATTGGCATTCTTCTCGGCTTCACTAATGGCCATTATTTTCTTTGTCTCTGCCTCTTTCTCAGCAACTCTTTGTTTCTCAATAGCAATCAAGACCTTCAATCAAAATCATTCATTCCAACAGTCTCAAAGCGTTGAGAGCCCAAGATATGAGTAAACCAGTGGGGATCGAACTTCCAAGGGTCAAAAAGAGTGTACCTTAGTGCGTTCCTCTTCCATTTGCTCGAAGTTACGCCTTACACTCTCTGGAATTTTAGGCTTTGTGACACGGACACTAATAATTTCAATTCCTGGAGCATACCTTGTGCAATCAGCCTGAAGAGCCTCTTTCATTCGTTCGTCAATCTGAGGCACATTTGATTGAATGAATAACCAAAAACCATTGTATATTGTCCAAATATTGCACACGATGTAAACATTATCCAAAGTACGCTTTATTTGCTGCTACGAACCAGTCAACTACATGAGCATAATATTCGAACAGAATGTTAAACTGCGACTAAGGTTCCAAGCCGTTAACATCAAAGTCAGAAAGGTTACTAAGGCTTCCAAACATAGTCAAGTACCTGATCAAAGATGTCAATGTAAACTTGCTGAAGCGAATGAGAGCTGCAGAACTGGTTGATCTCATGATGAATCTTGTCATATATCCATGTGTTATCATAGTTCACCCCATAGTTGAGCAAAGTGTCATAAACGAAATCCTTACGCAATCGATTAACAACCTGAACACATTTTCATCCTCGTCAATGCATGTAAATAAGATCAACAAATTTTAAGCAGTGGAAGTGCACGCACAAGGGTCTTACTTCTATCTTCTCAAAGGTAATCATGACACCACCTTTGGTACCACATGGTATATCCTTCACCTAAGGCACATAGAATTAAATTAGCAGAAAAGCTAAAACCTAAACACATTGAAGCTTTTTAATGGTGTAAGACTTACTTGATCTGTTTGGAGAGTAACTTGAACAGGCTCATAGTTAGTTATGAAAGGAAGCTTCAGATGAAAACCTGAAGCAACAGACCGTTGTTTCAAATCGGAAACAACAGAAAAAAACTAAACCGTGATGACACTGAGAAAAAGGATAATTCGTAATACCAGGCTCTGTAATCATGTTTAGAAGAGCACCACCTCTCCAATATGCTCCAACATGACCTTCAGGAACTTGGTGAACCAACGATGAAGGGAACATAACCTGCTAATTCGTTACATAAGCAAAACAATATTATCAAAAACATGAATAATCTCAAGAATAATCCAATCACATCACATGAACTACAGCAGTTTTCCATCAGTTCATAAACAATCCGAAGCAAGGTTATTGAAAAATGGAGCAAAACAGCGAGTTTTAAGTCTTTACCTCTCAAATAGGTTCGAAAAACTGTGTGATAGTGACCTTACACGAAATCTAAAAACGAAACAATATAAAACCTAGGATCATCATCTTTAAGTCAACTTCGGATACAAAGGCCAAACATTTCGATTGGGTGTAAACCGATTCAGTGAGGAAGAAAGTGGGATGCGTATGTATAAACATCATCGAATCGTAACAGCGAGAAAAGATGATATACCAAAGAGGCAATTGCAATGAAAACACCGAACACAACGAAGATCGAAGATACATCGCCTCCGGGTTCTCCGACCGGTGGAGCGTGAGCAGTTTCAGTTCTCCGTTGCTGAGGATCCATGGCGAATTTGCTTGAACGGGTTTTTTTTCTTTGATTCAGAGACGAAATTTACATATGGGGGTGTTATAAGATGTATGAAGATACACTGTAATTCCGTGTGTATACTGCTTTTGAACCGTTGGATTCAGGAGAATCAACGGGTCGGGTATTTGCGGATTCGTACTTTTTTTTAAAATGACGTAGATCTGGAGATTCGAATATTCGATTTTTAAATTATTTTTCTGGATTTCGTTGGTTCTAATATATAGGACCTATTCAAATATTTTAAAATTTTTGGTTCGAATTCGGTTCGTTTCTTTTTGAATTCGGATTTAGTTCGGATATCCGAAACATTGTTAAAAAAACTAAAAATCAGTTAAATCTAAATCAAAGTCAGTTAAATTTAAATAAATTTTTTGATTAATATAATAAAAATTTTGAATATTTTAATTATTTTGGTTATTTTTGATATTTTGATATAAAATTATTGATATATTTGGATTTATAACACTAATTTTGAATAATTATGTTATATCAACTCTAAATAAATAAAAAATTATTTTATATATATAATTGTATTTTTGTTGGTTCCAATTCGGTTTGGTATCTTTTTTTGGTTAGTTCCGATTCGATTCTTTAGTTCTGGTTCGGATTTCCATTTACAAAATATCATTTTGAATTTTTGTCACTATATATAAACATGGATTTTGTCAGAATGAGAAAATATTTTCAAATTTGGATAGAAATCTATATGAGATTTTAAAGATGGCAGAGAGTAAATGCTCTACTTGAGAAGTGGCACAAACTGATCTCACATACTATGTTACTGTTATATTCACGGCGTCGACTTTCAAGAAGACATTCCGTAGAAGCCTCTCTTACTACACTCTTAAACTAGAATCACTTATACAAACAACATATGCTCAGACAAAAGTTAAGGGACAAAAGGGTTTTAACCAAATGGGACAAAAGAAAAGCAATGGGCTACACAGCACAACTCAAGTCTATCTTGCAGAAGGAAGAAACCCACCTCGCAGTAACGACTATTTTAGTCAAAAGCAGAAGAAGATCACATGAAACTAGTGAAAAAACTGTACGATCAACATATCTTATCAACTGTGAGATGTCATTACCAGTTATCAAAGAATTACTATTGCTTTCGTTCATGGAAAATGCATGGCAAGTTGTGAAAGCAATAAAATTTTCATCATAATCACTTCTTTCAACTCGCATGTTCTCCAAAACTCCAGAGATAGTGACATTATGTTCTTAAGAAAACTAGTTCAGTATAAACAAATAATAATAATCTATTTTTTAGTGAAAATTTGAAGTCTCTTTTTTTGGGCCAATCTCTTTCTCTACTAATCTGTTTTATAGAGTTTTCTATCAAATGTTAGTCACAAATTTCTACTATTATCAATAATAATAATAATAATAATAATAATAATAATAATAATAATAATAATAATAATAATAATAATAATAAGAAATCTGGTTATAAATTGTAAAAGAGATTTACCAATAATAATAATAATAAATTTGATTATAAATTTAAAAAGAGATTTATCAATAATAATAATAATAAATCTGGCTATTGCGATTTAACGATAAATTGTAACTATGTTTGTTTGCATGCTACCGGTGACTACACTTATGATTAAAAGTACGATTGCGATAGGTTTTGTTCGTTTGTTTGTAGTTTATGATTATAATTACGACTGATCGTATATTTTTAATCGTAATAATATTTTACTGGCAATGATATTTTAATATGTGGAATAATAAGCTATAATTTAAAAGCAGAGCAAATCCAAACCGAAATTGTAGCGTGACTTAATGCTAAAATAAAAAGTATTGCTATTCCTAGTCGAAGTTGGTTTTCATATAAAGAAAATAGTATATTAAATATATAAATAAACACTTAATAATAATAAACTATTTTTAGTGAAAATGTGAAGTTTCTTTTTTTGGGCCAATCTCTTTTTCTACTAATCTGTTTTATAGAGTTTTCATCAGATGTTCACAAATTTCTACTATTACCAATAATTATAACAATTTAGTGATAAACTCTATAAGCTAAAAAAGTAGAAATATGGTTGCAACTCCATCGAAAGCACATTCCCCAAAACATTTTACAATTCGGAATTTATGATTCATCTATCTATTCTAAAATATAGATGATTATACTTGTGATTAAAGTTACAGTTGCGATAGATTTTGATCGTTTGTTTATCGGTTATAATTATAACTGGGATTGATCATATATTTTTAATTATAATAATATTTTAATATATGGAATAATAAATTATAATTTAAAACTATAGCAAATCCAAATCAATATTTTAGCATAACTTAATGATAAAATAAAAAGTTTCCTATTCCTAGTTGAAGTTGGTTTTCATATAAAGAAAATAGTATATTAAATATATAAATAAACTTCATTCAAAATTTTCAACATTTGAAGATCTCTCCACTACTACTAGTATGCAACACACAAAACAGAGAGAAAAAATAGAAAAAAAAAACTTAGGATAAAAACATTATTTAAGTCATGTTTTTACCATAAAGAATTTCTTTGATTTCTTTTCTTTGTATTGTATTTTGTTTTATCTATTTTGCTTGTCACATCGGATTAAAACGTTTGAGTAAAAGTTTTTTTGACTAATAATGAAAATTAATAAGATAAAGATCCTCGATAATTAAATCGTGTGTTATTAGTTTAAACATCACAATTATATTTAACAAGAGTTAAAAAATTAACGGAACCAATTCTAAAATCTTAACATAATATTATAGAATTAAATATACTATTTGACTATTGCGATTGACCGTAACAAACAAATTACGATAAATAAATAAATAACAATCTACTACCATAATCGTATCTACGACAAACAACTGAAAATGGCTCATAACTTTTATATTATTCAAAACCTATACAAAATCAAAAAAAAAGAAAGCAAATATAAAACCGAATCAATCCACCTAAAAAGTCTTTTTGGTTAACCTCAATATCATAGACATAACTCCACCACTTCCCATGTTGTTTGTACTATTCTCATAAGTGTTCTCTTCACTCTGCATATAACACATAAATGGAAAAGATTCCATTTAAAACCAATTCTCTTACTTACATGGTTACATTGAATACATGAAAACCACCAAAAAAAACAGAAACATAAAAGTCTAACAAAACAAAGCAAACTCTAAGTGGTTGTCTGCATCAAAGAACATGCATTCACACGTGGCAATATCTCATTCGTACATCAAAAACCTTTCATTTATAGAAACGAAATGACGGAGAAACCAAGTGTGAGTGCTATTGAAATGAACAAACTCGAAGCATCATTCCCTGAAGGATCAAAACTTCCGGTCGGACCAAACGCAGGAGGTCCCGGAAACGTCTGTGTTCCTGGAGTTCCAGTTCTCGGACTTGTCCCTGCATTACTGTAGACAAAAATTCGTTGAGAGACAAGTTTAACCAAACAATGTCTCGTAACAAATCTTGAACGAAATGAGGAAACATACCCAGGACTTGAAGGATAGATGCAACCAGTAACCACAGCTACAAAACAAAACAGAGGAATCACCCAAAAAAACAATTACAGTTTTTACTTCAAGAAATTTAGATTTCAGAGATAGATCTTGGTTTATTAAGATGATTTACTTGAAGGAGGATTTGGACTTGTAGTAGCAGTGCCTGAGAAATTACAGCTTCCTGAGATTTGATTGGATCTTTGAAAGTAGCTATTGACTGCCCAATCACAATGGCTCTTGACATTGTTGGGTTGGTAACAAGGACCTTTTTCATGGATTGGATTACAATCTGCTAAAGCTCCACATGCATAGTCTATTGATGTTTGAAGATCTTTTTCTCCAACTCCATCTCTGCATAGACAATAAGTTGCACCTACAAACAGATTAAAGCACAGAGAGTTGAGTATAGATTGAATAAATTTTTGATTAAAAGGAATTCTCTTTTTGAGAAACGCCATTTTAGATCTTTTATGAGTGGTGGAGACCCATGCTCATAAAATGTTTACTTTTAGTGAAGAGCTTGAGAGAGAAACTGGTAGTAAAACCAGAAAGCTTACTTGAATAACTGGTTAAGGCCCAGATCAACAAAAGAGCAAGAAGCAATCTCATGATACAGTTTTTGTAAACAAAGGATCAAAGCAAGTTTTCTGAACCCACAGCCAAATACACAATCCAAGATGATAGCTTCCGAGAGAGATAGAGAGAGATAGAGACAGAGAAATAGGTTTGAATGAGAGAGAGTCGGACAGAGATAGAGAGAGAGAGGAGTTTATTAATAAAAGTGACTGATAAGACCATACCATCGCTCTAGTTCCAAGGTTTAACCACAGACAAGAATCTGAAATTTCAATGTCCAAACTCCGAAAGTATATATGGTCCATAGTAAATTATGTACATTTTATAAATTTTTTTTATCAAATTGCTATCATTTTATTTTTATTTAAAAAATTGTTCCGATTCAAATATAGCAGCATAACTAATTTATCAAGATTTTTGTACAAAATAATCTCCATTCCATCTTATAAAAAATGATATTTTATTATTTTATTAGATGTTTTAGTTAAATATATTTAATATCTGTGAACATTTATTTTATGTAATATTTTTAATTGGTTCAATCATTTTAAAGTAAATAATAAATAATATTTATCTAAAGAAAATTAATCCTTTAATTTATGGACTTTTAACTAAAATATTTTATAAAATAAAAAATATTATTAAAGTAATATCCTAAAATATTATATTTTTAAATTTTTGTTCAAAATCTAGCCTGCTAAATTTATAATTTCAAAAATATCATCATTATTTTATGAAAAAAAATTATTTATCATAAATAAATTATATCATCATTATTTTATGTTTGGTTTTTTGTCTAATTTAATATTTAATTTTTTATTAACAAATTTTTTTAAAATATTTTGATATTAAATTTATTATTTTAAAATTTTAAATTTATCCTATTATATTTAAAATAAAAAAATTAAACTAGAGTAATACCCTAAAATATTACATTTTTAAATTTATCTTCGAAATTTAGCATATTAAAAATAAACTTTTTAAAATAACAGAAATTATTATGTAAAAATAATTATTTACTTCAAATAAACTATATATAAAATTAAAATATAATGTTTGGTTTCAATTTTTTCAATTTAAGGTTTAAATTTTTTTATTAGTAAAAGATTTTTAATTATTTTAATTAAATTTATATTATTTTTAAAAATTTAAATAATTAATATTATATTTGGAATAAAAACTTTAAAAATACTATTTTAATTCATTGCAAATTAAAATAATACTGTTTAATACATGACCATATTATTATTTAATCTAACAATGTACTATGGAAAAAAAGTTGGAGATTGGCAAATTTTGGAGTACCTATGAGAGATTAATGCCCACTTGCCCCTCTAGAGACTCCTCAATGGTTGGTGCATACATTCCAAGTATTGTAATTAATAAATATTCCAGTAATATTTGTATTATAACGGTAATTATTAACCAAAGTGTCTAGTCAAAAGTTAACTCAACATTGCTTTTGATGTTTTCTGACTTTCTGCAGATTTTGGTGTCTCCGTATGATCGTCGTTAACTTTAATAAATTTGATACATTTATAAAATTGAGTTAAAATTTACTTTCAATTGCCAATTTAATCTATTTAAATTTATTTTTACAAAACTAATTTTTTATCTTTTTTATCATTTAACAATAACTTTATTTATAAATTTGTCATTAATTTATAATTAAGTTAAAAAATATATAAAAACACCATTATTAACAAATTTTTTTAAAAATATTACGAAAATTCTATATTTTTTATTACAAACAACCACCATTGTCGAAAAGTTTGATTTTGTTGCAATAAATAATTTTTCTCACTTAAACAAACTTTTCAAAAATTATAGTTTGGTGACAAAAAAGTTAATTTCTGTAATTAAAAATAAAATTTTTTCAAAACATACTTTTCGATAAATTTGTTTTGATCGGAATAAATCTAGAACACTTATCAAGAAATTTGCTTCAATGACAAAACGGTTTATTCTGATCAAAACAAACTTTTTGAGAAGTTTTCAAGGTTTATTACGATCAAATCAGATTTCTCGAAAACTGTGTTTTGGAAAAAATTTACTTTTAATTGCAGAAATTGATATTTTTTGCCACCAAATCATATTCGGAAGGTGAGAATATAGTTTACTTGGAGGGTGAGGATTACATATTTTACGGTAAAGTGAAAGATGAAAATAGTGATGAAGATGACAAGAAATTCAGTTTTAGTATTGAGGATCTCAAAAAAGAAAGTTGCGAGCAAAGACAAAGGTTAACTCTGGCATATAGGCCTGGGTTTTCGGTTTATTCGGTTTATTCGGGTCGGTTTATCCAGTTTTCGGATTTTTCGGTTTGAGAAAAAAACGTCCGAAAAAAAAATATTTAAGAATCGGTTTGGTTCGGTTTTTTTATCGGTTTAATCGGTTCGGTTTTTAGTAAATAAAACCGTTCCGAATTAAACCAAAATCTAATTTGATTTTCGGTTTAATAAATTTAAATTTGGGTTTTTTCGGGTTTTTTCGGTTTTTTTCGGGTTTTTTCGGTTTTTTCGGGTTTTTTCGGGTTATTTTGGTTTTTTCGGGTTTTTTTGGGTTTTTTCGGTTTTTTCGGATTATTTCAATTTTTTTCCAATGTTTCTTTGTAGGTTTTCCCAGAATCACGAATGCCGCCGCCGCCGGAATCAAAATCATCTTCCTCCCTCGTCCTCTCTTGAACTTGAAAAACTCTAATCCTAATCCTACACCACCATCACACACAACATTCCTATTCGAGTTTGATGATGATTTGGCGACAACTAGTTTCTTCTTCCCCAATGCCATTTCGGTCATGCATCTAGAATAAGTTTAGAAACAGTGGAAGTTTTTCTGAAAAAAATTTTCAGATCGGCCGCTGAAGGAAAAGGAGGAAGAAGATGATTTTTTCACAAAAATTAGGGTTGCACTTTATATAGGGCAGCCGATTTTCGGTTTAAAAAAACCGATCGGTTTAGTGTTCCCGAACCGAACCGAAATATAAACCGAATAAAATTAATTATTTAGCCGATCGGTTTAGTGGTTATAATTAAATTAAAACCGAAACCAAAAAATTTCGGTTTGACCGGTTCGTTTTTTCGGTTTTCACCGAAAACCCAGCCCTACTGGCATATATTGAAAATCTATATGTGAACCAAAGTTTTCATTGCAAGGCTGATTTGATATCACATTTTCATAGGATGTCGATTATGCAGCAATTCGGTTTCAAGTTTAATAAGTCATCGAAATAGTTGTATGTGATAATATATCGCATCAAAGATTGCGCATGGAAGGTTCGAGCTACGGTCAAATATAGTGAATCTAACACGTTTTGGCTGATGAAGTATGTGTAAGATCATATATGTTCTGTAACGAATAGATTGAATGGCCATAAACAAAGTACTCCAAGATACATTGCTCAAATGTTTATTGAGCGAGTTGGAATAATTGATGTAATTACACCAAACACATCATAGACTCAATGAAGGTAATGTTTGATATTTCTATGGATTATACGAGTGCATACAGATCATTAATATATACTCAAAAATTGGTAAGGGGAATAGTCGAAGATAGATATGACAAATTGTCTGCATATTTGCAATCCATTTAGAAAACCAATCCGAGTACGGTTACTACTATTGAACTCGATGAGCATAGAAGATTTAAATATTTGTTCATCGCATATGGAGCCTCGATTGTTGGATTTGAATATCTCCGAAAAATTGTTGTGGTTGATGGGTCCCATCTCACTCGAAAGTACAAAAGTATTTTTCTTGTAACAACCGCACAAAATGGAAATTTTCAGACATATCCACTTGATTTCAGGATTGTTGATTCTGATAATGATGATTCGTGGGAATGGTTTTTCACGAAACTTCGTTGTTGTATATCAGATGAAAATCCGTTGGTTATAGTTTTCGATAGACATAAATCTATAATGAATGCATGCACACGTGTTTTTCCACAAACGCACCAAAGAATATGTTATTATCATCTACAAAATAACATAATCACAAAGTTCAGTAGAAGACATTTATTGTACTTGGTGAAAGGTGTTGCATTCGCATTTACGAGTTTACTTCCCAGGAGAGAGATATAACATAAAGACACGCAATATTGCATAATCTATCAATTCTGTCTTAAAAGGAGCACGTGGATTTCCTATTTCGTATTTCTTTGAGTACATACGGGAAAAGCTTGGAATATGGTTTTGTAAAAATACGTGAGCACGCTATGAAACTACAAACACTACACTCTCGAGTAGTTGAATATTTTTTGGCCATACGTTCACACGATTCACTCCAGGTAAAGGTGCAACGCATTGATAGTTGCGAGTTTTATGTGACAGAAGCTTCGCGAAATTTTGTTGTTGACTTACAACATCATAAGTGTGGGTATCGTCTGTTTGATATTGAAAAAATACCGTATGAACATGCTATTGCAGCTGCGATGACGATTGATATGCATGTGTCTACGATGGTATATCCGTTCTACACGAAAATTTCTTGTACGCGGCGGCATATACGCATAATATTTATCCAAAAACTGATGAATTACAAATTGTTTCCAAAGCATGATGTTTTCCATCTTTTGTCTGACGTCTTCCTGGCCTACGAAAAAAGTGTAGATACCAAGCGTTGCTTGAACTTGCGTTGAAAAAATAAACGAAACCAAGAAAAATATTAAGTAAATAAATCGGAATATGAAAATAGTACTTGCAAGCAAATACACACCAAGCAACTGGAGAAATTATATTCACTTGACACGGGAGCGAATTCTTGATCTTAAAATACTTAAAAATTCAAAACTTATAAAGAAAAAAATGAATAAGGAACAGAAGAAGAACAGAGACAAAAAACAGAGATCCGAGGAACGCCTTGTTGTTGGTTTATTCATGTAAAATAAAACAATTTTTAATAAGTATTTTCTCAAGGAAAACAAACATTCATTACATTTGGTTGTACAAAAACTGCAAAACCGCTATTCTACAAACTACAGTATTTGCCTGCAGTATTTGCCTCGTATAACTGGTTTGATACAAACCGGATGATTAAAAATATTAACCATAAAGAGCTCATCAGCTTTGGGCAAAATCAGAACACGAAGATACGTTTTGAGAATGCTCATGAAGACGAATTTGTTGAAGGGTCCGGTGTTACCGGAGAGGAAGCCGCCTAAGATGAATTCATGTGCGATGTCGGGGAGAGTGCTCAATTAAATGATGATACCACCAGAGGAAGCTGCCTTTTTTTATTGTTTTATTTGATTTTTAAAGCAGACATATCATTTTTCGTCTTTTCTTCCGTGAGTACTTATTGTACACTGCTCTGTTTCCCTCGGTAGACGCTTTCAGTTGCTCCTTATTTTTTATTAATGCGGGATCCATCCTTAAATCAAATTTCATAACACAATCAAATCTTTATTTAAAATTTTTATTGGGTTCCAATTATCAAACCACAATATCAACGAAATAAGTTCGATTAATAGTGTAGACATATGAGGACCACATAAATCACTTTTTTTTAAATCCCATGATCAGGTTGTTCGAGAACTAATCGCACCAAACTCACCATTTTTCTCGACAATGTTTAGGATTCCCTTAAGCTACTCCAAATTGTTTTTCATGACGTACACCTTCTTCGACAATGCATACACTTTTTTCTCGATATTTTGAATGCCACCTATCACATTCTTGGAGAAATTCGAGAAACACATCTCGAACTGGGACTTCATCGCCTCCATCATTTCTATCCTATCCACACTCCGTGGTGCATTTTGGGACAGAAATGGTAAATTTTCATCCAACTCGTAACTCTTTTTCTGAGTAGTCACCTTACCAACGTTATCCACTTGAAACAACTTGTTCATGAAACCTTTAGATGCCCAACGGGAGGCCTCAAACTTCCAAGGCCCGAAATGCTGGAAATACGCTTTGATGATGTTTGTACAGTTGTCATCAATAACGTTGTCCTTCCAATATGGAAACATATCGTCAAACTCATTCACAACGAAGTTTTGTACCTTCTTCTACATAAATGTGTACGCGGCATATACACATAATATTTATCCAAAAACTAATGAATTGCAAGTTGTTTCCGAAGCACGATGTCTTCCGCTTTTTGTCCGACATCTTCCTATCCGACGAAAAAAGTCTAGACACCAAGCGTTGCTTTAACTTACGTTGAAAAAAGAAACGAAGCCAAGAAAAATATTAAGTAAATGAATCGGAATCTGAAAGTAGTACTTGCAAGCAAATATACACTAAGCAACTGTAGAAGTTATACTCACTTGACACGGGATCGAAATATTGATCTTAAAATACTTAAAAACTCAAAACTTATAAAGAAGAAGATGAAAAAGGAACAGAAGAAAAACAGAGAAATAAAACAATTTTTGATAACTATTTTCTTAAGGAAAACAAACATTCATTACATTTGGTTGTACAAAGACCGCAAAGTCGCTCTCGTACAAACTGTAGTATTTGCCTGCAATACTTGTCTCGTATAACTGGTTTGATTTATTACAAATCCGAACCGATACAAAAATAATTTTCAAAATATTTAATCCAATTTATAATTAGTAAATCGGAGAGAGGAGAAACAGGAAACAAGAACAAACATTTCCAAATTCAAAAATAATGCTTTTTGCACTTCGTCTCTATCTCCCAGAACTTCTCTCTCTTTTCTCGCTTTTCCGTTTTGTGTAACAGATTAAACAAAACGGATGACTAAGAATAGTAACCATACAGAGCTCATCATCTTTGGGCAAAATGAGAACACAAAAATACGTTTTGAGGATGCTCATGAAGACGAATTTACAGAAGCGTCTGGTATTACCGGAGAGGAAGCCGCCTAAGATGAATTCATGTGTGATGCTGGTAAGAACGCTCAATTAAATGATGATACCACCAGAGAAAACTACCTTTTTTAGTGTTTTGTTTGATTTTTAAAACATACATATCATCTTTCGGCTTTTTTTCTGTGCATACATCTTATACACTGCTCTGCTTCCCTCGATAGACGCATTCATTTGCTCCTTATTTTTTATTAATGCGGGATCCATCCTTAAATCAAATTTCATAACACAATCAAATATTTATTTAAAATATGTATTGCATTCCAATTATCAAACCACAACATCAACGAAATAAGTTCGATCAATAGTGTACACAAATGAGGAACAAATAAATCACTTTTTTTTAAAATCACATGATCGGGTTGTTCGAAAACTAACCGCACCAAACTCACCACTTTTGCCGACAATGTTCAGGCTTTCCTTAAGCTGCTCCACATTGTTCTCCATGACGTCCACTTTCTTCGACAATGCATACAATTTTTTCTCGATATTTTGAATGCCGACTATCACATTTTTGGAGAAATTCGAGAAACACATCTCGAACTGGTACTTCATCGTCTCCATCATTTCTGTCCTATCCACACTCCATGGTGCATTCTGGGACAGAAATGGTGAATTTTCATCCATCTCGTAATTCCTTTTCTGAGTAGTTACCTTACCAACGTTATCAATTTGAAACAATTTGTTCATGAAACTTCTAGGTGCCCAATGGGAGGCATCAAACTTCCAAGGCCTGAAATGTTGGAAATACGCGTTGATGATGTTTGTACAGTTGTCATCAACAACGTTGTTCTTCCAATATGAAAACATATCGTCGAATTCTTTCACAACGAAATTTTGTACCTTCTTCTACATAAGAGTGTATGCGGCATATACGCATAATATTTATCCAAAAACTGATGAATTGCAAGTTGTTTCCGAAGCATGATGTCTTCTGCCTTTTGTCCGGCATTTTCCTATCCGACGAAAAAAGTTTAGATACCAAGCGTTGCTTTAACTTGCTTTGAAAAAAGAAGCAAAGCCAAGAAAAATATTAAGTAAATGAATCGGAATATGAAAGTAGTACTTGCAAGCAAATACACACTAAGCAACTGGTGAAATTATACTCATTTGACACGGGATCGAAGTATTGATTTTAAAATATTTAAAAACTCAAAACTTATAAAGAAGAAGATGAAGAAGGAACAAAAGAAAAACAGAGAAATAAAACAATTTTTTATAAGTGTTTTCTCAAGGAAAACAAACATTCATTACATTTGGTTGTACAAAGACTGCAAAATTTGTATTAGGTTCCAATTATCAAACCACAACATCAACGAAATAAGTTCGATCTATAGTGTACACAAATGAGGACCAAATGAAAAATAATTTTTGATAAGGCGACTCTCGCAATATGCTTTGAATTTTTTTTACATATGACAACATATCGAAAAGTGTGTGTAACCCTAAACACTAAATAATAAGCTTCCCTATATGCAAAATTTTTGTTAAAAATTAGATAAATATGTTGAAGATAGTTAAGTAAGTGCAAAACTCAAACAATTTTCTCTTTAAAATTTGTAAATCTAAATTTTCAAGTTTAGCATATTATATTTCAAATTCTATCATGAATTTTCTACACAAACATCAACTATTAACCCACATTTAAATTTTACCGTGAATTATCTACGCAAACATCAACAAAAAGTAGCTAATATTTGATACCATTAGATCGAATCCAATCTCTTTATTTTTGAATTCATAATAACTTTTACGTGTTTTTGATATGTATATAAATTGTATTAATAATAATTTTAATTTTTTTTAAATATTTCACGATTTTATTTGATTTAATTAATTTGTTTACAAAGCGTTTTGTATTTTATTTACAAAGTAGATTTCTAGAATTATGATTTATATTTTATTTCCAAAGCAGACTTTTAAAAGTTTGTTTTGTATCTTATTTACAAAGCAAACTTGTATAAGTGTGCTTTGTAATTTACTTACAAAGCAAACTTTTCAAAATCTGCTTTGATCCCAAAAAATCACGCAAGTATTGAAATGTAATTGACATTTCTATATTATTTTTTAGTATTAGTAATTTCTCTACCCTCATGGGTTAATTTTGTAAAAATATTTTAATATAAGTTAAACTTACATTTGAAATCAAATTTTAGATTATTTTTAACAATTCCCCCGATAAATTTCTCTTGCTATGTTTAATTTTTATTTTATATGCTATTTATTTTCATTATTTGTTGTCATATGCTACTTATTTTCACGTTAATTTTTTAAAAAAAATTTTAGCCGGATTAAATAAATCCACACAAATATTTTTTCTAAAGTAAAAAAAATTTTTGTCACGTTTTTGTGAAACAAAATTATTGCTTAAATGAAATTATGTTATGAGTGTTTCAGGATATATGAAATGTCAAAATGATTTTGTAATTTTTGACAGATTTTCAATTTTTTGTACCCTTTTTACGAATTTATATGAATAAATTTTAGTATCATCCTTTCTTTATTAAAGAAAATATGACTTTTTAAAGTCATTAGTTATCTTCATTCATTTAAAATGATTATAACAAAACCAAAATCAGTTGGAGGGGTGCCTTTCAATATTATTGACAAATATCTAAAGTGGTGTTTATACATTGATAAGGATAGTGATAAGCATCTCTTCAAACCTTAAATTCGTTAATAAAAATCGATATGACATGCACATTATCTATTTACGATCGAATTTGCACATTTACGATAAGATTAATTGGCTATTAAATCAGTATGATTTTATCTAAATTGATAAATATATGTTTTTTAGATAGATAAGATGTCATACCGATTTTGTAATTAAATGACATAATATTCAACGTTTTTTATTATCCGGATCACAGCGTACCAACACAATAATATAATATTTTTATACGAAAATTTAACATAGTAATAAAAAAAAAGTAAAGTTAAACTTCACAAATGTAGAATATAAAGAGATATTACAACCATTATACAACGAGATTGTTTATGGATGGCAATTGATAATAAATACGAAAAACAATCTTTATCCCCTCAAGTTTTTTTTCCTAATGAAATATGTATGTGGAGAACTAACCAATCAAACAAGTAACCATAATCATAACAATTTTATTCAAATCGGTCAAGTAAATCAGTATCTGAATTTTGTCCACATAATCCGTCTAGTTGTCTTTGCGGTCTCCTAATTCTTTTTAATGTTTTGTAATATTTTAAAATTAATTCTGATCAAAATTTAATTTAAATTATGTTGATAATGTAAATGAAAATTATAATATATTGAATTTAAAATTAGTTTTAATTTGTTTTATATAATTTTAAATATAAATTTATATTATATTTAAAAATAGTTATGTATTTATCATATCCATAAAACAATAAATATGTGGAAAACTAAATTCTTTATAATTGCCAACTAATTTTTAAAATGGCTCATCTCAACCGTCCGACTAACGCTTAAATTCAAACATGGGTAACCTCCAAACCCTAGCTCCCTCAAATTAATTAATAAAAAATTAGAATTTGAGAGTTATTTCACTTCCATTAATACTGTGTTGATCTTCACCTTCTCCTCTAAGAGCAGCTAACCCTTTTCCATCCCCACCACCACTTTCCGGCGACGTCTTTTTATTGGCAACGCTATCAGTTAACTGATAATGCCCTGAATCAGTGGAGTCGACGCCATCACCAGATGAGTCATTAAACGTTTGGAGTTGGTGGTGGTGGAACGGTTGTGATGGAGGCGGAGTTGTGTAGAATTCTTGAGAGGAGCAAAATTGCGGCGGAGGAGTTGCCGCCGCCACGGTGGCGTGGTGGTGGACTTGGTGGTAGAGAGTCGAAGAGCCACTGTGTGTGGTTGTGTACTCTGGTGGGACCCATATGCCACCTAAGACCACTAAATGAGGACCAGACCCGTTTGATGTTTGTGGGTTTGGACTTGGTCTTCTTGTGTGAAGCCGATATTTCTATTAATTAAATACTATGAGTTAAAACAAAAACTGTAAGAATATTTTGGTGACGTGTCATGTAGGTTACCTGTAAATGACTTTTGACTTCATCGTTGGTCAAACCATCCACTTTCATAAGTTCCCTTATTTGTTTCGGTGTAGCCACTACAAAAAAAAATATATCAAATTATATTATCAATAATTGATAATTAAACCTCTATTTTAATTAAATTAAATGCTTAAATTTTAGGGTTATTATTTAAAATAATATTTTTTAAAGTTTTTTTCTTATCATTAGTTTAAATTTCTAATAATAACACAAATTTAATATTAAATTACATTAGAAATTTATTTTAATAGAAAAAATTAAATTATAAATTGAAAAAGAACCCAAATATAATATTTTAACTTTATGTATAATTTATTTAAAGTAAATAAATATTTTTACATAATTATTTGTGATATTTTGGGAACTTTAGTTTTAGGGTATTAGATTTAAAACAAAAACTTGAAAATATGATATATTAAAGTATTACTCTAAATTTTAAAAGATTATTTGATAATATCTTTATGTTTTATTTCAAAAAGACACCTCTTTATGTTTTAGCTACTTTTTTCTATATATGATGAAACAATTTTATGTTGATTTACTTCAAAAATTATATCTTTAACAAATATATTTAAATTAACCTCACACAAATAGAATTTAGTTAATTAATTTATTTCTTAAGATATTTTAAAAAAATTAAAAAGTAGTTTTCAAATTTAATCCTTTCTAAATTTCCTCTTGTATATATATCCAATGAACTGAATTGGAATCCAAATCTGAATCGAAGATACAAAAATCTAAAATTTAAATTTATTTAAAAATTCAAAATATATTTGAATGAGAATTGAATCTGAATCATAATCGTTATTGTGTCAAGTTAATCCATACTATATTCTACTTAAACTGGAAAAATCCAACGACGAAAACTTAGATTATTTATGTATGATTGAAAAGTGAACCTTCTCAAAAATTAAAATCATGGCAATTGCAAATCGATCCATAAGACGTATTTTCAATAGAACATCGAGCAAAACCCACTGAAACTTGGCTTTAATATAAATTTAGAGTTGTTAAGTCTACAGAGTGCAATAGTGATGTGTTTGGCCAATAACAATTATCATGGTCGAACAAAATTAAATCTGATTTAGTTGATTATCTTGTGAAACTATCCAATGATATGAAACTAAATTAGAATCAATAATATATTATTTGATAATTTTTTAAACAAAATAATTTTATCATGACGTGTTAATAATAAAAATATCATGATGATGTTTAAATATTACTGCGAGTTTCAGTTTCAATATATAAAAATATTTAAATTATTAGAATATTATTTTGGTTAGAATTGAAAATTAATATATTTTATTCAACTAATCACAAAATACTATTACATTTGTAAAAATAATAACTTTTATTTCTTTAAATTTTTTATACGTTAATTTATAAATAATTTCAAATAAATATAAATAGATTTATATTACTATCGTAATCTCTAATATATTATTTGATAAATATTTTACAAAAATAACCTTATTCTCGCTTGTTATTAACAAAATTATCATGGTGACGTATCATCACTATAATAAATTTTAAATAAATATATAAATAGCATTAACTTATTAGAATAATTACAATATATATCATTATTATTGATTTAGTTAGAAAATTAATATATTTTATTAAACTAACAAAAAATACTATTAAATTTATAAAAAAAATATATTTTTTAATTTATATATATAAAAATTAATATTAAAAGTAATTTTAAATAAAATTTAAAATTATATAAATATTTAATTTATATTTACTAATAAAATATAATTTACGAATATTTTTTTGTCATGTATGACATGGGTATAAATCTAGTAAGTGTATTAATTTTGTTTACCTTGAGAACCACCTAGCATTTGAAGAGCTTGAACAAATCTCCGGTGCAAATCCGGCGACCAGCAACGCCGTACCTTTCTATTACTATGACTAGTTGTAGAAGAAACTCCATTGGTATTGCAATTGTTATTACCAGCGTTGTTCATGCTCTCATCATTACCGTCGTGTTCATTAGTATGTTTGTTGGTCGGGGAGACTTTCTTAACTTCTGTGGATAAAGCTAAGTCAGGCAAATATTGTTCCTTAGAGAAAGGAAGAAAAGCACCACCTCCATTTCTTTGTTTGGCATCAAAATGTCCGAGTTTTGGACTAGTAACAACCTTGTCTTTGGTAAGAGACTGATCAGTAGTTGAATCAATGTTTATTGGTTTGGTTTCGGGTTGGTTCCAAAGTTGAGCAGTCTTCATCCAATTATTCTCTTTGTTATTGGCTTTTTCGGATTGGTTTTTTAAAGGTATGAACTCTTCAAGAACCGGTCTTGTACCAACACTTTGGTTATTGGTATTGTTATTATTTGCTCTATATGCTTCTAGTTGTTGTTTGTAAACTTCCACAGCTGAAAAAGATAATTTAAAAGATGTTGATTTCAGTGATGGGAGGAAACAAAAGTTTTGTTAATCAAAGAAATCAAAAGCAAGCTCTTATTTTTATGAATTAGAATTGTTAAACTAAGAAATAAACATCTTTTTATAAAGAGAAAAAGGAAAAAAAAATCAAAAATCATCTATATATATATAATATATAGTTAATGGTTTAGATGTTCTTGTTTGAAGTTATTATATATATGTACCGTTGTTAAGGAGTTGCATGCAAAGAGGAAGCTCGCGCTTGAAGGCATCGATCTTGAGACGTTCTTGTTCGAGGCGAGAAACAAAATCTTCGAGCTTTTGTGTGGTTTGATCGCTCTGGAAGATATCTCCAAATGATTTCAAAAGCATAGAGTAGCTTTGTGGCTTGCAATCCAAGCTTAGTTCTGATGAGGAAGCCATATATAATATATATACTCTCTCTATATATGTATATATAAGAAGAATATAAATATGTGTATTCAAAGTAATGATTTTGAGGGTTTGTGAGAATTAGGGTTTGAAGAAGAAGAGAGGATGAAGAAGAAGAAGAAGATAAGAGGAAAAAGGGAATAAAATGTTAACTTGTGGACACACGGAGGATCACGAGGAGGTTCCTGTCCTTTTTAGAGGGCTCGATTCAAAGGAAGAGAATAAAGTGTTTTGTCACCATAAAAATATACACACATATAATATATATATATATATATATATATATATATATAGAGAGAGAGAGAGAGAGAGAGAGAGAGAGAGAGAAGGTTCTGGCAATTAGAAATCCTTCTCTTGTTCACTAATGAGTCAATGGCTATGAGCTTGGCACCCAAAAAGCTTAACTAAGCTTTTGATGCTATTATAGATGGTTTCATGAAGCTTCGACCAAATAGCTCATTTTTATATTGTACTTTAGAATCATTATTAATTGGCTTTTAACTATATATTTTGGATAAAAATTGAAGAGTATCAAATTATTATCAGCATGGCACGATAAGTGTTTTAGTGGTTAGGAAAATGAAAACGATTCGATTAGAAACAATTAGGCCTGGTTTTTCGATTTTTTTGAGTTAATCGGATCGAGTTTTTTGGATTTTGGTTTTTTGGATTAAAAATTAATTTTGGTTTAATTACATAAAATTTAAGTTTAATCGGTTTATTAGTTTATATTTCGATTTTTTCGGTTAATTTTGGATCAATTTGATGCATTTATTCAGTGTAATTCGAGTTTTTCGGTTTATTGGTTTATATTTTCAATTTTTGGGTTTTTGGATCGAATCGAACCGAACTGCAAACCGATTAAAATTATTATTATATTTAATCGTTTAGTGTATATAATAAAATCAAAATCGAAAATCAAAAATTTTAGTTCGGCCAGTTCGGTTTATTCGGTTTGGACCGAATGCCGAGGCCTAATAATAACTATCCAGGTATGTTTAAGGTTTCAACATATCTATTAATATATTATTTAATTTTTTGTTTTTCTAAAATAAAACATTATTATTATATACTTAAAACTAACTCAACTAATAACAAAGTCAATTGTAGAATACAAATTAATAATTAAAACAAATAAAATTCAATTAATTTTGGATTGAAAATTGAAAACATCACTCAAAATAAAATTAAAAAATTGGTTCAAATATCATTTAATATATAACGAGCGAGCAAGAAATTTATATTTCATGTTTTCACCTTTTACTTTAGTTATCAAACTTTAACGTATGTTTCATTGAGGGATAGTCTTTTACTCTCAGTAACCAAATTATCAACCATATACTAAACATGATTTAACAATAGAGATCTTGTCGCTATTTTTTAAAAAACCATAAAAAAACAATGGAAAAACAATATAAAATATACAAAAAATCAAAATAGTGACAAATAAAAATTAATCATTCAATTACAAATAAGAAAGAAAATCGATGATTTTTCGTAGATATAATTACCATATTAGTTTTACGATATTTTGTGACTATTTTGAAATTTTATATTCGTTATTTTTAAATAATAGCGGAAAATTCATAGATAATACATGATTATGCACATAATTTTTAATAGTGTTATATCAATGTATTTTTAATATACTCAATCATTATATATATTTTGCAATAGCTCAATATCATATAATAAACATTTATATATTATGGCTCGATCGACTTAAATCATCAACTAATAACAAAATTTTTTTTAATTTTTCTAAAATAACACATCATTTATTATATACTTAATTCAACTAATAACAAAATGAATTGTAGAATACAAATAAAATTCAGTTAATTTGCATTGAAAATTGAAAACATCACTCAAAATAAAATTAAAAAATAGGTTCAAATAAAACGAGAGATTAAGAAATATATATATATATATATATTTTTGCAATAGCTCAATATCATATAATAAACATTTATTTATTATGGTTCGACTTAAATCATCAACTACAACCCACTTGATTTGTTATTTCTATTTTCTTTCTCTTATTATGCTTAGTTTTCATTCATTTTTTTAAGTTAATATACTTTTAATATAATTATATTAGAGAGAAAGAGAAAAGAGGATGATATAATAATAAATAAATAAATAAAAAGGATGATATAATAAAGCATGAGAGAGCAAAAGGGAATATATGGAAACTTGTTATAAAGAACAAAAAAAAGCTTTAAATTATTTCTATTAAAGCTTTGTATTGTTTTAATCTCAGATTCTGCTTTTGTTGGTAACTTCACGTAGCTTTTTTGAATTCAGTTTTATATTTATTTTTCATTAAAATATTGACATTTTAGAAATTTACATATTATTTTCTTATTGTTATTGTAGAACCTCTTAAGATACTACTATTTATAGTGCTCTAATTCAATACTATAGAAAGAGATACATATGTAGCATATTATTTAAAATATCAATTAATTAGGTTTAGACCTACGTCGTCATGCGAAAAATATTCACATATTATAGTTAATTTTTCATTTAATTAATATAAATTAGATATGTATATAATTAATTTATTATTTAAAATAATTATTCAAATTTTTTTAATATTAATTATTTAAAATAATATATTTAAAAAATTTAGATATTGATTATATCAATAAAATAGATAACGAAATTGATTATAAAAATAAATTTAAATTGTTTCTATCTTCTATAGACAATATTATTAAATACGTAAAAATTGTAAATGTGATAAATATTCAATCAGTTTTATATTTTATTTGATTAATTTTATAAATTTTATAATATTTTTGTTTTATATTGTGTTTGTTTTTATGCCAATATCTTTTATGTCGTAATATTAATTATTTATATATAGTGTATTGTTAAATATTTGTCTAATTATAATTTTCGTAAATATTATATTAAATTGTGTCTTATGTAATATTTTTAAAAAACTATTTTGATAGTGTCACATTACATATTCGTAAATCACACGTCAATGTAATATTATTTTATTAAAAATGATTTGTTGAATCGTTTTCAATTTTTGTATGATTGTTTGAGATTTCGTTTTCGATTTTCTCATTTGTGATAAACAAAATGAACACATTGGCACACAAAGATCTTAAATGAGTTAAGATCTATTGGCCATCCACTAAATCAAATGTGATTAACTTTCTAAATATAAAGAGAAACTTGATGAAGAAAAACACCAAATGTTCGTTATTGTTATTGTATGGTTAATAAAAATAGTTAATCCAAAATGGTAAAGAAAGAAACTTAGATAATCTAAAGAATTGATTTTGACAGATTCTTAATCTCATCATTAAGGATTATAACCACCAATACACATATATACTCTTCTCTCAATTTTTATAGAAAAAAATGTGTTGAACATGTTTGAATGTTATTTGTAAATATGTATTTTCTGCAATAGAATAAACTTAACCGCTTTAGTAAAGCTAGTTTTGATTATTTTTCTTCTCTAATATTTTTTTATACATTTAGATTTATCTATATTCTTAATTTTTATATTTACACTGTTAAATTACGTCTTTATATTTGTTTTTATCAAAAACAATTCGATACGAATATAATTTTTATTTTATAGAGTATTCACCACAGTGATGTTGTTACAAATTTTATATTTATTATCACGTCTAACAATTTTGCATTTCACCTTTTAAAAACCAAGAATTTATGAAAGGACAATTGTTTAAAATAAGATTTTTTAAAATTTTTATTTCAAATATAAATCATTTAAATTTCCAAAAATAATATAAATTTAATATTATAATAATTAAAAAAAATTCTTAAAAAATTTAACTCTAAATTAGAAAAAGTGAACTCAAACATTATGTTTTAATTTTATATATTTTTTATTAAGATAAATAATTATTTTTACATAATAATTTTTGTTATTTTAGGAATTTTAGTTTTAATATGATAGATGTGGAAGATAAAAAAAATATTTTAAATATTAAAAATAATGAACTATAATTTACAAAATTTATATTCACTGAAATCGAAAGAATATTACTCTTTATATAATTAGATAACCAAAGAGCAAAACCATCACAATTAGGTTTGTTTCAAATCTTCTAAGTAGTCAAATATGAAAGTAATCGATACTAAACATTTGGTACATTCGTATAATTTAGAATGCAAACAAAAACAAAAAAGTATTTTCCCACCACCTTATATATTTTAGTTAAAAAAACTAAAAAAATATAAAAACAATTGAGATTCAAAATAAATCAAAGAAGCATATACTAATTAAGTAGAATTTTATATATAACGATTGATCAATTATTTTTCTAAGTTGAATTAAAATAAAGTTGAGTAAATATTCTAAATTTTAGTGGATGCAAAAGACAGAAAGAAAGGGAATATCTCATTCAATTTCTTATCATAAAATTGAACATATATTCACTTAAATAATTAGTATTGTCGGAAAAAAATATTGAAAGAGGTTTGAGAGTCGCATAATCTTTAATTTTTTATAATCTTTTTTCGTTAAAAGAGTCGCAGAATCTTCCCAACCGGGCCTTTAGTGAAATGGTCAGATAGAAGATTCTCCTTTATTTATGTAAAATATTTTAAAAATAATGATATATTTTTATAATAATATTATGATAATATTTTATCATTACATGTTATAATAAATATTTAAATATATTTAAATTACTAAAATAATTATAATACATATTATTATATTTATTTGATTTTTTATTAAACTATTAATTTGAATAATCATTGTTAGAGTAATACTTTAAAATAGCACTATTTTAAATTTATCTTCCAAATTTAACACAATAAAACTAAAATCCCAAAAATGACACAAATTATTATGTGAAAATAATTATTTACCTTAAATAAACTATATAATTAAAACATAATGTTAAATTTAGTGTTTAATTTTTTTTTATTAGGAAGAAATTTTTAATTATTTTAATATTAAATTTATGCAATTTTAGGAAATTTAAATGATTAGTGATATATTTGGAATTAAAACTTGAAAGAGTGTTATTTTAGTCAATTGCCCATCAACTAACTAGAAATTAATTTATTATTCAAAAATTATTTTTTTAATTTATACAACCATAAAAATTTATTAATAATTATAAACCTAATTAATAATTAATCATATAAAAATATTTAAAATTATTTTTAATTATTATATTCTTCCTATGGATCATTTAAAAATTTACCATATAAAAATAATCATATGTTATCAAAAATATTTGTTTGTTAATTAACTAAACAAATTGTCATTTTAAAATTTTATGGCGAAACACATTTTTACATAAAATTTATCAGTCATTCAAATAAAATAAAAACTAACATTAAATTGAAAATAATAATAATTACTTGTTTCATGTTTCAATACATATAAATCAAATTTTAAATTCCATACAATATTTGTAATAGATTTTACAATTAAAATTATTTTATATTTTTAATAATCATTTATCCCCATATACCACATAAAAACTATATATATATATATAGTAAACTTTTTTAAAGACATTTCCCATTTTTGTATCTATATGCATCTGCCTTTCAAATTTTATTTTATTCAATGAACTACTTTGGACAGACCTAAAAAGATTCTTTTTTCCCATAAGCTTTCTCTTTTTATAACATCTGATAAAACTATAACTTATCTACAAATTATTTAGTAGATCTATATATATCGAAAACCTAAACTACTACAAATTGGCTGGATAATTTTGAATCTGAAATTAGGAACACATATTTTGTTATATATATGTTCTTTCAAGAGGTATAATTATATGAATAAAATCAAGAATAATATTGAATTTTAATATTTGTTAATGTTGGACACTCAATAAGGGCTATTATGTTATTGCATTTTAATATTTGTTACTTGCATTTCATTTGTTATCATATAGATTTATATTCGGAAAAAATATTCGTAAATTATACAATACTGTTTATTATTAAATATAAATTAAATATTTATATAATTTTAACTTTATTTTAAATTATTTTTAATATTAATTTTTGTATATATAAATTAAAAAAATAAAAATAATTATATTTATAAATTTAATAGTATTTTTTATTAGTTTAATAAATATATTGATTTTCTACCAAATTAATAACAATGATATATATTGTAATTATTCTAATAATTTAATATTATTTATATATTTATTTTGAAATTAAATGTAGAGATAATATGTAATCATGATATTTCTGTTAATAATATGTTAGCGTAAGTTATTTTATAAAAATATTTCTTAAATAATATATTAAGGATATATTTTTCATATATTATTTAAATAGCCAATTCGAATCTAATTCCCACATCAAATCTTCGGACAAATGGTTCCAAAATGCATATCCTAAATTTTGGATTTCCAATTTCAAATGTTTCATATTTTCTTCAAAAAAAAGTTCTTCAAGTCAAGTGATATAGTATTAATCTATATGTTCCTATTTTCTTAATCCCTTCTTTATCATCTTTAAATCTTTTTAATTACCCAAAACCTCGAAACTTTTAGATAAATCCACAACTAACAATCCTTTAGTTAAGCAATGACACGACGTCGGATTAGGTCCGATATGGTTTGTATAGGCAGAAATTATATCAAGAATTGTGACGAATTGTAATAAAAAAAAAAGAGTAATATCCTGAAATATCACATTTTAAAGTTTTTCTTCCAAATCTAACATCATAAAATTAAATTCCAAAAAATAACATAAATACTTATGTGAAAATACTTATTTATTCTAAATAAATTATACATAAATTTAAAGTATTGTATTTGAGTTCAGTATTTCCAATTTAAAGTTTAATTTTTTCTATTAAAATATAGTTTTAATGCATTTTAATCTTAAATTTGTGCTATTATTGGAAATTTAAACTAATGATGCTATTTTTGAAACAAAAACTTAGAAAGATGCTATTTTAAACATTTGTCCTAATAAAAAAATTGTGACTATTCAAAATAAAAGACAATATTTTTGTGTAAAAAGTAAAGGAATATAATATTTTAAATATAAATAATTAAGGGAACGTAAGTTGCACTACTCGTATCGTTGTCGTCTTTTAGAGGCCATAAAGTATAAAATGAACTCTTTTGCGAGCCGACAAAGAAAAATAAAAGTCTTTTGAAAAATGTATGGTTTAGTTTTGACATAAGTTTTTAGGTATATTCTTGTGTTTCTATATTATTAGATGGCTTATATGTAAAAAAAAATATTTTTTAAAAGTTAAATAAGATCTAATAATTTCACAATTCCATATAAAAATTTAGTACACTTTTATATTACAAATAAAATGAAATCAAATTTCATATTTCTAAAAATACATAGATACTGTAATTACTATTTGCTTCTCTCCTAAATTAAAAGATTTATTCAATTCATTTACTCACCAATATTAGATATTTTCCCAAATATAATATCAATTTAATCCAAACAAAAATACTGGTTTTCGTAATATAAAAGTGTTGTTCGTTTGGTCGCCAGAGACGGTTGTGATTGTGGCTGCAATTAACATTACGGTTATGACTACGGTATATGTTGTTCGTTTGTCTGATGTCGACGATTGTAAATATGGTTTATCACAGATTTTAATCGCACTAATATTTTAATCGGAAGTAAAAAAATTATAACGAATAATGTAGCGTCTACCGCATGACGTATCGTTTGCCGCAGGACATATCATTTGCTGCAGGACGTATCATTTGCTGCAGAACGTATCATTTGCTGCAGAACGTATCATTTGCCGTAAGATACCACGTCTATCACATATAGCTTTAATAACTAAATAAACAATAATTTGACGAAACTGTAAAAAATTATGATTGACAAACGAACATATATTAATTCTGGATCATGGATTCACCTATATGATCAGTCCGGTCAGTCTAGATCTCAAAACATCCATTAAAAAGATATATTTTTTTTCCCAAAAGATATATAATATTCGGAGGTGTGTATTTAATACAGACAAAGAGGATATTCAGACATAAATCAAAGTTAAGAAGCGAGTCGAAACGTGTCACGAGAGAATCACTTTTGTGTGTGCTTTGCATGGGATGCTAAAAAGGAAATATCTCTTTACTTTTCGACCAAATTAATAAACAAAAATTATATATTGAAATAAAAGAAAAGAAAAAGAGGTAATTAAAGTTAGATTCTAAATAAGAATCTTTAGAAAAGTTAAGAGTTGGAGTCTTCCACATCAAGATTTTAATTGGTTTCAACAAATGCAACCATCTATCAATTTTTAATCCAATTTTTGATATTTTATTTTTGAGTAATATTTTAAAATAACATTTTAAAGCTTTTTTACTAAATCTAATAATTTAAAATTAAAATTCTAAAAATAACACAAATAATTATGTAAAAATACTTAAAACAATTATATAAAATAGTATTATTTCAAATTTTTGTTACAAATATAACACTTCCAAAAATAAAATAAATTTAATACTAAAATAATTAAAAATCTCATTCTAATAAAAAAAATTTAAAACCTAAATTGGAAATGATGAACCTAAATATTATGTTTTAGTTTTATATATAGTTTATTTTATATAAATAATTATTTTATATAATAATTTATGCTATTTTAGAAATTTTATTTTAATATGTTAAATTTGGAAGATAAATTTAAAAGATATTGTTTTATGGTATTACTCAAATATAATTTTTTATTTTTAAATAAATAATGCATAAATTTAAATATTATATTTGAGTTCATTTTTTCCTAATTTAGAATTTAATTATTTTTTCTATTAAAATGAAGTTTTAATATATTTTAATTTTAAATTTATGATATTATTAAAAATTTAAACTAATAATATTAGTTTTGAAATAAAAATTTGAAAATGTGTTATTTTAAAAAATTACCATTTTATCTTCTGGTATTGTAATATACGTTATTATTCACTTCAGATTAGAAAAAGTTTTCTTTTAGTAATTTATTTGTTTATATTCAATAAAAGGTTTATTCGAGGGCAATGAATAATGGAATTCAAGACTAATAATACAAAGGGAATTTCACAATGACTGGTTAATGTGTTGAGGGAATTAGGTACCTTCTATTTTTTTAAGAACATTCTTTTTATTTTTAATTGTTATTTTATTGCTTTAACTTTCATGCAAAGGTCTTTATTGCTCTTATCCTATATTATATATCATCTGCATATTCTAGCATGATAAAATTCTACACAACACATGAACGATCAATCCAACATAAATATACGTGTATATTCGTCGCTACGTGTATCTATAATATACATATATAAATATATATGATCATGTTCGTTTGCCAGTCACATGAATCTATGACTACGATTGCGATAGATTATTGTTCGTTTAGCTATTGCAGGTATCTGCGGTAAACGCAGCGGTCAAACGTTGCGTCATGCGTCGCAATTTTTTCGACTGCTGATTAAAACAGCGGTACGACTAAAATCTGCGGTCAATCGCAACCGTCAGTGGTAAACAAATAAACAACATCTGTCGTAGCCGCAACCGTAGTGTTGACCGCAATGTTAACCGCAGCCGCATCCGCTTACGACGACCAAACGAACAATACTTATATAAAATTTATAAAAATCTAATACAAAAAGGTAAATAAAATCCATAGTTTATTTATATATAAAAACAAAATTCTAAGTAATTTTTAGAAATGTTCTTAAGAATGTTAATGATTGATTTGAATTGAATTCACGCAAAAAAAATAAATCGTTTAGATTGATCATTAAAGAAATTTTACAATAATTATAGGAAAAAAACCTGAAAATCTTTTCCTTAGAACAATTTTTTGCAGTTCGTCAAATTACTTTAACACAATTTTTGGTTGTTATCTCAATACTTGAACTAATAGGCCATATCCTAGATTCACTGTAGAAAAACGTTGAAATCCATCGATGTAAATATGAGGGCGTTTGTGGCCATTTCCAAGAGAAGCAATGTGATACTCTATCTTTCTTTCTCTCTTCTCTCTGTCCACCTTTTTATTTGTTATATGGGCTTGACGAAAAAATGTTATGGTTTGGCGAAAATAATAATTTAAACGAAAAATATTATTTTATGATTTTAAAAAATAATAAGTTATTTACGTTTTTGATAGAAAAATATTTATTATACAATTTTGATAAAAATAATATTTTGTAGTTTCGATGAGAAATTTTATTTTACAGTTTTGATACGATATTTTATCGTTTTGGCAATATACAAACTAGTATTATATGTTTTCTCTTTCGAATCAGAGCTCGGTCCAAAAGGATTGGTTCATTATCCTAAAGGTCCATCATCAAACGGTGGTTGCACCGTTTTCGAGAAACCATCGGTAAGTTCAGTGAAATGTTCGATTTTACTAACTATCGAATACGGCAGTTAACTTTCCTAAAATGTGCATTTATGAGTATTAATTACTGACAATAATTACAACGTTGAAGATTAGGCGAGCGGAAGATATAAAAAAAGGAGGATGGTACCGTAAAGTACAAACACAATTAATTAGATCGGAGATGTTTTTGTACTGAAAAGTTATATGTTCTCTTTATAACCGAATTGATTAATAAAACCACTCAAACTATTTTTACCATCATTTAAATTTAATGTCAAGTTTGTCCTATAAATTCCAATATGAGAATTAATTAGTAGGAGCATTTACGAGCATTAATGACGGACAATGATTGCAACATTGAAAATTAGGCGAACTAAAGGTAAAAGGAGGAGGATGACACGGTAAAAACAGATAAAATTAATTAGTTGAAAGTTTTCGTCCTAAAAAGTTATTTGTTCTTTTTATAACGGAATTGATTAATAAAACTACTCAAACTCTATTTATCATCATTTAAATTTAGTGTTAAGTTTGTCCGATAAGTTCAAACATCTTCCTTTGGCTATATTGGTTATGGTTTTGGGTTGGAATCTTTCAATTGAGTTAACAGCTTATGCCATTAAAAGTCAGTTTCAAAAACAATTGGTTAAACCGGTTTTTTTTGGAGATGGTTTTGTCCGGTAAAATGTGCTCGTGACATATTCCCGAGCCCTTGTGGTTGTGGAGAGAGAAATATAATAAGCTTAGTCCGTAGTTCAAATCCAAGAAGAATAAGGCAAAACTAGTAAACTCGTATCAGTTTTTCTTCTTCTCAGTTCTCATTGTTCTTTGTCGTTTGGCTTTGCTTCTTTGTATGTTGTTGTTCGAATTTGGTTTGTTGTAATTTCGATTCTGTATTTTTATGTTTCACTTTTTTGGACTTATTATATATCTTCTTCTTTTGGGCTTGTATCTCTTTCTTTCTTTTGGGTTTGTAATTTCTTTTCGAGTTTCTAATATAATATCATGGTGAGTAAAGCTTCCATAAAAAACATCATTTAGTTTGGTTATTTGTAAATATAAATAACTAGATCTATACTAATACGGAAAAATATTTGCAAATTATATAATATTGTTTATTAATAAATATAAATTAAATATTTATATAATTTTAAATTTTATTTTAAATTATTTTTAATATTAATTTTGTATATGTAAATTAAGCAAAAAAAATAATTATTTTTAACGCATTTAATATTATTTTTGGTTAGTTTAATAAAAATTTATTGATTTTATAACCAAATTAATAACAATGACATATATTGTAATTATTCTAGTAACTTAAACTCATTTATATATTTAATTGAAATTTATTGTGATGATAAAACGTCAGCATGATATTTCTGTTAATAACACGTTAGAGTAAAATTATTTTATTAAAATGTTTCTCAAATAATATATTAGAAATAAGCTAACACCAACATTAACCCCAATACTGGTTTCGGTGTTCAACATCTCTAGTTTATATTATTTATAGCTAATTAACCCAAATAACAAAAATGAACATAAATATTAAGAATATAATCATATAAATCTTTTAATTTACCAAATAACCATTGTAAATGTGGATGGATAAAAATACCAGCTATTGTGGTGAAAATAGGTCGTATTTTCATAGTTCTTTCAATTTTGTAGCTTTCCTTAAAATAAGATGTTTCGTTAAAATCAATATACGCAAAAAAAAATATGCAAAATCTTTTAATAGGTTTAATTTTCTAATCTATGTACGAAAATCTATTTAGAATTATGTGATATTAAAACACATTTTATTTTTGACACCAATCAAATTCATATTCAAATACAATATATCTATACACGATGTTCTAACCAAATGTTAGACACTAATTAACCATAGCGATTTTGTACAAATCGGTAAAATAAATTGGATGTCTGACTTAACCGTCTGTATAGGAGGGTTATACAGACGTCTAGCTACCTAGATAGCTGCCTAATTTTTTTATTTTTGTTTTTATTTTTAAATATGTTTTTTAAAAATTAGATGAAAATTAATATTTAACGTATATTGTAAGGTAAATGAAAATGGTAACATATTAGATCTAACATGAATTTTAATGTATTTTATCCAATCTTATATTATATTTATAAATAATTATAAATTATCATATATATATATATAAAAGAAAATAGATAAGCGGAAAACTAAATCCTAATGGCAGAATAATTCTCAATTTTTTGTTAGGTGTTAAACTCATTTCAACCGCTAAATAAATGCGTGATTTATATTCAAATATTTATATATATATATATATATATATATATATATATATTCTATTTTGGTTGGCGTATGTTATTGACGAACCGGTTTTATTTATATAGTCTTTTTGAAAAACTTTAAATCTTAACTACATATCAAATCAATATAAATCTGATATATTATGTTACTATTTTGAGAAGATCCTTTGTTTTAATATGTTCTACGCTTTCAGTTAATACCAATGGTGGTTCGTATTACACGATTTTTTTGATGAAAATGGTTTATTGCTTAGCGTTTATTGATTTTTGGGTTAAAAATAGAACAACTATAAAATAAAGAAAACTAGATTTTGATCTATGTCACACGCGGAAAAAAATATTCACGTATAGTAAGTAATTATTTATTTTATTAATTTAAATTAAATATATATATAAATAATTTATCTTATATTTAAAATAAGTTTTCTAAAAATTTTAATATTGATTACAAAAATAAAATATATAATGAAATTAGATTATACAAATATATTTAAATTGTATCTATTTTGGATAAAATTGTATATGTGATAAATATTCGATTGAACTAAACTTTTATTTTATATTTTGTTTGACTAATTTTTTAAAATTTATATTTTTTTATATTGTATTTGTATTTTATGATAAAATATATTGTATGTCGAAATATTATAGATTTACATATAATATACTATATAATGGTAGTTTTCGTAAATAATCTAGTAAATTATGTATTAGATAATATTTACTTTAAAATGTTCTAATAGTATCACAAATGTGATACACTTATAAATCATATGTCATTACTTTGTTAAAATGATTTTTAATTAATATATTATGGATTCGTAAGTTTTAGTTTAAATATATGTTTTAGTTTATTAATGTTTTTTTTAATTTATGTTGGTTTAGTTTCTCGGTTAAGGTTCAAAGTTCAATTTTTTGGATCAGATTTTCATAATTCGGTTCGGATAGAGTAGAGGGTATTTTTGTAACTTCCTAGCAAGAGGATTTTAATAAGGTTACGTCTCTGCCTGTTCGAAAAACACGACCTGTAACCCTAGCCGCCTTTGAAAATTCCTAATTTTTTTTGTTTCCACAAATTTTTCAAAGAAATTCGCTCAGATCCTCTCCTTCCTTCAGATCCATCTTCGAATTAATTGTAATTTTCTTCTTGATCTTGATTTTCTCTTTCGATTGGTACCCGTTATGATATCATCTCTCTATTTCATCAAATCTAGGGTTTTTTTGTTATCGATTTCTTGATTGAGATTACAAAACGAGAGATCTATTAGGCGTTTGTGTAGATTCCAATTTCTTTCGAAATTTTGGGTTGATTTTCTAGTTTTCCCCAATTTCTTTACCCTAATTTGTTCGTCGCAGAATTTGTTACCCTAAGGTGCGTTAGGTCTTTAAATTGATTTGGGGATTTCGTCTTTCTTGTTGAAAATCCATCGATTGTTTGGTTCTCGACTCTTGATTTCATGTTTCTACTCGTGAATCGGAAAATCTAGGGTTAGGTTTTCGCTCGAATTTGGGGATCTAAAAAAAAAATTTTGGGGATTTAAAAAAATAATAATTTGGGGAAACATTTAGATACAAAGTTTGACTTTTACTCTTAACTTTGAAAATTATTTGTGGGTCCGAGGTTCTTAACTCAGCCACCTATGCACACAACTACACATCAAAATCAAAATGACTTAAATCTTTTAGCACCGAATATGTATAAAATTTCAACTTTTAACATTGGTTCTTACCATTCAGGTCTTAAAAATGGGATTGAAGCGACCTTTTGATGCTGAAGAGATGCAAGAATGCAATGCTAAGCATGCAAAACAGCTTACCTATAGCCCTAAGAAGCTAAACCAATTAGACGAAGCTATTTTGGATAAAACTTGTGTCTTAGGTACTGTTTTCAAAAACATGATTTATAACGCGTGTTCTGTTAAATGCTGGAGTTACTTTAGCAACGTGTGTTGTTTGCAGTAGAGGATCTGAGTGGTCTCTCTGAGAAGGATTTTAATACATGTGCACCACCGTTCTCGTGGATCTCAACCGGTTTATGTCAGGAGGATGCTCTGTCTCAGTCATCCCTTTTTCATCATTCTTCTGGATCAGATTTCACCTGGAGACCGATTTCGCCAGTGGAAGATGTTTATTCTTGTCTGATGAATCATGCTCCGAGGAAACAAGTTCCGGTTGGGTCTAATCACCAGGCAGACATCCCTGAATGTCTCAAGGAAGAGATTCTTGATCTTAATCACGGTGACTTTGAAGGAAAACCAATGGGAAAATGCATAACACCAATGCCTGATTCAGACGTTCGTGGAACTGGTCAAGGAAGAAAGGAATGTCTCTGCCTTGATGAAGGCTCCATTGGATGTGTGCGGCATCATATCGTGGAAGCCAGAAAGAGCTTGATCGAAACTATTGGATACGAAAGGTTTATGGAGCTAGGGTTATGTGCAATGGGTGAGGAAGTTGCAAGCTTATGGACTGAAGACGAAGAAGATATCTTTCACAAAGTTGTATACTCCAATCCTGTTTCACTAGGTCGCAATTTCTGGAAGCAGTTAAAGACGGCATTCCCTTCAAGAACCACTGAGGAACTTGTCAACTACTACTTTAATGTCTTCATCTTGCGGAGACGGGCAAGACAGAATCGGTTTAAAACCCTAGACGTTGACAGTGATGATGATGAGTGGCGAGTAGAATACAACGTTTTCTGCAGAGATAAATCTATAGATGAGGAAGACAACAACGAAACACATGAAGATAACGAGGATGAACAAGAAGAAGAAAGCAACAGAAACGATGATGAGGATGATGATGACGAGGAACAAGAAGAATCACCAATTAACGATGTGAAGTGTGTATATATGGATTCAAGAGACGGCAAGGTAAATGTAGAAGATGACTCATGTATGTCCTTTGAGTTACAAGACTCCAATCTGATCTTCTCTAACAGCCCAATTGAGAAGAGAGAGTGCCACAAATCTAATGATGATTCGTATTCATTTGATGATCGAAGACACACCTCAGATTGTTGGAACAAAAACAACGAACTTCTACCAACTTCGAACATCATCGAGGAGATATTTGGTCAAGACGAATGGTGAGATAATCATAATCATAATAATGATGATGATGATGATGATGATGATGATATCTTTGGATTTCTGCAGTTTGTTTTGGTAAGTAAATAATTTAAAGAAGCAGAAGTTTGAAAGTTCCGTTTTTGCAATTTCTTCTTTGGGGAGTTTTAGGTTGAAGAAAATGGACTCCTGATTGATTTGACTATGTAAAAAAGCTATTAATCCCAGGAACCATTTTTTTTATTTCTGAAGATTATTTGATTAATCTTTGTATATCTGTATTAAATTTTGCTATAAAAAGGAAAAAAAAAGTGGCAAGTTATCCCAATTTTTGCGTTGATTACGATTAAAGTAACTAAATCAGTGTCAATAAACGATTACTCTAGATTTACACTAAACGATTCTAATGCCAATAATAGCACTCAATTCAAAAATTCACACCAATAACATTTTTAACAAATAATTTTTAATTTTAGTTCGAAGACAATTGCACATTATCTGGAACTAAAATAAGGTTTTGTTATTTTAAATAATTGAGTGCATATATATTAAACAAAATATAATATATTAATTAGGTATAATATCATATTGGTTACACACTCTTTCTTTTATAATAATTATCTAAGATTCGATGCCATTACTGGAGTGTATTGGTTACACACTGTTTTTCTTACATAATTGTCTAATGTTCGATCTGATTAATTACAATTTCTTTTTTCATTTAATTATTTTATTTAGTAAACACTTACTTAATATTAAAAAATCTTTACATAATTTAGGCTAATAATCATATTTTATACAAAATTTAGGAAGCTTTTATGAAAATTTAGGTGGATGCGGACTTTTGGATGAGTAGAAAATAAAACAAAAAAAAATTATGTTTAAGATAAATAAAATTATTTTAATTTTTTTTAGTTAAAAAGTGCTAATTGTGATTGTTTAAGTTTGCAATGGTAATTTAGTAATTAAAACATTATTTAATATTAAATTAGTCGATTATCCGTATTTCTACAGAAATTGATGTACATAAACCTAACACAGAGTTGAATACTAAAACAAAATCTCAAAATTATCTCTTTAAAACCTTGGAACAGGTTGGTAAGTATTATTAGTATGTGCCTTGGATATAAGAATGATATACAAATCTATAACGCAACAAATCAGTTGAATCATGTGTCCTCCTCGTTCTTCACCTGGATCCATTGAGCATTAGATGATCCAGTTCCAGATTCTTTCTTTTTGCGACTAAAAAACCCGACAAAATACCCCAAAGCCATTCCCAAAACCATCACACTTGCTCCTTTAATGTACCACAATGCAACATATTCGGATTCAGATTCAAAGTTTGAGTATTTATCATCATCACTACCACTAATAACTTCCCCTGAAGCCAATATCTCAACCATATCATGAACTTCTCCGTCATGGTTTCCCACATAAGAAAGAGTGAGTCTTTCTTTATTAGCAACCAAACGAGCATACCCAAACTCGCCTCCACGGTACATTGAACGAGCAGGCTGAGGAAAGATTGGGACATCCGGGTGATTAGGTCTGGGTTCCCAATTCGGTTGTGTGTCTTTTCCAGCCATACCTATCACGAGATGAACAGGATTGCCTTGCCAACGCTCACCACAAGTGTTGTTACTAATTGGACAAAACCTTTCGTACCTATGAACATGTCCCCATAAAGCAACAGTCACATTGTTCTTCACAAACAACGGTTCCAAATGCTCGATCATCTTCTGTCTGATCGCAGTATCTCTGACCTTTGTACTTGTAGTGTACATCGGCCGATGCCCTTGTACAACCACAAACGGTGTCTTGTCCCTATTAACAGACTCTAGATCACTCTTTATGAAACTATACTGCTTCCCTCCTTTAAGAAAATTCGTCTCTGTGGAAATATAAACAAAATGAACTGAACCCATATCGTAAGAATAGTAAAGGTTTCGGCTTTCAGGTCCTTTAACCATCCCTGTGGCTTCCGATGAGTTTCCAGGCATGTTGAACTTAACACTATAGGGTACGCCACATTCGCCACCACTGTCTTTACCATAAACATAAGCAGCCCAGTCTGGTTTCCATGGCTGCATAGGCCAATCATATTCATGGTTACCAATGCAAACATGGTAGGGTACTTTAGAAGCAATTGGCTCAATCTGAGCAAAGAATTCATCCCAAATCCACGAGTAACCTCGAGCATAACTTATATCACCAATGTGTGAAACAATGGCAGCTTTATCATCACCTAGAGCTTCAATGTCTCTTAAGATCCATTTCACAGTTGATAAACTTTCGTCTTCTCCGCGGATAAATGTCCTGTAAGGTGTAGAACATCCCATATCCCCAAACATGAAAGCTACAGTTTCCTCTGAATTCTCATTTCGAGAAACAAAGCTATGAATCTCACTCCATCCTTTCGAATCACTCCCAACCTGGTTGATTCCATACGTTAATCAAAACTAAACACTTTGATCTTCTTAGACCCTAAAAAGGATTAGAAATTTTGGTGTTTTTGTTTACCTGATAATAGTACTTAACCCCTTCTTTCAAATTATTCATCACTGCGTCGAAAGTCCAGCCTGGATCTCTCCATCCGATGGTAGAATTAGCCGGCGCATGACACATATGCTCCCTCTCGTACCTAACTCCACGCGCCACCACAACGTTATTGAGTCTCTCCTTAACCTCGCCGTAACGAGCAATTCGTTCTTCTCCATCTCCTGTGACGAACATCACTCTCATCTCGTTGACCGTATCTGTGTAACCAAGATGAATCTGCTCTGGCCGGTTAACATCTGACCGGAAAGTTAACCGGTTTGATTCCGCTAGAAGGTGGCGAGTTCCGGGTAAAGGGTTATGATCATGGTCGTTGTGTTTCGGGTTGATTTCGGATTGGGTCCAGCGGAAAATGCGGAAAGAGTAGTTTGATCGAAAATTGGTTAACGGAAGAGAAATCGAACCCGACCCGGATTTCCAATTAGGTGAATCGGAGAGGAATTTGTAGCCAATGAAGTGATCGTGAGGAGATTCTGGCGGTGAGTAGATTCCTAACCAATCGAGATCGGACGGTGACTCGACGCCTGACCATTTGATCACGACGGTGTCGCCAGATCGATTTAAGGTTTGGGGAGAAATTGAAATTTTCACTGTGGAATAAACAGAAGAGATGAAGAAGAAGAAGAAGAAGAAAATGTAAACGGTGATCATGATGACGGTGGCCGACGCGGCGGAGATGATGGTTAGTCAAAAAGTCAACGTTTTTTTATACATTTGATGTTTTGAGTTCGCTGGTTTGGTTGTATGTTTTGGGGACTTCGCTTATGAATCACTTAAGCTTTAAAGAGTGCTTATAAAGCCATTTCAAAACCAAACCTGATTTATGACATGCCACCTTTGCAAGACTTACCATTTTTTTTCCTTCAATAAATATAATAGTAACGTATTAAAACATTTCTAACCAGTGGTTAATGTTTTTTTGTCTTAAAGACACAAAACAGAGCATCCATGTCTGTGTATGTAATTGGAGAATGAATAAAGGATTTAAGTAAGGTGAAAAAAGTGGATTAGGTGAGACTCAAAGGGGTGACCTGAGAACACAAACTCGATGGTTTTAATGGAAATATTAAAGAAACCAGAGGATTTGTGTTCTCATGACACTCTTTTGAGGTTTTATCACCTATTCTTCTTCTTCTCTTCTCTATACTTTAGTCTTAATACATATATATATATATATTGTCTGTTCTTCTTTGTTCACTTGTGTTCTGTCATAATAATGTTGTCATCTTGTTGACAAAAACAACAATGATGATATTCTAATGTGGTCATCTTTTGGGAAAATAGTTTGGAATCAAGTTGGGTTTCTGCCTTTTATGAGCCCATCATGGGATATCTTCTATTAACCTAGACATGTACACTCGCATATTCGATTCCTTTATGTCGGTTATTTTCGATTTTAGTTTTTCCGTTGGTAGAATTAAAGATACATTTGTTTATTTTTATATTTCAGTTCGGTTTCGATTTAGTTATATCTTGGTTTCAGTCAGTTTAGTTATTAAATTTTAAAACCGAAAATAATCGAAATAACCAAAATAACCAAAAATAACCAAAAATAACTAAAAATAACTAAAAATAACCGAAAATAACCGAAAATAACAAAAAATAACTGAAATAATCGAAATAACCAAAAAATAACCAAAAATAACAAAAATAACTAAAAAATAACCAAAAATAACCGAAATATCCAAAATATCCGAAATATTTTTGGATAACCAAACATGACCAAAAATAATTTGGTTTTTTGGATATTAATTTGATTTTCGATTTGGTTTTTGTTATTAACCAATAACTATGATTTTCTAAAATAATATCCGTTCGATTATTTATTTATAAGTGAATACCAACCAAAATTATTTTTTCAATTTGTTTTCGGTTCGATTTATTCGATTCGGATTATTTACCCTTATATTAATCCATTCCATTAGAAAAAATAGTGGTGAAAACGTGATAATCCGCTGATGTAGGAAAATTACAGCAAACTAAAAAGCATAAGTAATTGATAAAAGTAAAATCAATGGTGCAGGAATCGTGACTATAAATATACCATTAACTTCGTCAAAAAAGAGAGAAAAATAAATACTACCAATTAACTAGTGGATAAGAAAAAAGAAGAAATAATTTTCTGATTTTCAATAAATATCATCCCAATATAACTTGTCATTGTACATTTTCCAATTTCAAGACAAATTTCAGAAATAGAAATATGGATTTTCTCTCCGATCAAGTGAAGAAGAAATTCTCAGATAATAAACCGGAAAATCCAGAACCAGATCCAAATCACAACAAAAACAAACCCGGTCACGCCGAACCAACACATAAACCGGTTTCCGACGCCAATACATCAACACATAAACCGGCTTCGAACGCAGAGCTCATAGCTAGTGCAAAGATTGTAGCCGGTGCTGCTCAAGCCGCATCTCGCAACGAGACAGACAAACTCGATAAAGCTAAAGTCGCTGGAGCCACTGCTGATATCCTCGACGCCGCTTCTAGATACGGTAAATTCGATGCGAAAAGCGGTGTTGGTCAGTACCTCGAAAAGGCTGAAAATTATCTACACCAATATGAATCTTCACATTCTCATTCTTCCGGCGGGGGAAGCCATGGGGAAGGCGGCGGACCTGGAACCCATGGCGGAGCTGGAACCCATGGCGGAGCTGGAGAACCGGCGGCTAAGAAAGGGGATGGAAAATCGGGAAGTGGGTTTGGAGATTATGCTAAGATGGCTCAAGGTTTTATGAAATGATTAATGCTTAATTAGATTAAAATAATTATCTTCCATATTACTTTTAGTAAAGCTATTCGTTTCTGAATATTAACCTATGGAGGAGTGATGTTGACTGAGTTATTGTGTTGATTTGTTCTCCAAATTGCGATGATTCTTAAAATGGTAAAAAAAAAAACAGAACTGAATTTTTTTCTACCAAAACTGAACTTTGGAACATTGTTTATTGGCCGAAATAATCTGATCTGAAAATTATAGTGTAACACATCAGGGCGGCCCTGACTTTGGCCGCAAACAAAAATGAAAAAAAGTTATTTTATATTATTTTATCAAAATATTTTCAGAATAAGAGCTAGTTCTTTTAAAAAAATATGAAAGGCCGCAAGTACGGACTTGTCCCGCTTAGTTTCAAGACCGGTTCTACACATGATAATCTGATCTGATTTTAAAAAATATATGTATTTTTGAATACTTTGGAGACTTTGAAAAAATCGAAATACCCTTCTTTATAATCAACATAACATTTTTTTGAGGAGATTCTAAAATTTTTTTTTGAGAATGTAATAGAATGGAAACTTACTATTACTACAACATCCAAGGTTCATCAACAGTCAAAATCATCTGAAATTTTGTCTCACGGGATCTCACCTCAAATAAACTCAATCAAATGTAACTATGATGATGTCCATCATGAATGTAATCAATAATCCGGTTTTGACTAGATAATAAGAAACAATAACGGACTACTTTTTAATAGAGTAATTGGATAAATTCCAAAGCAGATATTCAATAATTGTAATGGAACTTACAATATTGATTTGGACTTTACAATCGACTTTTTCAATGGGTTATACGAAAGTGAAATTTGAAGGAGATAACTTTAACTTAAATAAAATCCTAAATGAAGGAATCATAAATTTGAAACTCCAAATATATGTAAACACTATCGGGCGATGGTCTATTCATTTCTAAGAAATCAAATTGTCATATCAGAATCGTCGATCTAATCAAGTGACAGACAAGTTAACGAAAATATATTTTTTTATGATAATAATTGGGAAACAAGTTGGTGATGATAATTATAATGTGTGAATATTTTTGATAGTGGATCTAGTAATCTTTAAAGATGAAACAGAGAAGATTTTTTCTACATACTCTTTTTCTTTATTATGTGTTTATCATACTAGTCTTTTCTTTGACTGCTTTTTACGAATTAATAAATAATACGCAAATGATAGACATTATGAACTTTAAAGATTAAAATTCAGAAACAAATGAAATGTTATATATTAAAGAAATCATCAGAAACAAATGAAATGATCAAGATAAGTAATATATGATACTCATTACTTACAATAAGAATGTCATGTTTCAATTATATAGATTTGTTATATCACTAATTTTACACATTTATTTACTGATCCCAACTACTATTTTAATAAATTAGTTTATCATTTTGGATTACATCATCTAAAACTATAGACGATGTATTTATGATTTTTGATATGAAGATTTACGAAAAAGATAACTAATGAATCATATTATAATATATTTTACTATAATGAAAATTCAAAAGTGAATATGCATTATAAACATATTTTCAAAAATATTATAGATTTTAGAAATATTATAATATTTAATATATTATTTTAAGAATGTTTTAAGAAAATAACATTATTTTAATATGTTATTAATAAAAATATTATGATCACGTATTATCACCATAAATAAATTCAAATAAATATATAAATTAATTTAAATTACTATAATAATTATAATATATATCATTTTTATCAATTTTGTTAGACAAACAATATATTTTATTAAACTAACAAAAATACTATTAAATTCGTAAAAGTAATTATTTTTATTTCTTGAATTTATATATAATAATTAATGTTAAAAATAATTTTAAATAAGATTAAAAATTATATAAATATTTAATTTATATTCACTAATAAATAATATTATACAGTTTTCAAATATTTTTACTAAAATTAATAGTTATTTAATCTAGTTTAAAATTAATTTTTAAATTAATAGTTATTTACATTTATATATATAATCCTTGTAGATTACTTCGAATCTCTTTTTTTTATTCACATATTTTTAGTCGCTTAGGTCTCGTCGTTGTGGGATTCTCTGAATTTAAGCTTCGAAACAAAACTTGATCGAAACTCCACACACGCCATGGCATTTGAAATCGATGCTCAGAAGCGACAAGAATCGAAGCAGATCAAAGACAAAGAACTATTCAAGGCGGCAGAATCTGGTGATTCTTCGTTTTTCAAGTCTTTATCTCCTCAACAGCTCAAAAATTCTCTGAATTTCAGAAACGCAGACTGTCGCTCTCTCCTCCATGTTGCCGCTTCTTTTGGTCATTCTGAGGTTTGATCCTTTCTTCGAGTACTAATCTTTAGTTAAGTAAAAGCATAACCCTCTTTTAATTCCTAGAAAGCGAATAAATTAGGAGGAAATATTGCTTTTATCGTAGCTGCCTAATCAAAATGTTGTTTATTTTTGTTGACTTTAGTTTTAGCGAATCTGCGTTGTTGAAAGCCTCGTTTGAGATTTGGGTTTAGATTAATGCTTATTGGCTGTTGAATTTGCAGATAGTCAAGTTGCTAGCAGGTGAAGATGACTCAAAGACAGTAATCAACAGCAAGGATGAAGAAGGTTGGGCTCCTCTACATTCTGCTGCCAGCATCGGCAATGCTGAGCTCGTTGAAATATTATTGACTAGAGGTTTGTTTTAATTTTGTTTTTCCTAACATTTGTTGAAAGATGGACAAATCTTTGAGTTTCTTATCAATACAAGTTATGATCTTTCTCATCAGATTCAAATTTTATCTGAATGGTTGATCTTTGAATCAGGTATTGTGTGTGTTACTTCTTATAGTGATCACTGATTAGCTCTTGTTTCAATTCCTCATGAGATTGGAAATCTACTAAATTATATGTCTTTGTAATAAGATAGTAATTGCATATAAGTTCCTAGGTTGAAGTTGGTTTTCTGTGTGTACTTCTACTGATTTGCTCCTGTTTCAATTCCTTTTAAAATACAGTTGTGAGAAGATTGATACATGTGATGATGGTGATCTTTTATGTTCAGGTGCTGATGTCAATGCTAAAAACAATGGTGGTCGTACTGCTCTTCACTATGCTGCTAGCAAAGGATGGTTGGAAATCGCTCAGCTTCTACTAACACACGGCGCAAAGATTAACATTACAGACAAGGTTTTGTAGTATATTAATGTCTTTCTGCTCTTTTGACAACCCATCAACTTGTGTTTACACATAAAACGAATTGTTGTGAGTTTCAGTTTGGCTGCACTCCGCTTCACAGGGCAGCAAGCACCGGAAAAGCAGAAGTTTGTGAATTTTTGATCGAAGAAGGAGCAGAGATCGACCCTACTGACAAAATGGGGCAAACTCCACTCATGCATTCAGTGATCTGCGATGACAAACAGGCAATTTCCAATCTGTTCGACTTTAAAGCGGCATCTTGTCTAAAAACTAAAGCCTCATAAATATCTTTGGTTTTCTCTGTGTTTATTTCGATCAGATTGCGTTTCTGCTTGTACGACATGGTGCAGATGTTGATGTAGAAGATAAGGAAGGTTACACTGTTTTGGGCCGAGCTTCCAGCACTTTCCGACCAGCACTTATCGATGCTGCTAAGACCATGCTTGAGGGATAAATATCACTCTGATTTGCCTCAACATTCTTCTTTATTTGTTGTTTGCAATATTCAGATAAACCTTGAATTAATTGCTTATTCTCTTCTATCCAAAAAGCATTGGAAACATGATAACAATGGTCAAGGATAGAAGAAATGGTTATTATTTAAAATTGGTTTACTTCCGATAACTACACGAATTTATACGAATAAATCTATTTCTATCCGTACTTTTTAGTTCTTTTATAAATTATATATAAACTGTGTTTTTCTTCCTTAAACTACACATAAACTTCATAAATTATTACAATTACAAAAATTTCGTTAATGTTTACACGTTAAATTGTTATTAAACCTTGTTTTACTTCGAAAATCTTGTTTTAATTTCAAAATAAATCCAAATTAAAATCAGATTTTCGAATTAAAATCAGATTTATTAGCTATTTAACGCATAAACATTATTAGAATTTCTGCAATTAGAAAAATTTATGAAGTTTGTGTAATTTATGAAAGGAAAATACAATTTATGTAGTTAAAGAAAGTTTAATCGCATAAGTTTTTATAGTTTATTCGAGTAAATTCTTTAAAATTTATATATTTATGAATAAAAAGCTTTCAGCTTTTCCCTTATCTTTTAAGGAACCACTTACCCTCCTCACAAATAAAAAAAAAAAATTCTAAAGGCAATGATGCAAACAAAAATCTCTACTTTCTCTCGACCAAGCTTCACCTTCCATGAACCAAAAGTAATTCATCATCCTCGTATCTCCATGGCTTTATGCTCATCATCATCAACATCATCATCGCCGTTTCATAATCTTCTCTCCAAATCCGCCTTCCCTCTCGCTGCCTCACTCACCCTTCTCCTCTCTCCTTGTACTGGTAATCCTCAATCTTCAGGCTCTTTAATTTATACATATCATCGTATTATATGTGTAAGTATGGTTCTTCTTCAGCTGAAGCAGGGCTAATGTCGGGAAGTCCCGGTATAGAATCAATTCCCGGTCCGGAATTACCAAAGATTGAATTCCTTGAGCGTTTCAATGGTACCAATCTCTTAAATTCTGTGATTCTTGAGAGAAGAAGCCTTTTGTCTGCTTCAGTAACAAACTTCTTAATTGCAGCAAAAAACCAAAAGTTCTACGCTGAGAACGATTCCAGATTCAAAGAATCTCCAATTCTCAAGAAGCTACTCGAGAATTCCAAACTAAACAAAGAAAAGTATGTCAACTACTTAAATTCTCATCATTTGAATCCATTTGGTCTTTTTTAGCCAAAATTGTGTGAAAGCTCAAAACTTTGGATGAACATGTTTTTCATTGTTTTTTGTGTTTGTTTGTCTTCAGAAATGAAAGAGAGATTCAAGACAAATATTGCCTAAGAGGAGCAGAATGGGGAATAGGAGATTGTTCAACCACAGGAATGACAGATGAAGAGAAAGAAAAATTCATCACAATGTTGAAAGAGAAGACCAATGTCAAATAAAGAAATTTGGAAATCACATATTGTACTTTGAATTAATGTCTATGCTATTTGTCAAATCGAACCCAGTAGGCAAAAACGAAAAACAAAAAAGACAATGTAAAACATCATCATTTATGGATCTACGATTTTGCGATCCAGAAGAGAAAGTGAAGCAATCTCATTCACAACTACTGATTTGTCAGCTTCAAACCCTTCATCTTCTTTCTCAGGTTTCAAATCAGCAAACAAACGAAGAATCTTGTTTCGATTCGCCACAAGAATGGCCACAATGTCCTCTGGTTTCTTCTCGTTTGCCACAAACAGCTTAAAGACATGAAAAGCTTCTAGCTGAATGTTCTTGGTTGGTTCTCTTAGAAGATTCATCATGATTCTCAAATTATCCAAACTGCTCACATACTTCACCATCACACCTGAATTAGAACGATCCATCAACACATCTCCCAATAGTTTTGAAGCTTGTCTCTTCGTAAAGTAGCTTCCTTTCTCCAACAATTTCGTGTTGTATTGCGCAAAAAACCATTCATAGTTCTTCGAAAGATATTCAGCTACAGTTGATTTATGCCTTGTCAAAAGCTCCCTGAAGATTTTGCTTGCATCTGTAGCGACATCGAAATAAGGAAGCTGCACGTAATCGAAAAACTTCTCCAGATTCTTCGATTCGAGTATGTATTTCGCAACAACCTGATGACGAACACATTCTTTAAGCATTCCTGTGTAATGTAACGCCAATTCGTGATCTTGATCGATTCCATCGACTAACAAATCAATCACGTCTATGTTTGATTCAAGATATTCAGAAGCAATAAGACGAGAACCGACTTGTTGTTTCTGCAAATTCGCTACGATCTGTGTAGCGTCTTTCCTTGCTTCGAGATCAAGTTTAGGAAGAGATTTGATCAATGGGCGAAGAGTATCTTCTCTGAAAAACTCTTGAGTTAAGGAAAGACAAGCTTCAGCAACAGGCTCAGCCTCGCTATTTCCATAGAGAATCGATTTCAAATCCCTAATGTTTCTGCACAATTCCGCACAAATCCCTAACCTCTTTGAGTTTCTGGTATCGGGTTCTTCATTATTTTCGGCTAAAGCGATAAGATCGCGCGTCTGACGAACGATTTCTCCAGGAGAACGAGACTTTTGCTTGAAAAGTCCTTTCATCCTCGTGCTTCCCTGGTTTCCGAGGTTTCCACTGAAAGTGCCAAGCTTTCCGCTGAATGTAATGTTGACTTCTTCATCGGTAGATCCGAGGCGTAGATGACTCCGTGTACGGTGGTGCTTTGACGACGGAGCTATATCGGAGCCTCCGTGCCGCTCAGCACCACCGATCTTGGAGACACACGCACCTATTTTTTCCCCTTTTTAACCGCAATCAAAATTCAAAATTCAAAGCAAACAAAACTCTCTCTAGGGTTTCTTTCAAAGCTCTTTCAGGGGTTTCGCTACCAAATCAATATTATGTCTCTGAAATCTTCAAATCCCTTTGGAGAGAAAAGAAGAAGTAAGAGACAACCCTAAAATTGGGGTCTTATTGGCTAATTTTGCCGCGCTGAATTATCGGTGTGGTTTGTTTTAAGAATATCTCCCAATCATAATCAAATACAGATTCAAATCTTACATTTTTTATTTTTATTATTAACGATTATTGTGTTCTATCGATAATATAATATACAACAGATTTTATCAAATATAATCTACATAAAATATTTGACAACAATAAAATTATACATCGAATCTTTTGTTACGTAGACGACATTTTCCATTCTACGTATTCAATTTTACAATCTACATTAAAATATTTGAACAGAAAAATCAAACCGTTTCTTAGGGTTGGGCATGCGGATATTCATTCAGATTCGATTCGGATTTTTCAAGTTTTCGAGTTTTTGAGGTCAGAAATGTAAAATACATTCGAGTATTTATAAATTTTGGATCGGATTCAGTTTGGATCTCTCAAGATTCAGATTCGGTTTGGATTTTAAATTCGAATTGGGGTTAATTCAGATTTTGAATACTGTTCAGATTGGTTCGGATTTTGTATCCAAAATAGTAATACATATGAATTCGGATTTATCCAAAACTGGCATGCATTATTTCAAAACTGGCATACATTATGAATACGTTATGTATTTTATTTTCTAACTATAATATCTTTTCAGATCTACATAAATATATATATATATATTATTGGATAAATATAAAACTCCAATTAATAGATTTTATTTAAATTTTTAAAATTAGTAGATAAATTTTAAAAGAAAATTTAGTTTAAAATATTTATAATTAATAATTTTTATGATAATATTTAAAAAAAAATCAAATGAAAATATTTTAATTAACAAAAAAATATTAATTTATATTTGTTAAATATACAAATAACAAAATTCAAACTTAGAAATAATCAATTAACAAAAATGTGAAATATTCAATTATATATATTTAAATCAAATTCGGTTATATTTCGAGTTTTGAATATATCCGAATCCGAACCCAAATCCAAAATACTATTTTGTATATATCCGAACTCAAAACCAAAATATTATTCTGGATATATCGGAACCCAAAACCAAACTCAAAATACTAATCAAACAAAACTTAGTTGGATATTTTTAAATATGCATACTTATTTATAGGCCTGGGTTTTCGGTTTATTCGGTTTATTCGGGTCGGTTTATTCGGTTTTCGGATTTTTCGGTTTGAGAAAAAAACGTCCGAAAATTTTTTTTAAGAATCGGTTCGGTTCGGTTTTTTTATCGGTTTAATCGGTTCGGTTTTTAGTAAATAAAACCGTTCCGAATTAAACCGAAATCTAATTTGATTTTCGGTTTAATAAATTTAAATTTGGGTTTTTTCGGGTTTTTTCGGGTTTTTTTCGGGTTTTTCGGTTTTTTTTGGGTTTTTTCGGTTTTTTTCGGGTTTTTTTGGGTTATTTTGGTTTTTTCGGGTTTTTTCGAGTTTTTTCGGTTTTTTCGGGTTATTTCAATTTTTTTTCCAATGTTTCTTTGTAGGTTTTTCCAGAATCACGAATGCCGCCGCCGCCGGAATCAAAACCATCTTCCTCCCTCGTCCTCTCTTGAACTTGAAAAACTCTAATCCTAATTCTACACCACCATCACACACTACGTTCCTATTCGAGTTTGATGATGATTTGGCGACAACTAGTTTCTTCTTCCCCAATGCCATTTCGCCCAAACTACAACACACCCAATAGTCATGCATCTAGAATAAGGAGAAGAAAACAATTGGCGACAACTAGAAACAGTGGAAGCAGAAAAGAAAACAGCGGACGTTTTTCTGAAGGAGGAGAAGGAGAAGAAGGAAAAGAATAAGAAGAAGAAGAAGAGGAAAAGGAGGATGAAGTTTTTCTGAAAAAAAATTTCAGATCGGCCGCTGAAGGAAAAGGAGGAAGAAGATGATTTTTTCACAAAAATTAGGGTTGCACTTTATATAGGGCAGCCGATTTTCGGTTTAAAAAACCGATCGGTTTAGTGTTCCCGAACCGAACCGAAATATAAACCGAATAAAATTAATTATTTAGCCGATCGGTTTAGTGGTTATAATTAAATTAAAACCGAAACCGAAAAATTTCGGTTCGGCCGGTTCGGTTTTTTCGGTTTTCACCGAAAACCCAGCCCTACTTATTTAGCTGCGAGTATTTCGGATCGGGTTCGAATTTAGATTTCGGATTCTGTTAATTGGCCAACCGTTACCGTTTATACTATTAAAAACAAAATCGTTTATATAAAAATATAAAGCAAAATCGTTTATTGGGCCTCTCAAAGGCCCAAGAAGAGTTTTACGAAAGATAATGGCTATGAGTTTCATCAAATAAGAACGAAAAATCTGTGAGGTCGAAAACTCTCCTTTCTTTCCGGCGAGTTTCTCTGTTGATTTGCAAGTCTTTGCCGAATCGTTACAACTTCACTAACCAGTTTTATGTGTCTCGAATTTTCATTTGACGTACTTTTTGCTGTCTACCTCGCAGTAATTGACTCGTTTCGTTTCGTTTTTCCTGTTAATTTCGCATATTTCATTCGAATTTTTAATCTCATCTCTCTGGTTGTTGTTGTTTTTTTGTTGAAGGAGGAATAGCAGATTAGGAAGTGAAACTTCGAGTTTGATAAGAATGGTGCAAAGTCAGTCGTTAAGCACATTAACAATCTGTGGAAGTGTAGAAGTTTATAACTCGTGGCCAAATCGTTTCAATTTAGGGAAATCTTTTGGATTGATTGGTGATCGATGTGTATCGTGTCAATTCTTGCGTAGATCACCATCCCTTAGAAGTCACTGGAAGTCACTAAAGCAAAGAAATCTATTGAGGGTTGAAGCTAGATGGCCATTTCAAGGGAGTAACCAAGGTCTGGACCCGAGCTCTGAGAGAAGCGAGAGTGCGAATGAGGATATATTGATCTTCTTCTTTCAGCTAGATTTAGCTACTCGTGTGCAGGTCAGAGCACAGAAAGGGATATCTCTTGGAATTCGATTTTTCTTCGCGTTTGAGATTTTTGATTACGGTTTTGACGTGTTACAACGTTGAATGATCTGCGTATTGGTGTTATTTTGAAATGGCAGTATGCTTTGAACCTGGAACAGTACGACATTGCGCAACAACTGAGAGAAAAGCTAACTGAGGTATATGAAATGATATGTTATGATCTTTAGTAGAAATATTGAACTTTTGATCATGAAAAGATGTTAGCTTTTTGTTCGACTTACCTATTCTCTTTGTATACCAAAACTGCAATATAACTATGAATAACGGTCTGTGGTTGGTAGGTGGAAGAGGAGGCAATAAGACTGCAAGAAGCCAAAAGAGGATCATCATCAAAAAGTGAAGCTCAAGACAAGGGTATTAGCATTATAAGGTTACGGTGAGTAGTTTCAATTGGTTTTTTAAGACATCATCTTGTTTAGTACCAGAAATTCTCTCTCTCTCTATCTCTCTCTCTCTCTCTCTATCTCTCTATCTCTCTATCTCTCTATCTCTCTATCTCTATCTCTCTATGTCTATCTCTCTCTCTCTTGTGTGTGTGTGTGTGAAGTTTGGAGTATTGCATCTTCATTGTTTATTACATTACAATTGCAGTGCAGATCTCCAGAATGCCATTGACAGTGAGGATTATGGTTTGGCAGCTCAGTTATGAGATGAAATCTCAAAGCTTGAGGCAGAATCATTAGCTATATCTGCGAAAGCCTTGGCTTTTGAGAATGCAAAGTATGCATTTCGGTTGGGGCAGAAACTTAGACATAAAACTTTTGGTACATTTTCATGTGTATGGGTACTTGTTTCACTTTGTTTCGCATTCTTATTGGGAAACTTACATTGATTTGTTTTCATCTTCTCTAGGTTACCGCGCTGTAGTTTGCGGGATGGATCCAATTTGCTGTGAATCAAGCTCCTGGATGGAAGCTGCAGGAGTTGAGAAGTTGCCTCGTGGAACCAATCAGCCATTTTATCAGGTTCAAATACATGTTAAAAGAAAAAAAATCTGAAACTAATGTTTAGATCGTATTCAAATACATATGAACAAATCTAAGACTGTTTAAATATCTGCAGAAGAAAAAAATGGATATCTAAAGTTCTTACTTCTGTCTAACAGGTGCTAGTCGATGCTCGCACACACCCGGATCTACTAGTGGCTTATGGTAAGCTCCGAGTATTCAAGTCCAATATCTTTAACTGAATACCTTTGGATCTCAGTTTTGCCTGCCACGAAATTCTCAATTCTGCTGCTGCACAACCATAACCAGTGAATACTCTCATTATCACCTGACAATGAATCTTAAACTGCAGTTCCTGAAGACAATCTATTAGTTCCAGAGAAACCCGAAAAAGTGAGCAAACTTGTTGTGGATAATGAATAATCTCATCCCCATTGCAATAGTTTTGACTCACGATTGTGTGGTTTCTGCAGGAAAGGTTTGATCATCCATACATTTCTTTTCTCTTCTATGGAGCAGATACGGCTGGAGATTTCATCCCAATCCAACAACTGCGTGAGAAGTACAACAAACCTCGGCATGAAGTTCCTTTTGATTCACAAGACGATGATTAAGATGAAAGTGGCATGTAAACCTAGGAGTTCAGAATCGCAGAGTCTCGAGTCAAACCACACGACAAAGCAAGAATCGTAGCATAGATCAGAGTTGTTCTCTGTTGTTTACATTATATATCCTTATAGATGTAACAAAACTGTTCTTGCTCTGTACACTAAATCAAATCGTCTTTTATCCAAGACTTATTTGTGTATTTATCCAGAAAAGTGATGACTACTAACCAGCAGCTAAGAACTCTGTTTCCATGGTACTATGGCCTGCGATCTTGCTCAGACCTCTTTGCTTCATCATGTTTCTCACTTGTTTAGCCTGAGTCCATCTTCCATCAGATGCATATAAATTAGATACAAGGACATAATAAGATGCATCATCAGGATGTAAATCGAGCATCTTTTTGATCACAATCTCCCCAAGATCAAACCTTGAGTGCATTCCACATCCGTGGAGAAATGCTCCAAAACATCTCACATCTGGTTGAATCGGCATCTTCTCGATGACATCTAAGGCTTGCTCAAGCTCACCTGCTCTAGCTAGCATATCAATCATACATGTGTAGTGTTTCGTGGAAGGCGTGAAGTTATAATCTTTAAACATGGAGCTAAAGTACTTCTTTCCTTCGTTAACCATCCCTGTGTGGCTACAAGCTGATAAAATGGATGTGAAGGTTGATTCGTTTGGCTTTTGTTGCTTTTTCAGCATCTCTTCAAATAGCTCAAGGGACCCTTTTGTGTTCCCTTGCTTTCCATAGCCTCCGATCATAGCACTCCACGTGATTGTATTTTTCTCCTCTATAGTATCGAAGACAATACGAGCAGATTCCGAGTCCCCGCATTTGGCATAGAAGTCCAGGAGTGCAGTACCAACATGAACACTGGATGATGCTAAAAAACCCAGCTTCAAGGAATAAGCATGAAGCGAGGAACCTATGGCTAGAGACCCGAGGGAAGCACAGGCAGAGAAGAGACTTGCAACTGTCACACCATTTGGCATCACAGATTCTGTATTCATGCAATGAAACAGAAACAAAGCTTCATGGACAGAACCGTTTTGTGCAAACCCGGAAATTATAGAATTCCAAGCAACTACATCTTTCTCTGACTCCTTTTCAAACACATACCTAGCATCTCTGTTCTGGTAACACTTAGCATACATGTGAACCAGAGCGTTTGCAACATTTGTATCCCAAAGACCAACTTTGATGGATAGGCCATGAACTGTTCTTCCCAGTTCAAGATTGCCAATCAGACCACAACCTGATAGGACACTTGCAGTGGTAACACAATTAGGCTTCAGTCCAACGCCCTTCATTTTATGAAACAAGCTCAGAGCCTCGTTGGCACTTCCGTTATGGGTGTATCCTACAATCATAGCTGTCCACATGACTAGATCCACATGAGAATACTCATTAAAGACACGACGAGCATTGCTTATGTCACCGCACTTGACATACATATCTAGAAGAGATGTCACCAAGCATGAGCTGAGCTCTATGCCGCTTTTTATCAAACAACTATGAAACCACTTTCCCTGATGTAAAGCACCGAGCTTTGTGCAAGCTAGCACTAGAGTCCCATATGTATATTCATTTCCAGAAACAGAGTATTCCCTCATTCGATTAAACAGAGCCAAACCTTCTTCGTGCAAGTTGTTTTTAACATACCCAGCAATCATCGAAGTCCAACAAACCACATTTCTGAAGGTAATATAATCAAATACTTTATAAGCTTTCTTGATCTCTCCACACTTAGCATACATATCTAAGAGACCTGTCAACACAATATTATCTAAACTTGGTACCTTAACGATCTGACAATGTATCTTCTTACCACTGTCTAAATCCTGCAGCTCAGTACACGCTTTCAAAGCTACCGAAAAAACAATATTATCATATATCAGTCCCTGTTTCATCATAAAATCATAAAACTTTATGACTTCCACGCTCTCATTGTTCACGGAATAACATCTGAGCATGACCTTCTTTAAATAAAAATCTGGTTGAGGAATTTGGTCGAACACCAAGCGGGCATCCTTAGTATACCCAAATGAACCATAGAGACTAACAAGCTTAGTGGCACACAAAATATCACCCATAAGTCCATTTTCCGTTAAAATCCCGTGAGATATCTTCAGATAATCAATGTTCGTGCATTTATTTAGAAGGAGAAAGCACGGTCTCGAAGCAGCAGCGTAATGCACAGACTGACCATTGTCTTCTGGCAAAATCAATTCATGGATGGTCGTAAATGGGACGCATGTATGTTGAAACAAAAATCTTCTAATCGGAGACACCCATTGGGGTAACAGAGAGATTGATCGTAGCATAGATTTTCGCCTTTCAATGCTTACCGGCGGTGTAGCTCTTCCCGCCAGATATTTGCTCTTCATAACGAAAAAGAAAAACTCAGAATACTAATGGGCCTTAACTGGGCCATCGTTATAAAGATACTAATGATCAAAGATCCGTTTATGAATAACTAATATATTATTTAAAAACATTTAAAAAAAATAATCTCGTTCTAACATATTATTAACAAAAATATATATATAAATAAATTTCACTTAATAAAATAATTACATATAAATATTATTAATTTGATTAGAAAATTAATATATTATTAAACTAACAAAAAAATATTATTAAATTTATAAAAAATAATTATTTTTATTTCTTTAATTTACCTATACAAAAAGTAATATTAAAAATAATTTTACTTATAAAAATATGTAATTTAAATTTATTAAAAACAATATTATATAATTTACAAATATTTTTTTCCATGGATATAAATCTAGTTAATTTTATGAATATACATCTAAGACTACTAAAAAGAATATCATTTTTTATCTGGTACACCACAACTATTCGATCTAATAATCTATCATTTTCATATAAAAATTTATCACCGTCATACAAAAAAAACTGGAGTCAAACTGCACTTTTGAAATGGATGTAAAGCTAATACAAATATTAAACCACTTATTCAGAGTCAAAGTGTATTTCTAAAATAGATGTAAATGTGATACAACCATTAGATCACTTATTTCTCTCAATAAATCAGATTTAGCATCTAGAAATTATTATAACATTATAACACAAAGTGGTGGCTTAATATATTATGAGTTTTTCTCAATTCTGACTACTTAGATCCAAAGTATAAAAAATGTCTTTTAACAACTAAAATAATCACAATTTTTATACAGATCCCATGTTAATATATAACGTCGTCAGTATAATTTTCATAGTTTTTTTCTGACAACTAAAAAATCATGTTGAAGTTTTAGATAAAAAAAAAACTGAAACTGAAAAAGAAAATTAAATCAGCTTTTAATAAACATAATAAATTTAATTATTAGAAAAGCTATCTTTTAAAATGTTTTACATGAGATAGCAAAACAACAAAGAGAAAAAATAATATACAAACTAGATTTATATTTACGTTTTTTGTGAAAAAAATATTCATAAATTATATAATATTATATATTTATATAATTTTAATTATTATTTAAAATTTATTTATATTAATTTATATATATAAATAAATTAATAAAATAAAATAAATATTTTTTTATAAATTTAATAGTATTTTTCAATTATTTTAATAAAATATATTAATTTTAAAATAAATTAATAATAATAACATATATTATAATTATTTTAATAATTTGATGATGACACGTTTGACATAATATTTTTGTTAAAGGTAAAATTATTTTTTTTAAATATTATTCATGGATGATAGCAAAACAATAAAAAAATAGCTAACAGCTGTAAACGTACACTTCATTTGAGATATATTAGTATTAATTATATAATCTAATATAGTATTCCCATGCATCAGCATTTCTTATTTCAAGATCTCTTTACATTAATAATATTATCATTTTTTTGGTTAAAGGTTTTACTGATTAATTAAATTGTTTAGTCTGGTAACTGTAGACAATTTGTAAAAGAAATCAAAGTCTTCTTTAAATAATATATATACATACTAATCTCGTTTGCACTTTGTGAATCTTCTTCACTCAGTAATTCACTTTCTAATATTTTTCCTCTTTTCTCTTCCATTGAAGGATTCTTAAAGCTTCATGAAAACGACATGGAAAAGTTTTACAGTAGCAGGAATTGCGTTTGTCATCGTTCTGGTTACATATATTGGTCTCTTCTGCTCTGTGTCTGATCTTCAATTGATTCGTTCGCTAAGTTTCTCTCAAGGTATGTGTGTTAAAACATCAAACTTCTTCTTCTTAGAATCTGCGATAAAAAAAATCGCATAAAAAACCTCGAACTTCGCAGTCACTAACACTTTAAACTTTAATTTTTTTAAGTGACATTTTAAATCCTTAAGTTTGTATATTTGGCAGTATAAACCGTGATGTTGTCTTTCGTTTACAATCCGTGAAATATCTATAACGGACATCATACCACCGTTTAACTTAAACTAACTCCGTAATACATAACATAACTCCGTTTAACTTAATACATAACATTCCGTTTAATTTTGGCCAATTCACTCTTCCTTCAATTTTCCCCAATTTTTCCCTTCTCACAAACTCTAATACATTATACCTTTCGACAACTCCCTCATTTGAAGTAAGTAAAACTCACGTGTTCTATTAAATTAAACGGGATTAAATCCTATTTAACGGAGGTTATATCCTTCTTAACGTCTGTTAAATCCCGTTTAAGTTCTATTTAACGGACAGTAATTCGATTTAAATTTCAGTATTAAAAATGATAAACTTCTCATTTAAAAGGTTTAAAATGTCACTGAAAAAAAAATAAAGTTTAAAGTGTTAGTGACTACCAAGTTCGAAGTTTTTTATGCGATTTTCTCAAACAAATTTTGACAGAAAGGTATGAGTGTATGATGTTGTCTTTACGTAAAGAAAGTAACAATGAGTCTTTATGAACAACTCACCGTTAGTCCTGGATTTAAAATGCTAACACGACGATGAATCGATGATTAACACTAAATCAAACTATTTTAAAAATAATTGAAAATGTTAAGATGGTTTGAATTTTGATCTATACATCAATATTACTAAAATAATGAGGATTAAATTGTGTCAATCTCGAAAAAATAAAAGTTTATTAATTGTGTCAGTCTTGATTGTTAAAAATTGGTAAAGAAAAATATTAGTGTTTAAAGTATCGTTAAACACGTGACATGTTATTCAGTTAATGGAACAACTGTTAATTTTTAGTGATTTGGTGTTGAGTTTACATTATTATTTATTTTTGAATAATTTTACATTTTTAAATTTTTATTTCAAAAATTTATTTTATTAATTTAATTTTTTAATAATAACATACATATTAAGACTAAAATACATTAATTTTTTTTAATAAAAAATTAATTTTAAAACAGAAAAATAAATATAATATTTTAATTTATATATACTTTATTTAGAGTAAATAAATATTTTTATATAATTATTTTTATTATTTTTAAATTTTTAATTTTATGAAGCTAAATATGAAACAAAATTTAAAAAATACTATTTTATGATATTATTTTTTATTTTTCTCTTTTCTTTTATCTTTTCTATTAAAGTAAAGAACAATTGACTAAAATATCACTATTCTAAGTTTTTATTCCAAAAATAATATAATTAATTTATTTTTTCAATAATAGCATGAATTTATCATTAAAATACATTAAAACTTCATTTTATTAAAAAAAAATTCTAAATTGAAAAAAAAATTCAAATATAATATTTTAATTTTATGTATAATTTATTTATACTAAATAAGTATTTTTTATATAATTTTGTGCTAATTTTGAATTTTAATATTAGAACCAAAACTTTAAAAAGTTGCTTTTTAGAATATTACTCTAAATAAACTAAATTTTTTATTTAAAATTCAAAAAGAAATTATCACCATAAATGTAGGGAAAGAAACAGATCTCTTTTGACTTCTCATTTTTGAAAAAACAAAAAATCTTCCTTTTTGGCCAAGAAAACAAAAACAATTTGGACTAATAAATCTCCTCTATTATTTTTTTATTAAACAAAAAACAGAATCCAAAAGCATCGAGCAGGTCCCACAAGCGACGACTTCAGCAACAATCACATGTGACCGATCTCACATTAACTATGATGTCTGCTCAATCAACGGCTCTTGTAATCTCGATCTCAGAACCGGAACATTAACTCTAATGGACCCTACACTTGCCACATCAGCATCACTTATTGAAAAAATCAAACCATACCCAAGAAAAGCAGACAACTGGATCATGTCCAAAATCAAAGAATTAACGCTAACTTCAAGCCCAATGGGCCTGACCCGATCATGTGACATAACACATGACTCCCCGGCGATTGTTTTCAGCGCTGGAGGTTACACCGGAAGTATTTATCACGATTTCATCGACGGTTTCATTCCGCTTTTCATTACGGCCAACTCGTTTTTCCCCGACGGCGATTTCATTATCGTGGTAGCCAATCCTAAGGAGTGGTGGCTACCGAAATACATCGATATTCTAAGTGAGTTTACCAAACACAAAACCATATTACTAGAGAACGAAAATGCTTCTATTACACATTGTTTCACTTCAGCCATTGTTGGTCTAATTTCACATGGTCCTATGACAATAGATCCAACAATAATACCCAATTCCAAATCATTAGTGGATTTCCACAATCTCTTAGATAAAGCTTTCTACGTAAACCTACCTTCTCTCAAAGCTCATAAGCCTCGTCTTATATTGGTAAGTAGATATGGTAGCATTGGTCGAGTGATACTAAACGAGAAAGAGATCAAAGATATGCTTGAAGATGTTGGATTTGAGGTGATCACATTTAGACCATCGGGAAAAACGAGTTTGAGAGAAGCACATAAACTTATAAAGTCGAGCCATGGGATGGTCGGGGTTCATGGTGCGGCATTGACCCATTTGTTGTTTCTTCGACCCGGGTCGGTATTGGTCCAAGTTGTTCCGGTTGGGCTAGGTTGGGTGGCTAAAACGTGTTTTGAATCGCCAGCTAAGGCAATGCAATTAGAGTATAGTAAGTATACAGTGAATGTGGAAGAGAGTAGTTTGATAGAGAAATATAGTAGAGATGATTTGATTTTGAAAGATCCTATAGCTTATAGAGGAATGGAGTGGAATTTGAGTAGAATGATTGTTTATTTAAAAGAACAAGATGTTAAACTGGATGTGAATCGGTTTAGGAAACATATGAATAAAGCATACAAGAAAGCTAAATCTTTTATGGACATAAACGGTTGATTTTTACGTTTATGTTTTGTCTTAATGATTTTTTGGAGTTGTAGAATAAGATGTTAATTTATTATTTATTGAAATGATTTGTATTCTTCTCTGTGAGGTACGTGGCTCAATGATTTTCGAATAATTGATCTTTTATAATTGCGATGATAATTGCTTCTGAGCTGGAATAGGCAAATAGCCTTATTTGCATGGATTTACTTTTTAAGGAACCACAGAGTCCTTTCATTTTCCAATCAGCTTTGTAAGCTTTTACTTTAACAAACACGCCAAAATTTAATGAATTCATTTTTATTTTATTTTTATGTTTAAACAAATTTTCTAACCCTGTACATTTGGTTTATTTGAATTTTTGGAAGGGTTTATTCAGATTTTTAGAACGGTTTATTCGGATTTTTTGAACGGTTTATTCAGATTTTTTGGTTTACAGAATTTTTAAGTTTTTAAAAATATTATCAAATTAAACCAAATAAAAATTTAGTTCGGTTCAAAATTTAGATTTTTTATTCGATTTTAGGTGTTAAAATTAATTCTAAAATAAATTGAAAATAAAAAAATGATTTTTGAAAAATATAGATTATTTTAGTTAATTCGGTTATTTTGATTTTTTAGGAAACCAATCGATTAATGTTGACCGAATCAAACCGAACTAAAATCGATTGTATATTCAAAATTACACCAAAGGTTTATCATTTAAAACTAAATTGAAACCAAATACCGAATAAACTGGTTCGATTATTTTGGTTTTCGCCGAAAGAGCTAATCCTAGAATTTTCTATAACTTACTTTTAATTATTTATGGCTTAAATATCTAAATTGACCTTCTAACCAAGGCGCGTGAACCCGATACATAGTTGAACTTTCAAAAGAACGGTGTATAAACCCGAGATTACAGTTTTGTTAGTTTGGTTGCCGCAGGCGACTGTGGCTGCGGTCAATATTATGGCTACGGCTACGGCAAATGTTGTTTGTTTGTGTGCCACCGACGGTTAAGATTGCGGTTGATCGCATATTTTTAATTGTACCACTGTTTTAATCAGCGGTCAAAAAAATTGTGACGCAAATTATCTGTAGTAACTAAATGAACAACAATATGTCGCACCAACAGCCGCATAAATATACGGCTGACAAACGAGATGATCTACATAGTTAAACTTTCTAAAATACGGTGCAGTGAGCCCGAAATTATATAACCGTCTTGAAACCTTATTTCTTTCTATGTAAGTTGTTCTTGATGTGTATGAATTAAGACTTTATATCTTCCATTGTGTTTATGTGAATGTGGTTTTCACAATTTAAACATATAAATATATGCAAGTTATTAAACATATGCAAGTGATCAAATAATAGCAAGATGATTTGCACAACGAACCAAATCCAAAAACAATCACCAGCATAAATACCCTTAACTATTAGTAATCAATATTTTTTCAGATTATTTTGTATTACTTTTTCAAAACTATTATCAACTAGTATAAGAGTAGATAGAATATGTATCCTTAATAACATGATTATAGAAAGTAACAAAAGAGAAAAAAATTTGGAAACATTGTTAATATTGTTGTCATTTGAGTATTTCATAGTAAATGTCAATTACATTTTTATAAAAGACATGTTCTTATATTTCTTTCATACCCACAATTAATTTTAAACAAAAAAATTATGTAATGGGTTGAGATGTAAAAAATAGGTTATGGTAATTAATCGTTTTGGTTTTGGATCCAAAACGATAATTATGGTAATATTTTTAAAAATTTTTGTTTCAAAAATAGTTTAAAAATTTAATAATAAATTTTTTAGTATTAGCAGATTAACTTATATTAAACTATTATTTTAATAAAAAAATAAATAAATTTTAAATTGAAACGATTAACTTTATAAGTTTATGTATAATTTATTTATAGTAAATAAATATATTTATATAATTATTTTGTGTTATTTCGAAATTTTATTTTTATAATATTAAATTTATAATAAAAACTTTAAAATGTAATATTTTAAAGTATTGTCTAAATTTAAATATCTAAATATTTTATTTAGCCCAAAAATAGGGGGAAAAATGACTAATTTGAGGGAGAATTACGTAAACACCCTTGCTTAATTTTTGTTTTCAAAACAATTTTTGTTGGCCATTGGAAAAATGCGAGTGGCCGTTTTGCTCTGTCACTTTTTAATCTTTTAGCTAAGAGAATCCTACAGATCGAAAGAGGAGAAGAAGAAAATGGAGAGGGCGTTAACAAAAGTGACGAGCTTCAAAGTCGGAGGTTCATGGATCTCGAAGAAAGCCAAGGAAGAGCTCTCAAACATCACCAATGACCTCACTGTGAGTGCTCTTTTTGAATACAGAATTTCTCTTGCTTTGTCTCTGATTGTTCGTTGTTTCTTTCGTTTTGTTTTTTTTTCTGGGCTTTTGCATGCGATTCTTGTGTAAACTGATAAATTTTGGACGAAAATGGTGTAATGTGGTTTCCGTTTTGGTGATTCTAATATTCAATTGTTAAATCTGGTGGTACTAATGGATAGGTCTAGGAAGATTTGACATTGATTTCGCGAATTGAAGCTTCAAATTGGTTGATAATTAGTTTTATCTCTGCTCGACATTGAGTAGATGAACATGAATTCTACTCTGTGTGCCCTTGAAATATTTGATCCATGAGATCTATTTTGGTGTAGAAACTCATGGAACCAATTTTAGCAAGTTGTTGATAAGCAGAGATTTTGAATTCAGCAACATGTTTTTGGATAAAGTTCCTCAGATGTTCTTCATTTTCTGTACTGATTAAGTCAACTAAGCCGATTTTCAATTCAGAGTTTCCATTTTAAGTCATTGTTTACTAGAAAATACGAATACTTCTTGGCAAAGTGAGTGGGTTCATGTTATGTTTCCTGAGCTAAAATCCCTACACTGATAAGCCAAGAAACATCTTATGCAAACCAGTTTACAGGATTTTGTGTTCTTGATTTGATATATTTCTTGATAGATATCAATTTCAAGACCATTCTTCGAATTCTATCTTATGCAGACTTTCTCAAGTACTGTTGAAGAGAAAGCAAAATGGGTTTTCAACAAGCTTAAAGGTAAAACCATTTTTGAAGTTGTGAATGTTCTTATCCCTAACCTGCTAATTTGTTTCAAAACAGGAAAACCATTGAAAAGCTTACCAGATCTCCTCAACGAATACAATCTACCACAAGGTCTTTTTCCAACAAACATAATCTGCTACGAATTCGATGAGACAAAGAACAAACTCACTGTCTTCTTCTCTTCACCATGCGAAGTCACATTCAAAGATGGATCAGTGATAAGATACTCAACACGCGTGAAAGGGATTTTGCTTAGAGGGAAGTTGATGGGTGTAGAAGGAATGAAGACAAAAGTATTGGTTTGGGTCAAAGTCACAACAATCTCAGTCGAGAACTCGAAATCCGACAAGCTATGGTTCACTGCTGGTGTCAAGAAATCTCGATCTAAGAACGTTTATGACACACCTCATGACACTATCAAAGTCGTTGGAGAGTTCTAAGTTTTTCATCATAAAATCTTCATATTGGTTATTTGGGTTTATTTGCATTGGGTTATATATATAAATCTTATTTTTCTACATTATGCAAGAAGTTGCAAATAAATATAAAAAGATTGAATAGTCATTATAAAATAATAAGATTTTGATTGGTAATTCACATAAGTATTATGAGAGAAATTTTATGTTGAGATTAGTATTATGATAATATTCATGTATATAAAATCTAATAAAAATCGACAGTTTTTCCATTTTTTAAAATAGTACAATTTTAAATTTTAATTCCAAAATAGCATCATTAATTTAAATTCTCAGATAACACAAATTTGAATTTAAAATATATTAAAGCTTCATTTTAATAAAAAAACTAAACTATAAATTGAAAAAAATCTAAATATAATGTTTTAATTTTATGTATAATTTATTTACAATAAATATTTTTACGTTGTTATTTTTGAAATTTTAGTTTTAAAGTGTTAGATTTTATGAAAACGAGTTTACAACCACTACACAATTGTAGTAAATGCAATGGAATATGTGGTCTAATGGTATCCATAACTTCACATATGAACCAAAATTTATGTATCCGAAATCAAATCATAATTCAAAGAGTTTCTCTTGTAAATGCGATTCGTTGTAGCAATGAATGAATGAAAAAGGGCCCACACGTGTGTTTCACAGCTAAATTTGGCCCAATTTCAAAGTTTATTGGGCCCTCCAAAAGTCAAGTTGTTTTCTTTTCGTTACCAGCTCAATTTACTCATCATTTCTTTCTCTAACCCACATGGAATTACACCATTTTACCCCAAAAAAACAAACTTCTACGGAATTTCATTTATTTACGAAATTCAAATTGTAAAATCATAATTTATCTGTAAAAAAAAACGTTTTTATGTCAATTTTCATGGCTTTTTGTCTGAAGAAAACAGCTCTTATGATTTGGGCTTAACTAATTGACCATAACTCCTGTCTATTTTAATATACACGTGGCGGAAGCCAATTTGTAGAACGTGGCAAAGACAAATTGGTAAAAACCTTAGAGTCGTGCTTTAGAGCTGTTGTTGACTTGCGAGGCAAAAACCCTTTTTGTCTTCAGGGACGAATTGGTCTCCATTTAGATGTATTTTTTACAAACAAATCTTACATTTATTAGTATTTTTAAAAAAATTATTATTATTAATTTAAATTTTTAAATAATAATATAAATTTAAAGGTTTACTTCAGTCAACTATACAAACTTATGCGACTAAACCTATTTCCACTTATATTTTTTGGGTCTTCGTTTAAGAAATAAAATGTATTTTTTTTCATAAATTATACGAAATTCATAAATTTTTCTAATTGTAAAAATTTTATTAATATTTATACGTTAAACATCTACTAAATTTGTTTTTAATTCGAAAATCTATTTTTAACTTGGATTTATTTTGAAATTAAAACCAAATTTTTGAAATAAAACAAAGTTTAATAACAATTTAACGTGTAAACATTAATATAATTCTGTAATTGGAATAATTTATAAAGTATATGTAGTTTATGGAAGAAAAACACAGTTTATATAATTTATAAAAGACCCAAAAAGTATGGGTGGAAATAGGTTTATTCGGATAAATTCGTGTAGTTCACGAAAATAAAATTAAAATATATTAAACTTAATTTTAAAATTACAATAGATTAAAAATTAAATTTTAAAATGAGAAATAAATTTAAATATAATTTTTTTTAAATTATGTATAATTTATTTAAAGTAAATAAATATTTTTACATAATTATCTGTTTATATTTGAAATTTTAATTTTAATAAGTTAGATTTGAAATAAAATTTTTAAAATTCTAAAATGTTAGATCGTTAAAAAATTATTAAATATTGTATTTTTATATAGAATAAAATTCGCTGGAAAATCTACAAAATTAACTCCATTTCTATAATAAAAAATAAGTTCTTTGTCTAATCAACTAAAGTATAAATTATCAAGTTTGGATTTTTACTTTCTATAACCATTTTGGAAATTGGATAGTGAAACAGGTGGAATTACGTAAATGAGATATACATAAATGAAAAAATTAACAAGAATAAAAAATTTTAATGGATAAAATTAAGGAAGGGGAAAAAGACAGAAAGAGTTTACACATTCATAACTGTACCGCAGGCTTTGTACTACTTCGAAGCAAATTGTCATTTTATTTTTAAAAATGATTGATTGAATACAGAAAAAAATCTCAGTACAGAAGAAGAAGAAGAAATATAAAAAAGGAAAAAAGCAAAGTGAAACTGAAACACGACACGAATTGATTTTTGTATAGATTACGGAAAGGTTTAAAGAGAGAGGGAGAGGAGAAAAAAATATCTTTTTTCAGTTGGGTTTGTTGGATTTTATCCTCTTTGTTTCAAATCGGAATCCATGGCGGAGAAGGAAGAAGAACGACAACAACAACAGTTGACGTTACAATCATCCATCGGAGCTTCACGGCCAATGATTTCACTTCCTCCTCGGCCGTTTGGGGAAATGTTTTTTAGCGCTGGTGTTGGATTTAGTCCTGGTCCTATGACTCTCGTCTCCAATTTGTTCTCTGATCCTGATGACTTCAAATCCTTCTCTCAGCTTCTCGCCGGTGCTATGGCTTCTCCGGCCGCGGCTGCTGTTGCTGCTGCCACCGTAGTCGTTAGTGCTCATCAAACAACTGTGAACTCCGTCGGCGGAGGTGATGACGGTGGACGCGACGCTGATGTTGACCCGAGGTTTAAGCAAAACAGACCAACGGGATTGATGATTACGCAGTCACCGACGATGTTTACTGTACCGTCAGGATTAAGTCCGGCGACCCTTCTGGATTCTCCGAGCTTCTTTGGTCTTTTTTCACCCATTCAGGTGTGAATTTCATTTGACAAAAACAAAGAGTAGGAAACTTTGGATTTGTTCTTATGTTTCTATCTTTGAGGATATAACTGAACAAAAGTGAATTTATGTGTAGGGAACATTTGGTATAACACACCAACAAGCTTTAGCACAAGTCACTGCACAAGCAGTTCAAGGCAATAATATCCATATGCAACCACAATCCGTATATCCTTCGTCGACACAACAACAACAGACTTCATTGAATGAGCTTCCGTTGTGTTCTTCTGGACCTCGGTCACAGATACATGCATTGGTTCAAGATTCATCGCAGAGTCAGAGAGAAACCTCAGAAATAACTATCTTTGAGCATCGGTCACAGCGTCAAAATGCTGATAAACCAGCTGATGATGGATACAACTGGCGGAAATACGGACAGAAGCAAGTAAAAGGAAGCGAATTTCCACGGAGTTATTACAAGTGTACGCATCCAGCGTGTCCCGTAAAGAAGAAAGTCGAGAGATCTCTCGATGGACAAGTAACAGAAATCATCTACAAGGGTCAGCACAATCATGAGCCTCCTCAAAACAATAAGCGCGGAAACAATAATGGGAGTTGTAAAAGTTCTGATATTGTAACTCAGTTTCAAACCAGTAGTAGCAGTCTCAACAAGACTAAGAGAGACCAGGAAACAAGCCAAGTTACAACAACAGAACAAATGTCTGAAGCAAGTGACAGCGAGGAGGTTGGTAATATGGCAACTCGTGTGAGAGAAAAACATGAGGATGAGCCTGATCCCAAGAGAAGGTAAAAGATATACGTATAATAGATGTGACTGTCCCCTTAATGTTTTGGTTATTTCGTTTTTTTATCCGATGAGATTCAGACAATACTTGAATGTTGCAGAAGTACAGAAGTTCACGTTTTAGAACCAACTGCATCATCGCATAAAACCGTGACAGAGCCTAGAATCATTGTCCAAACAATGAGTGAAGTTGATCTTTTAGATGATGGATATAGGTGGCGCAAGTATGGACAGAAAGTTGTCAAAGGAAATCCTTATCCAAGGTGAGACTAAAACCCGGTCATTGAGTTATCGGTATTCATTGGCCTTCTTTTTTTTCTTATAACCCTCTTTTGATCTACTCACAGGAGCTATTATAAGTGTACAACACCAGGATGTGGTCTGAGAAAACGTGTAGAGAGAGCAGCAAACGACCCAAAAGCTGTTGTAACAACATATGAAGGGAAACATAATCACGATGTTCCAGCTGCTAGAAGTAGTAGCCATCAGTTAAGACTACACAACACCTCGAATCAACAACAGCCAATTGCGCGACTAAGGCTTAAAGAAGAGCAAATCACTTGAGAATGCGTTTGACCTTCTGTGAGTTTGATGGTCTCTTTTTTTGGGTTAATCGACCTGTTATGTTTCATTTTACTCAATTGACACAGGTTTTTATAGGCAGAAACTCTGATATACATTACAGTTTCAAAAGGTATGTTTTTTTTTCCATGGTGGAATATTTTGTATAAACTTAAGCTTTAGGAGGAAATGTAAAAACCAGATTCAAGATTCTGGTCTTATGTGGATTCTTTGGTACATGTAACATGTGGAAAGACAGTCTTTCGTTCTTCTAGTTAGGTTACATTTGTGGATCTAGCTTTTTGTAATAACAATGTAAAAATGAAAGATTAATGCTTCTTGATGGAATCCGACAATTCTGAATAAATCTTGCTTGATTCTGACAGATCTGTCTTATGCATTTATGGTAGGTAGATTGTAATCACAAATCCTTAATAACGAAAAACCTAAGATAATTTAGATCATTCATACACCTTACAAAATCTTTGAATTCTTAAGAACAAACAAACATAAAGCTTGTCCGACTCTGTCAAACACTAAAGAAGATCAACATACAAACCTGCTGTATCATACAAAAAGTCCAGACGTTGTTGTAACCTTTAATTCTTCATCATCATCATTGATTTCATCAGACGTTGTTGTACGCTACAGATACCAAGTGAGGAGCTTTACCATCATCAAAAGGCAAGCTTACATATTCTCTGGCAAACTCCTCCGTAATCTCCCAAACAAGTTCGCCGTGAACAGCTTTGCAGTACATATACATTACGGTTGTGGCAGCAAGATTGTACAACGATAAAAGCGTTAGAAAAGCAGATGTGATAACTATCTGTAGCACAAAGAAAGCTTTTGTCCACAGTTTCGCAGTTTCACCGTTCTCACTGTCGTCGTCGATCTGAGCGGAAGCGGCTACGGTGCTGATCCAGACGAGAACCGATTGGGTTACGGCGAAGAAGAGGATTAGAGAAAGAGATGCATTTTTCATTCCTTTGATCAAGCTTTTGCTTCTCTTCAATGGCGTTAACCCCCAAGATGACTCAACAACAACGACGACCCAAGCGAGAATCCAATTTACATAGAGCTTGATGACGATTACAATCGCGATTATCGTTACTATGATGGAGAGAGCTTGGAAGTAAGGAGAAGCGTAATCGAATTCGAGATCTGGGAGGATGAGCTCGATTAATCGAGTCAATAAGAACGCTGCAATCCCTAGAATCAGCAAAATCCCCAAAACGATGGAATTGGAGGAAATTAGAGTAGCGAGAAGAGGGAAAAACGAGGTGAAGCTCGATTTCACGGCGGAAATCAATTTCACAGGTCTTCCATAAAATCCTTGAAACACGCTATATGCGATTGATCCAATACCCAAGAGATTGAAGACGGTGACCACAACGACATAAGCAATCAAAAGCAGGACCACCGTCTCGGTATCAGCATCAGTGGCGCGTAGTGGTTGATGATCGTCGTGGAGTCCTTGGAGGAGAGATACGCTGTTGTGAGAAGCTGCAGACTGCTCGGTTATGAGGCGGAAGACGGAAGGGTAGACGGTGACGGAGAAGCAGAGGGGAAGAAGGAAGAAAACAGAGAGAGCGAGGAAGTGGCGCGAGTGGGCGTTGATTATCCGCTTTGATTCGGATAGGATTACCCCGAGATTCACCGGAGAAGGAGATGCCGTCGCCATTAAAACGCGTGGAGAACACACCGTTGGTAGAAGAACCGTTACGAAGACTTTGCTTCGAGATAATTTAGTTTAGTACGGATAAGGTAGAATCGGGTTGACTGGGATCGGGTCGGGTAGGGCCAATCCTTTTTCTTTCTTTAGTATTTTAAATTTTATATAAAATTATTTTTAACATTAATTTTTGTATATATAAATTAAGAAAAAATAATAATTATTTTTTATGAATTTAATAGTATTTTTTTGTTAGTTTAATAAAATATATTAATACTCTACCAAATTAATAACAATGACATATATTGTAATTATTCGAATAAGTTAAGCCTATTTATATATTTATTTGAAATTTAATGTAATGATGAAACGTAAATATGTTATTTTTGTTAATAACACGTGAGAGTAAAGTTATTTTCTTAAATTGTTTCTCAAATAATATATTAGGGATTAAGTAATAACTTAAATCTATTTATATTTATTTGAAATTATTTATAAATTAACGTACTAAAAATTTAAAGAAATAAAAATTATTGTTTTTACAAATGTAATACTATTTTGGTTAGTTGAATAAAATATATTGATTCTCTAACCAAATTAATATCAGTAACATGTATTATAATTATTCTAATAAATTAAATCCTTTTATATATTTAATCTGAAACTCGTTGTGGTGTTAACACGTCAGCATATTATTTTTATTATTAACACGAAGGTTACTTTGTTAAAAAGTTTCTCAAATAATATATTAGGGAATGGGGAAATTTTGAATTCCATTTTTAACCAAATTCTAAAATAATCTAAAAAAAACAAAACATCTGAACCAATAATTTATATTTAATGAAATAGAATTGATATTGTAATTTATTATTTTGTTTGATATAAAATTTTGTGTTTACGATGTAAAATTTTAAATTGAATCTTACAAATTGCATAACACAGTGAAACCTTTGCTTATAGACCTTTTTCGATCTAGCAAGGTAAGAGATGTGACTAAATGAAGGTTGTATCATCACTTTATACCAGGATCCGGTTTAGCTAAATCATTGACTCGGTTTCCCGGAAGACGATTTCTTCTTGTTAGCCCAACCAAACCAAGATTTATGAACTTTCTCTCTTGCACACTTGATAGCCATTTCCTGCGTTAAACTAAGCTTTTCTTCTTCCAGAAACTTGTCATTCTGCCAAAATATAAAGAAGAAAGAAAAAGCTGAACAAGGGTTTATGTGAATCATATGACAGATCAACATCATTTTTCTCATTCATTCAAAAATGACTGAGAAAAAGTCAGATGAACATGTCAATTAGTTAGCCTGAGATGTTAAGGAACTTGGCGCTTTACCAGTTGGTGTATTCAGAGGCGCTGAGATACTCGCCATGCTCTTCAAAGTATTCAACCATACGTTTGAGAAATGCATCGCTGCTTACTGTCTCTGTATTGCATATAAGACAACACTGTCTTCTGGAGCGAGTAACAGCCACATTCATTCGCCTTTGGTCCTTCAAAAACCCAACCTCGTTCTTTGAGTTTGATCTAACCATGGAAATTATGATAGCTTCTTTCTCTCGACCTTGGAAACCATCCACCGTAGAGACCTCCATGTCCTTTAGCTTCTCTTCTTTGCCCCTAAGAATCCTAAGCACCATAACCTGAGCAGCATAAGGCGTAATGATTCCAATATCAGAGGGTTGAACTCCACTCAGGATTAGTCTCTTGGCATGTGCCATTGCAACCTCTGCTTCACCCTCATTGTATGTACTCTCTTCCTCGTCTTTCTTCTCTTCCATGTCACACCCAGCAGTATCTACTAATACAAGAGTCGCCTCTGTTGCAGATGATTTTGCTACATTCTCCAAATCAAAAAGCGTGTGGGAAGCAACACTTGGATGTGCTCTTATCTTTTTATCATAAAGCTCTTCAGATGACCAGTTCATAATGAGCTCATGCATCCGATACTGGACAGTAAGCATGGCCTTGATTTCATCTCCATAAAGATCCGCTAGCCGCTCAAAGAGTGTTCTCCCTAATCCTTTCCTTTCAGCTTCAGCGCTTTGGATTGTCGGTGGGAGTTGGAGATGGTCTCCTGCAAGTATGCATCGTGACCCCTTTAGCAATGCTATCCAGCATGCTACCTCAAGAGCCTGTGCTCCTTCATCGATGATCACCAAGTCAAATGTTGTATTGTCGAGCTTTCGTGTTAATGCACCAGTCAGAGTCGTGAGAATGACATCAGCATTCTTAATCACGTCTGATACAGCTAATTGCTGCCTTTTACGCTCCTCCTTACCCAGAGCTCGGAGGTCCTTTTGTATTCCTCTCCTTGTGTTTCTATCTTTTGCCTTCAACAACTTCCCGTTCAGGGCCTTCATCTCCTTTCTGATGTCATTCGCTAGACCACTGTTATCTCCCTTTAGAACCTGAGCATCTAGAGCGCTATCCAGCACTTGAGGTAAAAGCCGCGCAGGATGTCCCACCCTCACCAGCTTCACTTTATGAGGAACAAGTCTCTCAACAATGTTATCCACTGCAATATTCGAAGCTGCACAAGCAAGGATCTTTGAACCGCGTTTGACTTCTTGCAAGACTATTTCCACAACTGTTGTTGTCTTTCCAGTTCCAGGAGGACCATGTAGTAAAAATACATCCTTTGAAGATAAAGCCTTTGAAATCGCATCTTTCTGCGACTGATCAAGGTTCTTGTTAAAAGGAGTAAACTCAGATTCCTTCTTTGACACTGTTGGTTGTCTCTCACCGAATAAGACAGGAACTAAATCAGAAGCAGGTCCCCTAAGCACACCTTTGCTTAGCTGTATCAATGTATCTTTCATTCTGCGATACGTTACCTCATTTGCAAGTTTCTCCAAGCGAAGAGCAGTGTTTAACCCTTCTTCAGGGATCTCATCAAAAACAACAGTTATCGACGAATCTTTTAACCGATAAACTACTCCTTGTGCAAGAGGAGATGAGCCAACATCAGCTTTGTTGAGTTTCAAAACAACCACATCATGGTTGCTAAACTTGTGAGCAGGAAGAACATCTCCTTTGTTTGATTGAAATTCAAGAAGAGTTTTCCCCATGAGACCTGTCTGAACATCAACACATTTCAAATTGAGGATCGTCGTGCCTTTCTTCTGAGCAGTTTCAATGTTTCTTGAAGCACCTGTGCTTAAAGACATCGATATCTCAGCCTCTTTCTCCATATCTATAAGAGGAGCCATCGTTGACACAAAAGCTTCAAGAGACATCGCAGATCCTCGATTCTTAGCCATTTCACGCTTATTCATCCTCTGAAATGAAAAAAAAAATTATATACATTTGAGACAGATGCTATACAAAACAAAAAATTATCAGTTAACATGAATCAAGGTAATTCCCAGATCCTTGCCGTGTGAACAAAATTCAGATAAACTCATACGAATCCAACTGAATAATTTTATCTACATGGAGGTCGTAATCGTATACTTACAACGATGAGTTCCACTCTGTGTATAAGAATTGAGCAATTGAAAGATGACAAAAAAACCCTAAAAATTCAGATGAGGAAGAAAGAAAGACTTTTGATTTCGGCGGATCGGAGATATCCAATTAATATTATAACATTCATTTTAAAGCTTTTGCAATGAATAAATTATTACATTTTATTAAAATATTATATGTATTATATTATATATTTATATAAAATAAATTTTATTTGTATTTGATGTATTTAAAACTACTAAAATTATATATTTGTAATAAGCTTATATTTTTATTTTATAATCAACTTATATCTAAACTATATTGTGATACGATTGTAAATTAAAATTTAAGTTTACGGATTTAACGGGTGACAATGCATATGCGGACACATTAGTGAAGAAAACTCGCCAAAAGAATTCTATTTTCTCTTATATTAGCACTTGGATTCTGTGGTATTGATCGGGAATGTATTTTCTTTTAAGTGTAAAAAAAATTATTTTTATTTACTTCTCTTTTAATATAATAATTTTTTAGTCATCTTATTTTTTTTGAAAAAATACAAATTATTCATCGTAATTTGTCAAACCAAATTAATTATTTGAAACAATTATAAACGCATAAGAATCTAAATAAAACCATAAATTTAAAATATACATGGTATTAAATATTTTTTCTAAATTCAGTATATTATTTATTTTATTTTTTAAAAATAAATTTATGTTTAAAATTATAATGTCATATTTGATTAAACGTCATGTCATTTTTAATGATATATAAATATTTTCTTAAATTCACTTTTCTTTTAATATATATATATAGGATAATAATTTTTTTACATATAATTTTTTACTAATACCATAAAATCTAAATAAAACCATAAAATTAAATATTTTAGTATATAATTTATTTATTTTTTTAAAATAAATTTATGTTTAAAATTATAATGTCATATTTGACTAAACATCAGGTCATTTTTTAATGATATGTAAACACTTTTTCAAAACTCACTTTTCTTTTAATGTATATATGATAATAATTTTTTTACATATAATTTTTGTTACTCATACCATAAAATTGAAACATACATGATATTAAACATTTTTTTTATATATAAAATTCACATTTTATCAAAAAAATATTTTTCTTAAATAACTTCTAATTAAATATATGATTTAATTTATTTAAAAAAATTATGTTTGAAATTATCATAACTAAAGGGCATATCATAATTTTAGTCATGTCATGTTTTTGAATGACTTGTGACCATTTTTTTAAAAAAATATTTTTTTAATGTTAAGATGATTATTTTGTTAAAGGGTGAGAAATTTTTTTGTTACAGATGTTTTTAGAAGATACAATTTAACCCATTTAAACTAAACACTTAAATTTGGTCTATTCCATTAGCTACACAACTACAATTCGTACATGTAACTTACAAGGTTAATTTTTATTTACAATGTATAGAGAAATCCACAATAATTAAAAGTATTTTTAAAAAGCTTCCAAACCTAATATCACTTTCTAAAGTACCTAATATTACTTTGTAAAATGCCTAAAACAATGAAAATTTTATGGTCTCCCAAAGTAATAATCTCTTTTTAAAAACGTCAAAACCTAATAGCACCTTTTTTATGTACCTAAACCTAATAGAGTTTTATAAAAAAAGTTTACAAAATTAAAATTTAAGAAATGGTCTTTTTAAATAGCTGTTAATTAGAACATAAAAAAACAAATGGTTAAAAATATCCTGGACTCATCTATTTGATATGTTTTGGTCTTCAAGATCTTTATATCCCAAGCCTCAAAAATATATACTATAAATTCAGTTTAAATTTTCGATTAATAATCTGTAATATATTAATTAAAAAATATTTTAACAAATAAATCTTAATTTCACATGTGATTTACAAGTATATTACAGTGACGTTCACACCATCATAGTATTTTAAAGTAAATATTACATAAGATATAATTTACTAAAATATTTACAAAAATGATATTAAACAAATATTTAATAATAGATTATATGTAAATATTTAATATTTTGACATAAAAACAAACAAAAAAAAATAAATTAAAATATTATAAATTTTTAAAAAAATTACTCAAACAAAATAAAACAAAAGTTTGGACTATTTAATTATTTATCACATCTATAATTTTTTACCTATTTAATAATATTAGTTATTCAAGATATATACAGTTTAAATTCATTTGTATAATCTAATTTTATTGGATATTTCATTTGTATAATTAATATATAAATTATTTAAATGAAAGATAAATTATTTATAATTAATTTATATTTATTAAATAAATAATTAATTATAACGCGGGAATTTTTTTTTAAAGAAGAAATTAAATCTAGTTTAAAATATTAAACATTTAAACTTTATATAATGATGGGAGTAAAACATCTAAAAAGTGATGTACGATTGTACGGAACCGTAACATGTTTTAATAATGGATGATTACGCGTTAATCTCATTTGGGTAAATTATTCGCATGTTGACTTAAAATCATCTTTATATAGTCATTATTCCCCCATTATACAACCATTTCAATTTCTTTATCTAATTTCCCTTATTTAACTAATTGACTCGATACTCAAAATATTCACAATTAATTTTACAGTCCAATACAAATTATTCTATAAATATATCACTCTGGTCAGTGTTCATGAACTTCACTATTCGAAATCCAAAACAGACGAAGAAAAAAATGAAATTTGGAAAAGAGTTTTCTTCACAGATGGTGTCAGAGTGGCAACAAGCTTACGTGGATTACAAGTATCTCAAAACCCTTATCAAAGAAATCAACCGCTTCAAACGCAAAACCAATCCTCACGTTGACGACATGACGTCGACGTCTCGCACACTCAGCGGTCAAAAGGGACACGGTGGTGGAAATGATTATGGTCAGATCAGCCCTTCTTCGACGGTTGTTAACATTGAGGATGGAATAACGACGGCGGCGCCGATACAGGTTAGTTCTACGGGGACTCACCAGTACGAGACAAAGTTTTTAATGACGGCGGAGAAAGGAGGAGAGTATGAATTGGTATTTTTCCGGCGACTAGACGATGAATTCAACAAAGTGGAGAAATTCTATAAAGAGAAAGTGGAGGAAATGGTGAAAGAAGCGGTGGTGCTTAACAAACAAATGGATACTTTAATTGCGTTTCGGTTTAAGATGGAGGAAAAGCGTACGGTGGAGATGACTCGCGTGGCCTCGCAGAATGCAATTTCTCCGACAGATCTCGCCAAAAATATGTCCAGTAAGTGTAATTACTAATGTCCAAGTTTGATCCCATATTGTGACATTAACACAAACCACAAGCTTACAAGTAGGCATTTATATTCGGATATTCGGTTCGGTTTTGTTCGATTATTTTCGGTTTCGGTTTTTTCGATTGGTAAAATTACAGATCTATTCGGTTATTTTTATATTTTGTTTTGGTTTCGATTCAGTTATATCTCGGTTTCAGTCAGTTCGGTTATACTTCGATTCGGTCGGTTCGGTTATTAATCTAAAACCGAAATAAACAAAATAACCAAAAATAATCGAATAACCGAATAACCAAAAATAATCAAAAATAATCAAAAATGACCGAAAATAACCGAAACTAACCGAAAAATAACCGAAAATAACTGAAATATCCGAAGTATCCGAAATATTTTCGGTTAACCGAAAATAACAAAAAATAATTCGGTTTTTCGGATATTATTTTGGTTTTCGGTTTGGTTTTGATTCGTAACCAATAACCATAGTTTTCCAAAATAGTATTCGTTCGATTATTTTTTTATAATTGAATACCAACCAAAATCTACTTTTTAGTTCGGTTTAAGTTCGGTTTATTCGATTCGGATTATTTGCCCAAACCTACTTACAAATTTCTGAATTTTTCTGAGTTTGATTATATTTGCAGTGAAAGTCCAAGATCAAGCTCACAAAGAGACCATAGAGGAAGAAGGATCCAGTACTGCTAGAGCTGGTCGATACGAAGAAGATGACAATAACTTAGAAGAAGAAACTTGTAACGATACATTCCTCAAACAAGCTAATGACATGAGCAAGATGAAAGCTTTGAGGCCGGCTCCAATCGAGATTCTAACGCCTCGATCCACCATTAAAGGTGTTCTTAAAGTCTTGGATCAAACAGAGCTCAAATTCAGCAGAGATAATCTGCGGAAAACCGAGGAAAAGCTAAGCTGCGCCTACGTAGAGTTTCATCGGAAGCTTTGGTTCCTCAAGAGCTATAGGTGCGTTGAGATCAATTAGTAACTAAATTCTTTTATATTATTATGATTAATGGATTAATAATTAGATTCAAATCAAAATAAAATATGCAGCTTTTTGAATGTTTTGGCATTATCGAAGATATTGAAGAAGTATGATAAGGTAAAAGGTTTTGCATGTGTTTTTAGGCATGGATCCATTTCAGAACGAATATTTCAATTAAAAACATAAAATATTAATAATGAGATTTTTTTTTTTCAAATCTTTTATTAATATTAAGGAGTTGTTCTTATTACATGATAATATTAACAGTTAAAATTCCCTAAAGTGCATATGCTTATATGTGTTTTGTTTCAATGTGTTTTGACGAAATTACTCTTACAGGCAACTTCGAGAGATGCTAAAAAGTCGTATATGACTATCGTTGATAACTCTTACATTGGAAGCTCTGATGAGGTAATTAAGCTTAATTTGTGGTTTCGAGTCAACTGTAATACTATTGAACAAATAATCTGAATCGAATAAAACGAATAAATCGAACCGAAATTGAATCGAAAAACAGATTTTGGTTGGTATTCAGTTATAAAAATTAATCGAACGTATATTATTTTGAAAAATCATGGTTATTGGTTACTAATAGAACCGAAAATCAAAATAATATTCAAAAAAACTAGTTATTGGTTACTAACTAAAACCGAACCAAAAGCCGAAATAATATTCAAAAAAATCAAATTATTTTTGGTTGTTTTCAGTTATCCGAAAATATTTCAGATATTTTGGTTATTTTTGGTTATTTTTAGTTATTTTTTCGTTATTTTTAGTTATTTTTATTTATTTTTTTGTTATTTTTTAGTTATTTTGGTTCTTTTTAGTTATTTTTGGTTATTTTTGGTTATTTTTGGTTATTTTTTGTTATTTTTAGTTATTTCTGATTATTTTTGGTTATTTTTGATTATTTTTCTGTTTATTTTCGGTTATTTTCGAGTTATTTCAGTTATTTCGGTTATTTATGCTTAACCAAATTCTTTTTGGTTTTTTTATTTTTAAATTTAATAACCAAATATCAAAACCGAAATATAACCAAATCGAAATCAAGGTATAACCAAACCAAAATCGAATCTAAATATAGAAATAATCGAATGAATTTTTAATCTTACCAACTAAAAAAACCAAAACTGAAAATAACCGATCGAAATCGAACGAAATATCCGAATGTCCAATCCTATGTAATACTAAAACCTCTTTATAAATTAATATATATGCTAATAATATTGCTTTCTTATTCATAGGTTATGAAACTCATGGAACATGTTGAAGCTACATTCATAAAGCATTTCACAAATGGTAACAGAACAAAAGGAATGAACATCTTACGACCAAAAACCAAAAGAGAGAGACACCGACTTACATTTTCCACAGGTTTGTATTAATAGATGACAATTCTCTTGTGACTTTGTGTTATTAATTTCTTGTTTGTGGTTAAGTAATAATGAGAAATTATGATTTAGGTTTCTTGGGTGGATGTATGTTTTCTCTCATAGTAGCTCTTGTTGCTATCATACGCACAAGAAACATCTTACAGGATGAAGGTCAGAAACAATATATGAACACTATGTTCCCTCTTTATAGGTAAGCCTTATAATATATGCTTTCATCATTTCTTTATTCTTATAATTAGTATGTATTTATGAGTTTACAACCTTAAAACATAGTAAATAAAACACATTTGTTACTAGTAAAAAAGAAAAGCTAAATGCAAATAGAAAGTTGTTTTTATTTTCATTTTACAAAAAAAAATCACAAAAGAATTGGAAATATTTTTCTTTTTCAATCAGTTTACATGAATCGAGAATAATTATTTTAAAAATGCGAAAAAATCGAAAATGATTATTTTTAAAATGTGATATTTTAAATGAAATATTAATCGACACATTTTTTGAATTATGTTTTTTTTTCTTTTGAGAAAAATTGGTTATGTTAACACACAAATTAATAGAAAATTTTCTCCTCTCGTTTAAGTAATTTTACGTTTAATTTTGCAGTTTTCAGAAGTATTTTATGAAAACTGAAATGTTTTATCAAGAAAAAAAAGATCGAAATGTTTTATGAAGACTGAAATGTTTTTCTTTTAAAAAGATTGAAATATTTTATGAAGACTGAAATGTTTTAAAAAAAAAGATTAAACAGTATTATTTTTGCTGTTAATGTTGACTAGTCGCATAACTAAATTGTCGCAGTCAATTATAGATTATTATTTAAATGACTTATTAAAAAGTTCGGTATTTAAATAACTCAAACGCAAAAGTTCAATATTTTAATGTCTATTTTCCCATTTTAAAATTTAAAAATATTAATTTTCTTCTCTTTTTAGATTATCTTCCTACTATTTTATCCAATTCTCATAAACAATATATATGACTTCAAATTATTATATTTCTTTGTATCCATATTTTTTATTAACAATAGACATATATTGGGCATTTGGATTTTGTTCTTGCAGCTTGTTCGGATTCATAGTATTGCACATGATGATGTATGCTGCTAATATTTATTTTTGGAGACGATATCGAATAAATTATGCATTCATATTTGGATTCAAACAAGGAACTGAACTTAGCTACAAGCAAATTCTATTTGTTGGATTTAGCATTGGGACAATTGCACTTCTTTGTGTTCTTGCCCATCTTGACATGGAGACAGACCCTAAAACCAATGATTACAAAGCATTAACTGAACTTCTTCCTCTTTTCTTACTCATTGTAAGTCCTTAAAATCTACCAAAAATTATCTTTTCAATTCAAACTATTTTGATGATACATTTTTTTGTTAATGTTTTAGGTTATGTTCATAGTTCTAATCCAACCATTCAACATCTTCTATCGATCAAGTCGATACTTCTTCCTTACTTGCCTATTTCACATCCTTGCTGCTCCTCTTTACAAGGTATGAAGAAACATTATATTTCTACAGCTCATTACAAACATATTAATATGAGTAATTCTCAAAAATATAACAAAAAAATTTCAATTCCAAAAATATCATCAATAATTTTATTTTTCCAAAAGTATCATCAAAATTTGTTTTCCAAAACTTTCACAAAATTAAAATTTAATTATAAACTCTAAAAATTATATCATAAATCTTAAAAACTAAATCCTAAATCCAACCTAAATATTTAAATTATAAACGCTTAAACATCATTTGTTTAGTATTTGTAATAGTTATAAGTAAAACTTTTTTTCTCAAAAATATCACAAAACTAAAAGTAAATTTTATATCCTTAAAACTAAGCTCTAAATCCAAGATAAACTTAAATCTTTAAAATTATTAACACTGAGACATTATTTTTAGCGTTTGTAATATTTTTTAAAAGAAAATTTTAATGATATTAAAAAAAATTATATTGATATTTTGGAAGAATTTGTTTGTTTTGGATTTAGAGTTAGAATTAATATTCTTTGGAATAAAACAAAGCTACTGATATTTTTTGGAAGAAAACTACTATCATCAATCAATAGTTTTATTTGTTCAAAATAGCATTAAATTTTGTTTCTTCCAAAAATATAATAAAATTAATATTAAATTATGGAAGAAATTTTGTTATATTTGAAGGTATCCCTAATATATTAATTGAGAGTCATTTTAACAAAGTAACGTTATGTTGACGTGTGATTTACAAGTGTGACACGCTGATGTGTCATAATATTAGAGAATTTTAAGATAAATATTACATAAAACATAATTTAATATAGTATTTACGAAACTACCATTAGATATTATGTTATATGTAAATATATAATATTTTGACATACAATTTATTTTGTCATAAAATACAAATACAATATAAAATAAAATATAAATTTTGAAAAATTACTCAAACAAAATATATAAAAAAAGTTTACTTTAATTGAATATTTTATCCAAGATAAATATAATTTAAATCTATTTATATAATCTGATTTCATTATCTATTTTATTTTCGTAATTAATATTAAAATATTTTAAAAAATTATTTTAAATATGATATAAATTATATATACATATATTTGATCTATATTAAAAAATAATAATTAATTAGTATATGTGAATATTTTTTCTGGCGATTATCAAAATCTAGTTTCTTTATTAATATTGATGTTGATGCAGGTGACATTACCCGATTTCTTCTTAGCAGATCAATTGTGTAGCCAAGCACAAACTCTACGAAGCATTGAGTTCTACATATGTTATTACGGTTGGGGAGACTTTAAACAAAGACAAAACACTTGTGGAGAGTCACATGTCTTTAACACTTTCCTATTCATTGTTGCTGCCTTTCCATTTGTTTCTCGTTTCCTTCAGGTATACAAAACAAACAAAAATTCGATCTACCAATTCAATATAACTATATATTTTTATAATAAAACTTAATTTCTGACATTTGATTGATGTAGTGTATGAGGCGAGTGTTTGAAGAGAGAAACATAGAACAAGGATATAATGGTTTCAAGTACGTTTTGATTGTTGTTGCTGTTTGCTTAGGAATGGCTTATGAAGTCGATCGTAAAATTATATGGAGATTGTTAGGTGGTATTACTTCGGCTATGGCTGTGGTTTTCTGTATATATTGGGACTTGGTTTACGATTGGGGACTTCTTAATCGAACATCCAAGAATCCATGGCTACGTGATAATCTCCTCCTCCCACACAAAGAAGTATACTTCATTGCAATGGTGATGACTGATGACTGATGACTGATGAGTGTTCATTAAATTTAACATCTTTTTTAAAACAACAGATTGTTAAACTAAACTAAACGCAGATCTTGAACGTCGTGTTGAGGTTTGCATGGATGCAGTCAGTGTTGGACTTTCAGTTTAAGTCAATGCACACACAGACAGTAATCACTGTCGTTGCAAGTCTTGAGATCATTCGTCGTGGCATATGGAACTTTTTCAGGTAAGTAAGTATGTTATATTTCAATGTATAATCTCGACTTTAGTTTTTGACATTCGATCGTTACGTAAAAACAGGTTAGAGAACGAACATTTAAACAATGTCGACAAGTTTAGAGCTTTCAAGACGGTTTCATTACCATTCAACTACGAAGACGACCAATAAACGTTCTTTAATTATCATTAAAACGTACATCTTTGATGTGTAAATTATTAAGATATTGACCACATTGTTATAATCACATTTGAAGACCATTGACTACATTGTTATCCACGCCTATTCAAATCATTGACTACATTGTTATCATCATCTTTTTAATTATTGTAGAATTCAAGTAGTCATCTTGATGTGTATAAATAGCCTTATAACACTCAAGTTATTCATCAAGTTTTAAGATTACCATTTCATATGGTAATCCAACAATCGTCTTCAAATGTGATGATAACAATGTGGTCAATATTCATGTCCAGAGGTTCATTGATGTTCTTGGTCATCGATTTTCTCTCAAGGATATGGGTCCTCTCAACTATTTTCTTGGGATCGAAATTACTCGCACTACTTCTGGCCTCACACTTACACAAACTTCATATATCAGTGACTTACTTCGCCGTGTTAACATGCTAGATGCCAAACCCGTTCACATTCTGATGGCCGACAAGCCACCTTTAACAAAATAGTGTGGTTATGTTCTTTCCGATTCAACCGAGTATCGTATGGTTATTGGTAGTCTTCAATACTTGTTATTTACTCGTCCAGATATTGCCTTTGCGGTTAATAAATTGTCTCAATACATGCATCAACCAACTTCAGAACATTGGGCTGCTACAAAACGTATTTTGCGTTATCTTTGTGGAGATCGTGGACTTTTCTTCTCGACATCTAATCCTCTTATTCTTCATGCTTACTCGGTTGCTGACTGGACTGGTGATAAAGATGATTATTCCTCTATGGGGGCGTATCTTGTGTATCTTGTGTATCTTGGACATCATCTCATCTCATGGTCTGCTAAGAAACAACCTATCATTGCTCGTTCCTCGACACAGGCTGAGTACAAGTCTGTTGCAACGACAGCCTCTGAGGTTCAATGGATTCGTTCTCTCCATACTGAGTTGGGTGTTTCTCTCTCTACCGCTCCGGTTATTTACTGTGACAATGTGGGAGCCACCTATCTTTGTGCTAATCCTGTCTTTCATTCTCGTATGAAACATGTTGCTGTTGATTATCATTACATTCGTGGTCTTGTTCAATCTGGTAATCTTCGTGTATCACATGTCGCATCTGCAGACCAGCTTGCTGATGGATTTACTAAGCCATTGCCTCGTGCTCGCTTTGTTCCATTGTGTTCCAAGATTGGTCTCATTCCGATTCGTCCATCTTGAAGAGGCGTATTAAGATATTGACCACATTGTTATCATTACATTTGAAGACCATTGACTACATTGTTATCCACACTTATTCAAATCATTGACTACATTGTTATCATTATCTTTTAAATTATTGTAGAATTCAAATAGTCATTTTGATGTGTATAAATAGCTTTGTAACACTCAAATTATTCATCAAATTTTAAAATTACCATTTCATATAAATATCAAAACCACAAATCTACATAAGTGACAAGTATCACTAATTAGTCAACAAACTTCAAGTGTAGGTTGTATTCATGTAAATATTTATAAATTATAATAGTGAACAGATTCTTCTTCTTTCTTATAAATAATTGCCAACTTATTGTTGTTAGTGTCTTTTAATAAAATTATTAGAAATTTACCGAGTTATTTAATTATAATATTTTATTATATTTTATTTTTGTGAATTGGATCAAATAGTTTATAATTATAAGTTTTTAATGAATGTCAAACAAAATGTTTATTGGTCAATGTGTTTATAGTTATAAATATCAATGTGCTTATAAATGATATCTGTTCTATAAAATATTCGTAATATTAAATAAAAATACGAAACTTTAAATTGTTAGATATAATATTATAGTTAGTTTATTTTTTTAGGTAAAAGTATTATTCAAATATATTAATAAATATTTGAATTTTAAATATTAGATTTCATAATATTCATGAATATAATCTGTAAAATATAAATATAAATTAAATGTTATAATTTGTTAAATTGCTAAATGTATTAATATAGTTAATTTATTTATTTTTTATTTAAAAATTATTCAAATAGATTAATAAAAAATTTGAACTTTAAATATTAGATTTTATAATACTAATATTTGTTTTAACATTTTTATATATTTAATATTTATTATTTAAATTAACTATTTATAATGACATTTGATATAATATTCTACAAACTAAATATTAGTTTTAATTGTATTTACTAAATCTTACTAAATAAAATTAGCTATTTAAGGCTCATAAATCTATCCATCTAATCCAAAAAACAAGTTTTAAAAAAATGACATCTCATCAAATTTATTCACATCATTCTAAACAAAAAATACTTATTAATAATTTTTATAAAATTAAATCTCTAAATTATTAAATCTCTAAATTATAAAAACTTGCACAAACAATTAAAAGTTATAACCATTAACTCACCTATTACTGACCAGTACCATCTCACCTTTTATTACTTTGGACACTACGATCTTACTTTTTATTGTCACTACCATCCTAATAATGATTTCCAATTACTAACATTATAAACACCAACTATGATACTTTCAATTACAAACCTTGCACACATTTCCTACAAATTAATCATGACATCAAAAACTTTTTTTCAACCTCTTATTTTCCCTTTTTCAACGATTTTGATGGAGATTTTGTAATTCTAATTAAAAATACTGATCTGACTTATTCATTTTTTGGAAACCCGAGATTTTAACAAATACAACACACTTTATGGTTTAGAAATGCTTCTTCTGGACAAATATGTATGTTCACAAAATTATGTATGTGTGGTAAAACTAATATTTTTTTGCTTACCATTATTGAAATAATTGGAAAAGAAACTTTGTATGAGCAGATAATATATGTAAGTGTGGAATATTTTATTTTGGAAATATGTAGATTAAAAAAAATTTCAAAAAGAAATACTATAATTTTTATATGTCAATTTTTCTCTAATATATTATTTTATTTTTTAAAACAGTACCTAGCTGATAGAAAATTATACAATCCAATACAATATAAAGATTAATTTTGATAAATAGAATTTTTCGGTTCGAATATATTTTGAAGATTAACTTAATTTACAAACTAAAAAATTCATGGTCAATATCGGTAAAAAATTCTACAAAACTACCAATCATGAAAATAATATATGTTTCACCGACCAAACAATAATAATAAAAAAAAAACATAATCCTAGCGGGATATCATCTTAGTAATAATGTAAAGATACAATTTTAAGTAGTTTGCCCTAATATGAGTCTATGACAAAGAAAATGCATAATTAGGAACATGGCAAAATACTATGCAATTAGTAATCTCGGCGACTCTATCGTTCAGGCCTTCCTCGTCGTCTTCCTCCTCTGCAAGTGGACGGCGCGAGACATCATGAGCTCGCTTCAAGATCGATATAAAGGACACATATTGAAATTAAAAAACAAGAACGAAAATCAGCAAATTAGAAAAAAAAATTTGGGTTTTTTGTGTTGTTGTTGTTCTTCTATTCATTCGAAAGCCCATGCGTTCTTCTTGCGCATCTTTGCTTCTTTTGCGGGTGTGAAATCGTTCTCGATGTTGAAGATCTTGCGAACTTCCTCAGGTTGTTTATCTTTGATGTAATCTGCAATCTTCTGGCAAGTGAGATCGAGAAGTCCTTTGATACTGAGATAGTTAGCAGCGAGAATGATATCGAAGATCGTCGGTAGATCGAGCATCATAAACTCTGTGTCCCAAGTCTCGAGCTTTTTCTTAGTCTCTTCGTCTTCTTTATCAATCGAACCAGCTTCGACGTGTTTTTTGCAGTATTCAATGACTTTATAAAGGATTTTTCCAGTGACGTTTTGTAGTGGGATTGGTCCGACGCAACCGTCATCGATCATGTAAGCTATTATTTGGGATTCGCGTGCAACTGCTTCGTCGATCTCGAAAGACTGATCATCGGAACTTTTCAACACAATCTTGTTCGAAGACATTGTTCGTTCGTTTCTGAGTTTGATCGGATAAGATTAATTTCTAGGTTATGGTTTTAGTCGATGAAACTTTGATGAGAAAGATTTGAGGAAATTTGGTGTTTGTCTCAATTTATAGAAATCTTTGAAGAGGATTTGGTGAATTTGGGATATATGAAAATTTACAATTTGATGAGAAAGATCTTTTGCAAATTTTCTATAATAATTTGTGATGGATTTTTAGATAAAAATACTAAAAACTAAATATAGAAAACGAAATAATGTTTTAATAAATTAAGTTTTTTCATATTGACATGTGTGAATGTGTATATACTAATAATATTTATATATATTAATTTAACATTGAGTAATACACTAGAAATAGGTTGGTAGATTATCCATTTATATTTTATATTTAATAAAATTAAAAATATTTACTACCTAAACTTCTATCCATACTTTTTAGGTATCTTTTTAACTACGTAAACTGTATTTTTCTTCGGTAAATTAAACAAATTTAATAAATTATTCTAATTACAAAAATTCTATTAATATTTACACGTTAAATCGCTATAAATCTGATTTTAATTTGGGTTTATTTTTAAGTTAAAACCATATTTTTGAATTAAAAAAGGTTTAATAGCAATTTAACGGTAATTAGAATAATTTATGAAATTTATGTATTTTACAAAAAAACACAGTTTATGTAATTTAAAAAAATTAAAAACTACGGGTAGAAATATTAAATCCAAACCTAAATCTTGAACCCAAAATATTAAACCCAAACCTAAATCTTTATATTATAATTTTCAAAATTTATTAGTAGTGTTGTAGTATTTTTTTTAGGAAGAAAATTTTAGTAGAATTTCTGAAAAAAATAAAATTATTAGTATTAATTTTAGAAGAAAAAAGTATATTTGTAGTTATTTAAGGTATTTTTCTTTTATTTATAAAATAGGTCTTATATTACAGTTTAAAAGGTAACATTTTAAGCACTTAGAAATTCTATAATTTATATTATATGATAATTGAATATTGTATATTATGAAGAATTATTCGAAATAATTTTTAACTAAACCTCTCTGAACAAACATAATAAAACACATTAGTCAAAACCTAGTAGTGACTTGAAAAGTAAATAGAAACCTGTTGTAAAATCTTTTCACAAGTCTTTGCCAAAAGATGTTTGAAAATCTAAAGAACCAAAAAGGGTGAAACTATTTAAAAAAGGGACTTCATGATGATCATTGGAAACAAATATAGTTTTCCCTCTTTTTCTATTTATATAAAAACACATTTTATGTGTATAAATATTTCTCCATTATGTCTTTTCATTCTTCATGAGTTTTGTTAACCTCCTCCTCAGTAGTCTTGGATTCATCAAATGCCATCAACTGCATAAGATAAACAAGAAACACATTAAAACCAATAAGCTGAAAAATCCCTTCTTGTGATTGTATGTTTGTATTTGTGTTTACATGTAACCCACAACCATAAGCTAATAAACATAAACGCCAAACACAGGGCAATGGGAAGGTTCTTCCTCTCCGGTTTTGGTTTGTATTTTCCAAAACACAAACGCAAAAAATGTGTTTGAAACGGCCAGTATAAAAGGAGAAAACGAACCGGTTTGATGTCACCGTTCCAAAGGCAGTGAGAAGCCAAGAACCCAATTACGGCTGGGACAATGTATAACAAAGCAGGCTGAAACAGAAGCAAACACACAAACCAAAACCCATCAGAACAAAAAAAAAGAAAGTAAAACAAAGATTAGATTGCAGTAATGGGTGAAAACAATGAAGGCACAAAAACTGACTTGTGCTGCTTGAAACCAGTTCATGACTACAATAGTGAGAACAACTCCAACAGTGTATCCCACAAATGCACTTGTGAAGTACTGTGGTTTTCTGCGTCTTGATACATCAAATCTTAGAGCCAGTGCAACAAAGATGCCTAAAGGAATACAAATACTAATGTCTCATATTCATAAAATATCAAGAATCAAGAATATTGAGTTAAGCATTATGCATTGGTCTTTAGAAACATACCCGGAATGACAATATCACCAAGCCCAAGCATAGAATAGGGTCTCTGAGCATCGCCAGTAGGGAATAAAAGCTGAAAAGAAAATTTGCAATAATGAGATTACTGGGAAAAAAAAAATCAGTAAGAACAACCCAATTCATTTTGTTTGATGTACTTTTATGACAGCTTTTACTAACCTTTATCGGAGCATCAAAGGATTTGGCAACACTAACCATGACCGGGGTAAAAAAAACCCAGAAAATATCATAGAAAAATAGTCCTACCTGCAAAGTCAGGTATAAACAAACACCACATCTTCAAAAACTTATCTATTTTCCATATATAAATTCCAGACGAATTTTCAACTATAACATTCAACAGATGCAGAACAGATATTTTCCTTCTTACCAAGAGAATGGCACCAGTCTTGAATGATCCCAGAGAGAGCATCTCAATTCCCTGTTATTGACCAAGTCGTTAATTAACACCAGTGGTTTTAGTTTAAAGAAAAATTAAATACTATAGATGATGAAGCCACATATTCCCGTATTATATTCCTTAGAATAGAAGGTATGTAACCTGAATGCAGAAGGAAAGGCCAAGAACGTTGTTAGCCAGCCAATGTTTTTTCCATGCATACCACCCGCAGAAGAAGGTTCCAGGGATTCCTGCGACGACTTGGGACTTTGTGAACTCTACCTCCAAAGCTGTTTAAGAAAAATGTGTCCGGGATAAAAGAAAAGAACATTATTCTGCATGATATAGGAGTTCGCATAGGGGACAATCACATAGGAGTTTGGTTGATCATTACATCAGCCAAATTAGCATTCTAAGACTAACATTAAGCGAACAAGTACAGACAAAACCCATAACATCAAATCCATATATAACGAGAGAAAGTCTAGCAAAGGAAGTAAATCGTAGTTACATACATCGGAAATAAGGAAAACGCCAGACGATAAGATTGTCATTCCATGGTTGTGGCAGAAATCTTCTGATAGCCGGTAACAATGTCGCCCTATAAACCACAGAAATGTGTATTAGGAAATGGAAAAGCCATGACGACAGGCAAACAACAGAAGGCATAATTTAGATTAGACATACGAAAGAGCGACAATCCCAAGAACAAAGAAGTAGGCTGTTAGAACAGCATTGACCAAGTCCTTTGAGAGAAATTTGAATAATAAGAAAAGTGAGAGAAGCATAGCACTCCCAACCAGTGGGAAACGCATGGCATGTTCTTTCGACATCGTCTCCTTCATGATTTCAAACAACACAAAACAAACAATTTAGAACGAATTGGAAAAATGGTTTCACTGCGAACTAATAAAAGTTAACGTCTTCTTACCGTTGGAGGAGAATCCTTCACCGAACGAAAGCAACCAACATAAACTGTGATACATGCCGTAAGAATAACGTTCAAGTTTGGATTCACTCTCACAACGAGTGGTGCCAATGTCAATCCTGAAACCCAAAAAAAACAAAGAACCCTCAATTTTGAAGCTTTGCAACAAAAATAAATGCAAAATCACACCCACCATCCCTAAACCCTAGAGGAACCTGACTGATCTGAAACAGCTAACGTGACCCCAAAACAAAACAAAAATTGAACAATTCCAGCAGATTTCAATAACCCATAACCGATTTAACAAATCCATCACGTGCATCTTTGATCAAAATAAACCCATGATATAAAACAATCACATCAACCGATCGAAATTAGACGCCAGAAGTGAAATTTCTAACAATTATATGAGTGGAATCAAACGAAAACCTGCGAGAGCGAAATTAGCGATTCTCTCACAATTCTTCATAATTGCTCTACTTGTGTTTCGTTTTACTCTGTAACAGAGATGAATGTATAGAGATCCAGTGGTGGGGTCAAGAGGTAAATTTCCACCAGATCTGTTAAGAAAGAAAAAAAATGGTGAGATGAAGAAAGTGAATTTGGAAAGAAAATGAAAGTACCCGACGACTATAAAAGTTACTGACTGTGACACAGTTAAGTGACGGACTCATATCATTGGTAACGTCAACGTGTTTATTACATTATATTCGTAATATTATTGGTCAATTAATCTCACATTTATCACCGTATCAGAAAGATGGTAAGTCAGTAAATGGTAACTTTTCAACGGAAGACAATAGACGAAATATATTGGTTAATTTATAACAAAGTTAAATGGTAACTGATTATTTTTCTAACTTCAACGTAAAACATAAATCAAACACTACAAAGAATAATGTTATCATTTTAAAAATTTAATAGATAACATATTATAAACTTAAGTTATTATTATATTTGATTAAAATATTATATATATTATATTATATATTTATTATATAAAATGAGTTTTATTTATGTTTTTATGTATTTAAAACTACATAATACATTTTAAAAATTTATTGGTTATCTTTTACTTGGAAAATTGCCAAAACATCACTAATTTTTAATTTGGATCACTAAAAACTTCAACTCAAAATCTTATGAAAAACCTCAAATTTAGGTTGACTTTTAGTTTAGATAGTGAATTAGACAAAAGCGTTAAATCGACTAACCATAATATAAATTAACTAGATTTATACTCACGACATCCATAGAGAAAAATATTCTTAAATTATATAATATTTTTTACTACTAAACATAAATTAAATATTTATATAATTTTAATTTTTATTTAAAATTATTTTTAATATTAATTTTTGTATATATAAATTAAAAAAAATTATTTAGTATAACTTTTATTTAAAATTATTTTTAATATTAATTTTTGTATATGTAAATTAAAGAAAGAAAAATATTTATTTTTACGTATTCAATAGTATTTTTTTATTAGTTTAATAAAATATATTAATTTTTTAATCAAATTAATAAAAAAAATTATTTTTTAAATATTTTTTAAATAATATATTAGAAATTAATATTCGTTTGTAATCACTTTTATTTAGGAAAACTAATGTGAGTGCCACAACAACAACAACAAAGAGCACACTTACAGTAGTAAAACCCAGATTTGATATAGTGAAAACAATACAAAGGTGTAACAGTTATTATCGATGATTGTCTAAATTTATGTATATTTTGTAATTTTATCAAAAGTGATTGTGAAACTTAATTTGGTTTTGAATTAAAAGTTCATGGGTTCAGAATTTGTTTGTGTATAGAATTTGCCAGGCTTACAAATTAGTACATAAAGTTAAAAAGATGGGACACTATTGAGGGTTTTGGTGTCGTTGTTGTGTATTCTGCAACATGTTATTAGGCTGTAGAGTCTGCTGATTAGTCTGCAAATTTCCATAGCCTCCTTGTTGTTGCTGCTGTTGTGGTTGAGTTTGCTGCGTTTGCATCATTCCGCTGTTGTTAAACACTGCAAGAAACATTAATGAGAAAGAAATAGTTGGATATAATTATAAAGAAAGCATGTTTTAGAGAGTTTACAAGACTTGTTTACTTACTCTGATCACCCAACATTTGAGAAGCATGGCTTCTTTGTGGATTGGTACCCGAAACTCCATATTGCTGGGCCAAAAGAGATTATCAGATTAGGAAAATGTTCTGCAACATGTTATGGATTCTTTTTTTCCCTTATTATTATGTTTTTTTCTCTCAAAGAGGAATTTTTGAGCTAACCTGCATTCTAGGAACAAGTGTCTGAGATTGCATAGATGATATGTTTGGTATCTAGAATTAAGAATAAAATTAACACCAAACCAAATAAAGCAAAAGAGATAATAGTGTGAAGGCGAGAGTTGAGGTGACTGACCATCTGGCTACTTGGGGAGCCTTGTGCAGAAGTAAACAATGCACTATTGGCTCCACCTGAAAACTGGTTTAAGTGACGGTTCATCGCAGGATTGAGCTGTCCTTGAGACATGCTATGCTGAATATGCCCACCTGAGAGCTGTCTAGCTTGGAAGTGTTGGTGGGCCATTGGCTGAGAATATGGCATTTGATGTTGCCCATGTAACTGGAAATTAAAATACATCTCAACTTATTACGAGTATGAAAAGACAATGCTTTGCTTCATTCAATTCTACTGTTGGATACTCTGAACTGTCATAACCACATTATATAAGCTTCTGCCAAAAATCTAGGGTAATTTGTCCCGAGTATGAATCATTGACGGAATGTAACTCTCGTAGCCCAAATATTACTAGGTTCCATTTCTGGCAATGCTTGAAAAGAAAGAGTCTGGAACAGAGGAAATTACCGTCTGAAACTTCTGCTGCTGAGCTTGCCCATGCAAATCATGAAGTGATGATATCTGACTCTATACAAAGAATTAGCATGTTGCCCGAGAAAAAAGTATGGCAGATGAAAAAAAGAGAGATGTCAATTGGTACCATTGCATGAAGACAAATATTAAAGCCTACCTGACCCAATCCTTGCATAGAGGATTGTCTGAGTTGTTGTTGCGCAAGTAGTTGCTGTTGATGTTGAGGCAACTGCATTAATTTTGCTCTTTGCTGCTGTTGAAGCTGTTGTTGTTGAGGCGATGGAGCATTAACCATACCCGTAGATTGAGGAGAATTGGAATACGCCAAGGGAGATCTTGTGTTATCAAAGTTAGCACCAGATGGAGATGCAGCCGATCTTCCCATAAATTGTGTTCCAGAAACCTAAAACACTAAAAAGACATGAATCTCCACAGATATTGATTCCAACAGAAGTGATAATCACCAAAACAAGAGAGGATAAATTAGTAGCATATTAACCTGCAATAGATTGCCTTGACCGTTGACGTTGTTTGATGCTAGAGGTAATGCATTCTTGCCTAATGACAGAGAATTAGAGACCCATAAAAAGCGCCAGAATGTTATTGGTAGCAAAAAAACACACACAAAAAAAAAGAATCGAGGGTAGCTTGCAGAGTCTACTTCTAATAGATGGATCAACGAAGTTGCTACCTGCATCGTTGATGATTAGCACATCTGCCAGATGTGGTGGAAGTGCAGTGGTTAGCTGTCTTTGGTCTGGAGGCAGTCTTGTTCCTTGTAACAAAATTGTAAAAAAGCATGAGATGGAATTTAGCGAAACCAACAATTATAGTTTCTTACCAAATGATATGATAAATGTTAAAAGGAATATTGAAGCCTCTTACCTGCACCGTCATTTACAGCTGCTCGTAGCATGTTCTCCTGCTCCTGAATCTTTGCAGCCTGACCTTTGTCCATGGTTGGAAGCATAGATGGGCCTTGACGGGTGCCAAATCCATAGGCTTTACGCGTATCAGCTAATACTTTCTCTGCATTTTCGCAAGCTGCTGCAATCATGTCCATTCTCGCCTGGAAGAAGACCACAAGATTGCTCTCTCAGAACCAGCAAAAGCCTAAACGGAGAAAATCATAAACTCACTTTTAGCCTTTCAATTTGCATTGGTATTGGCAGATTCTGAACGCCTTGAAGCAACTGCTCTCGCTTGGAGTTATCATCAGTTTCCATCTCCGGCAATAATTTTGAGGACAACATAACTGGTAAAACTGCAGATCACTAACATAGGATAAGCTAAAACAGTTCACAGCACTCACAATAGCTCATCTACATAAACAAAAAAAAAAGAGACCATACTTGCAGCATTCTCGGCATTGACGTTCTTTGGAAGCACAACAAATGCCTTGGAAACATTTTTTACCTCTTCCACAATGTTAAACAACTCGAGATTTACCATCGAATATTGCCCTAGAATATCCTGCCTGTAAGAAACGCATAAATAACAAAGAATGACAAAACCCCCCAAAAATCAGTAATCTGGAGATGGACCATTTAGGAGTGGTGTTGGTCCGAGCATAAGCATCAAAATCTTCAATGATCCGAGAAATGGCTTTGAATAAGCTAACGGCTCGTGTCTTCAGCGACTCCAGATTCAGTTGCTGAACCATTTGGTGATTCAACTTCTCAGCCACTGGAGGCGGTTGCTGCACCTGGCCCTGTGGCTGCGTCGTCGTCAAGCCAACTCCACCCTCCATTGGATACACAGAGATCCTCCACTTTACGTAATTAAGGTTTCTACACCACAGCAACCCATATAATTAGGTTCCAATTCCTGAACATCAATCTCTAAGACAGCTAAATTCCAATCCCGAATCTCAAAATTTTACGATTATATATCAAAGAATAATCTATAATTGAATGCAAACCTTCTAAAAGAGAGAGCATGAAACGACACGAGAAATTCGAAAGCACGATTGGTGTATCTGCAAAAACGAAGAAGGTTGATTATCAGGGACGAGATCAGATGGACCTTACGGAGACGGAAGTTTAAGTATTATTACTATCTTCCGTAATCATACCAAAAACTAAGCTAATGGTTCTATAAACCGGTTGTGGTATGTAACCCGGTTCATTGGTTTTAGCGGTTTGTTTTAACATTTTAGATTCTAGATTATAACCACTGAGGAAATAAAAAATGCAGATCATGGCACGCCCGCTTCACTAAAACTTTTCAGGCCGATATGGCTGCAAACCTATGATGAAAATCTAAGGAAAAAGTGGGAAGAAATGCAAGTTATGTCAAACAAGCGATTTCAAGTTCTGCAACTCAACGATCACATCTCAGCTAATCAGTATTTGTAAAACATGTTTGAGAGAGAGAGAACGAGAGAGAGAGATAGAGAAAGAGAGAGAGAGAGAGAGAGAGAGATCGAGAGAGAGAGATCGAGAGAGAGAGAGATCGAGAGAGAGAGATCGAGAGAGAGAGAGAGAGAGAGAGAGAGAGAGAGAGAGAGAGAGAGATCGAGAGAGGCACAGAGAGAGAGATCGAGAGAGGCACAGAGAGAGAGATCGAGAGAGACACAGAGAGAGAGATCGAGACTTCGAGAGTCTGAGCGAGAGATGGAGACTTCGAGAGTCTGAGCGAGAGATCGAGACTTCGAGAGTCTGAGAGAGAGGTCGAGACTTCGAGTGTCTGAGAGAGAGAGACTCTGAGAGAGAGAGACTCTGAGAGAGAGAGTGTCTGAGAGAGAGTGTCTGAGAGAGAGTGTGAGAGAGAGAGAGAGAGTTGCTCACCTGAGGTCGGAGGTCGCCTTCCGGAGGTCGCGGGGAAATGGCCGGAAGTCGCCGGAAATCGCACTGGAAAAAATCAAATCGCCTTCCCGCTGGTGAAAATGAATCACGAATGCAAAAGTAGGTCAAATTGGTTTGTTACTTGGTTAATTAATTTGGATAAAATTGGTTAATGTTTAAATTGATTTAGATTTAAATTAGTTTGGATTTAAACTGGTTTAGCTTTGGTTAATTGATTTTGATTTAAAATTTGTGACTATCTGCTAAATCCGCGAATTAATAAGGGATAACCCGCATCCATCCTACTATAACGATTATGAAACTTCTCTTTTTATTCGATCCGAAGCCGTTGTGCAGCCGGTCAAACATGATGGGACCCACAGATAAACACTCGACAGGGTAAGTTTCAGCCCGAGAACAGAAATCGCCACTACGAAAACGAAAAAGAAGATGACAATTCGAGTCGTAGGTGATAATTGAAACTTCCGATGTGAAGCAGACGAAACGGCAGCCAAAAGTTCTTGGGAGATTTAGGGTTCTCTCTTTTGACTTGACTTACCCACAATATTCACATTTAAGTATTATTACTATCTTGGAGAAAAAAAAGTAATATTAATATCTTTTTGACCGTGTAAGTAAAATTAATATATTTTGACATTAAATGGAATTAATATTTTGTTAATTTGATAAACAAACAGAAAATATATTTTGATCTCAAAGTCACTTTATTTGAATTATGTTGAAAATGGATGATTATCCTAATTATAAATATTACTATATTTATATTCATGTCATGCATGGAGAAAAATATTTGTAAATTATATTTTATTAGTAAATATAAATTAAATATTTATATAATTTTAGTTTTTATTTAAAATTACTTTTAACATTAATTTTGTATATATAAATTAAGAAAAGAAAAATAATTATTTTTTAAAATATTTCTCAAATAATATATTAGAGATTACGATAGTAATTTAAATCTATTTATATTTATTTAAAATTATTTATAAATTAACGTATAAATTTTTTAAGAAAAAAATTATTGTTTTTGAAAATGTAATAGTATTTTTTAGTTAGTTGAATAAAATATATTTATTTTCTAACCAAATAAATATCAGTGACATGTATGGTAATTATTTTAATAATTTAAACCTTTTTATATATTTAAATTGAAATTCATTGTGGTGTTGACAAATTAACCTAAGGTTATTTTGTTAACAAGTTTTTGAAATAATATATTACGAATATTGGATCCTATTGTCTGCTTTTAAGATGTCTGAATTCAATATGCAAAAGGTAAGTTGCAAATTCGCTTGCAGCAAGAACAATCCTCAAATAGGGATTTATTCCAATACATTGTCATGAAATTAGAGAAATTAGAAACTAAAACGAAGGGAATTCGATCTCGTTTCCACATTTTCCATGAGGGAAAACCGGACATTCAATTAAACCAGAACCAGACCGGTCAACACAAAGATAGACTTGGTACAATTGGCTGTTACCAGACCCATCTCTGTTACACTCAATCCAAGGAGTAAAACCCGTTGACTCTTTGATCGAATCTCTTATACTCTCCAAACTATACGAATTCCCATCCGGATTAATCCCTATACCATATAAACCAATAATTAATTAGACGAAAGTTCTAAACCGAACCGGAAAAGAAATTTAAAAAAGCATACCAGCTTTTGTCAGGGCTCCAAGGAGATTGGTTTTCTCTTTAAGACTAAGAGCGGTTTGAAAATACTCATGCTGATCGATAACCGATTCGGAACAAGTACCATGTTTTTCCCATTCGTGCTCCCAAAACGCCTCGCCTGAGCCACTTGGACAAGCCAATGTTGGCCAACTCTTCTTCATTGAGGTTATCAGATCCGATATCTGTACCAAACCAACCGATATCAAATCTGAACAAACCGTACGGTATATAATTAAGTACAAATAAACCAAAACCGAGCATTTTTGTACCGATGATTGATCGAATGGTTTAGTGTCGTCACAGTTAGATGGATAAGTTCCATCTTTATAATTAGGCCAAAGACCATGAATGCCAAAATCAGCAGCTGGTTTGCCTGTTGTTGGATAACAACAACTCTTCTGTGTATCACAGTATGATCCTGGCCACTTTACAATCAAACAATATCAGAAAAAAACTGTCAAAAAACTCATTACTAAATTGATAATTACAGTATATTACTTGTTGAACGAAGTAGAAGAAATCAAAATCTTCAGAGGAAGAAGAAGAAGCAGCAAAGGTAGAAGGCAAGATTAGGAGAAGAAGACTAATCAAACACAATAATGCTTGAATCATCTTCATCTTCAAATGAAATGTAATATCACTTTCCAGAAGATTTTGACTTTGATGATTTGAAGTTAAAGGATTGAGATGGTTATTTATAATGGGAAAACAAAATCAGAGAGATGTGAACAGAGATTTGTCTTTCCTAGTTTGTGTTATAAAGTAATGATAGATACATCAAAGGAATCTGAGAGTTTATGGTATATACCTTTTTGTGTGAAGTAACGAGATTTTATTGTTTGTCTTGAATTATGAACCAGAACATGTGATTACGTGTGGATGTCGTTATGGTTTTTATTTTGAAGTCGTAACGTTCCCACTTTAGATCGAAGGTTCGGTTCATATTCTCATAACAACCCAATTATTTTTCTAAAATAATTACATTTATAGTTATTTAGATTTATATTATTAGTATTCAATAATAGTAAATACAATAATAATTATAATACGGTAAAATAAAATATTTTTAAATTTATCTTCCAAATTTAGTATATTAAAAATAAAAGTTCTAAAATAACACAAATTATTATGTAAAAATAATTATTTAGTTCAAATAAACTATATATAAAATTAAACTATAATGTTTGAATTCATTCTAAATTTTTTATTAGGATGAGATTTTTAATTATTTTAATATTAAATTTGTGATATTTTTGGAAATTTAAATAATTATATTATTAGTATTCAATAATCTTAAAAACAATAATAATAGAGTAATACCTTAAAATAGCTTATTTTTAAGTTTATTTTCCAATTTAACACATTAAAAATAAAATTTCTAATATAACATAAATTATATGTAAAAATAATTATTTACATCAAATAAACTATATATAAAATTAAAACATAATGTTTGGGTTCATTATTTCTAATTTAAGATTTAATTTTTTTATTAGAATGAGATTTTTAATTATTTGAGTATTAAATTTGTGTTATTTTTGCAAATATAAATGATTAGTGTTATATTTGAAACCAAAAGTTGAAATAGTGTTATTTTAAACAATTGTTCATAATCATATATATAATAAATATTAACACGATAATACAGTTATAATGATAGTATGTATATTTTACGGAAGAATTGTGTTTGGTAAGAATAAACTAGAATTATATTAAGAAGTTGATATGAAAACAATAGAAATAGTTGAGAAAAATATTCAGATTAATTACGTAAGAAAAATAAAAAATTATGATATTGATACATCAAAAAAAAAAATCTTCCTATGTTAGAATTAGTAAAAATAACTTAGTGTTATACTAGTTTTTATAAAAAGGATGTGATAATTTTTTTAAAATATTAAAAAGAATAATTATCTTATTTTCTCTTAAATAACCAATTTAACAATCCAACAAAATTTACAAATAACTTTTATTTTTATTTCTTTTTATGTTCCACAGAATCCTACGTAATTCATACTCAGGATTTATATTAAAAATTGAAAAACAACTATAATGTTTTTAATATGGACATTTTTCTTGTTTGATTTATCACAAAATGAAAAAAACACTATATGAATAAAACAATCATAAATTTAAAAATTTGTAAATTATACCGTGATTAAAATGTTCCTTATTGTTATTTGATAAATACATTAGATTACATGCAAACAAAATAAACAAATATTTTAGAAAAAAAATAAATACATTATTTCTACATCCATCCTAATAATATATACAAATATGTTAAATTTTCGTATGAAAATATTATATTATTAAATCAATTCGTTGTAGATAAAAATATACAATTCACATACAAAATTGTACGTGAGATTTTATCTATCGAATATTCTATTTTTATTTAGATTAAAACTATTAAACTACATAGCAAATTTTGAAAATAAGTGAGTTTGAAAGAGAAAGAAACTATTTTCAACAAACGGAATATTATTGGCCGACGTTTGTGTTGCCATCTGATTTAACAACAACAAGTCTTTTAAAAGCAAACGTTAACTGAAATGTATGATTCCTTGTTATTAATGATTTGATGTGTTATAAATTGATTCACATTGTAGCTAACTAATTATATATTTTATTACTTCTAAAATATAGAAATGAAAACTAATTCAACGTTGTATTATTGAGTTTGTTAATGAATGTTATTACGTGTGTACGTTCCTTAGAATAACTCATTATCTATTCACACAAATCTTATCAATATGTTTCGGTCTAAATAAATAATTCGAACCAAATGAATCGAATCAAAATCAAATCGAAAAATAGATTTTAATTAGTATTCGATTATAAAAAAATAACCGAACATATATTATTATGGAAAATTATGGTTATTAGTTACTAACCGAAATCGAATAAAAATCCAAAATAATATATAAAAAACGGAATTATTTGTGACTATTTTCGGTTATCCAAAATATTTTGGATATTTCGGTTATTTTTTAGCTATTTTGGTTATTTCGGTTACTTCAGTTATTTTTGGTTACCTGAATTATTTTTGGTTATTTTTAATTTTTAAATTTATTAACCGAACCAAAATATTAAAATAACCGAATAGATCTTTAATGTTACTAACAAAAAAACCAAAACAAAAAATAACCAAGTGAAACCGAACCAAATATCATACCCATGCATTATAGACCCTACATGATGGTATCCTACCATTAGGCCCAACTAACATATTAAGGCATCTTATCATACCTATTCTTGTTAGCATAGGTTGGCTTGAGATTGGTCTGGTGAGATCGGTCTGGTGAGATCGGTCTGGTGAGATCGGTCTGATTGCCGATCTCCTGATAGATAGAAAGTTAGTTTGGGATCGGTCCAATGGTCGATTTCATAACTTCCAAGAAATTTTTTGACTAGTTCTTGTCGTGTGATTTCATATAACCTTTTCTTGTATTTGAAAACATCAAAAAGATATATAAATGCAAAATGTATGTTTTAACCTATCGAGTGCAATATCAAATGCAAATAAACATGAATGAATGTATAGAATATTAACGAAGACAAAATGTATGGTAAAACCTGAACCTCTTTAACGTAAATACTATACTAAATCTAAAATGTAAGAGAGATAATTACACCAACGATACTCGTACACAATAGATGAGTTCTAAAATTGAAGATTAATTGGATACTAACTTTAGAACTTTTTATATAATTTTATTATTTATAAATTATATATTAAATGGTATTATTGTCTTTTAGCATTCATTTAATCGAGTTGATCTGTTCATGTCTTTTTATGAACCGAGAAAGAACTTTATAAAAGGTAGAGAGTCTTGTTGTGTCCGACTACAAAAGTAGCTTATGTTGAGGATTAGAATCAAACACGTCAACTGTGGGGTCAACCCTTAGTATGCTACCAATTAGTCGTGTCAAGTGGGTCGGATCCTGCGGCGGGTTAAAGATTTTTTTTTATAATTTTTTTTACCCTCAAAACCCACGAGTCATTTTTCTAAAATATGCATCCACCCCGTATTAATCTATCGGGTTTTCGGGTGACCCGCGACCCACTTTATTTTTTAAATTTTTTAAAAATATTTAGTTAAAATAAATATAAATAATAATAAATCTAACATTAATACATCAAATATATTAAAATTCAATTTTTAAAACATCAAATTACATAAATTTTAAATATCAAGTTTGGTATTAAATTGGTTTAAGATTAAATTGTTTTAAAATTAAATTGGTTTATAATTAAATTAGTTTAAATTTTGGTTAATTAATTTTGATCCAAAATTTGTGAATACCCGCTAATCCGTAAAATAATTAAACTCGATCCGCATCCACCCTGTTATACCAAAACTCGACCCCCACCCGCCACACATATAAAAAAAAAATTTTCTTCGATTCGCACCTGTCCCGCAACGAGTCAAACAGGGTGGGATCCGCAGATAATGAACGATAATGACAGGCCTACTACCAATCATATGTCCAATCATATGTCGTGACTAACTAATAAGCAAATTTTATAAATTTTACTACACAATCTCTTTCTTCTTTTCTATTTGTTATGTTTCACTACAAAATTTCATTGATTGTCAAGAAATATAGAATTTATGTTTGAATTTATTATAACCTCGTAATATTTTTATCTAAAATAATTCACGTTTACGTACAATTATTTAATATGGATATTGTTAAATATAATAATATTTCATGTAATAATTTGACGTACACTCTATAATTTATGTGTACACTAGAAAATTCATTAAAAGAAATATATCCAAGTCGATCGTCTTAAAAAATATCTCCCCATGCAACAAAATACATACATCATTTCATTCTTCTTACGGATATAAATAACAGAAGCATATTAATTGAAAAATACAACCTATTTTCTGTATTTCAATTTTTCTTTAGCTAAACTTAATTTGGGCATACACATTTTCTTTTCTTTTCGTAAAATCGAATGTTATTTTATGGTATTAATTCTCTTAACATAGTGAAATTTTATCAATCATTTGTTCATGTTATGTTCATGTCGGTATCTTAAAACATATATATTTTTCAATATCAACATTGGTTTAAAATCCTTTCACTTATATATGATGAGATATCAAAAATACATTATAATTTTTAAAGAAGCATAATATGTCTTTATGCAAATAAATATATTAAATTAGATTATGTTTGATGTGTAATATTGATTTAAAGAATAAAGACAAATTAAATATATTTTGATGATTAGATTATTTTTATTCACATATATATTAATAGTTTAAAAAAAATGGAGACAGAAGGAGAATATCGTCAAATCTTGTTTCTAAATTGAGTGAAAAAGGGATATATGAAATTCTGTACACTTCATCATTGTTTATTAGATTTTGGAGTTTTGTTGAATACTAATATAATTGAATAACAAATGTTTAATTCTCAATTTTGTTTTTATTTACAATTTTTTAAGTTTGTTTTAACATATTAAATGATTTTTTAATTTTTGAAACATTTAAATCAAAATTTCAATTATGTTATCACTTAAAAAAATAGTTATATATTAATTCAAATTTCGGATCATATCCAAAAATCGGGCAAATATCTAAAAATTTACGTATATCCATACTCAATAAATTGCGGTATAAAAATCTGGATCAAAATAATAAAAATCGGTTGATTCAAAATTTAAAATATATAAAATTTTAAAATATTCAATTCGTGCTCAATCTTATAAATAGTTAAACTAAAAAAATAAAATAAATTAGATGATAATTACAAAAAAATGTGAGATATATAATAGAACATGAAAGAAAAATAATAATTTCAAATCCATTAAGGATTCGTTCCTTAATTTCCAATCTTATCGAAACGATTGTCGATCCTCATTTGTTAATTGTTTAATCGTATGAGGATTTGATTATATATGTTTATAGACTTATTAAAGGATAATATGTCCTTTTTGAATTAATTTGGTTGTCCTTATAAATTGTAATAATCACGTTGTACAATTATTTTTATAGTATTCATAAATTGACAATGATTTATCAATATTATTTTCTAACAATTTTTATCCAAAAAAAAAAAAATTTTATATTCTCACAAAACAACTGGCGAATTACGCAAAGTGGAACCCACTGAAACTGATCAGAACACTTCAGATTCAGATATCACAGCTTTCAACACTTTGTCTTGTTTCTCTATTTATACCCTAACCTCTATAATTCACTCACAAGCAAGCAATCAAATTAAAAATTAAACCACCCCAAAAAATGGTTACTTTAACTTCATCTTCTTCAACTCCAAGAACATCTTTTGATTTCACGAAGAACAATAGTACTAGTAACAGTTTCTATGTTCCTTTATCTTCTCCTTCTTCTTCTTACTTGACCAGCAAGGAAGAAGCTGTTGTCACAACCAAGGTCATGAATCCCTGCAAAACCCTAAACGTATGCATCAATCCAGAAGATGATCAAATGCTCAACGATGAGAGGAAGATTGTGAAGAAAGCTCCTGAAGATTCAGAGATTGGTGTGTTTGGTGCTGAGAAGTACTTCAATGGAGACATGGATTCGGACCATAGTTCTACTGTTCTGTCTTTGACAAACCCAGAAGTTGAAAGATTTGTTGTTGATTCGAAGCAGAGCGCGAGGAAATCTACTGGAACTCCAAGTGTCCGGTCTGAATCAAGCTGGAATAGTCAGAGCATCTTGCTTCAGAACAAATTGGTGAATAGCTGCAACAGTTCGTTGCAGGAGAAGAAGAATAATAACAAGAAGAGTTTTCTCGCGAATTTGGGGTGTAGATGCGCCTGTTCTGATGGGAATTCAGTAGATGTCGACGATAATGCCTCAGTTAAGAAAAGCGTTGATCCGAATATCTCTGATTTCACAGCGAGGAAGCTCGAAAGTCAGATGAATTCTTCTATGAATCCGAACACAGAACTCATCAAGATTCAGAAGAAAGAAGGGTTAGTCCAGAGGAAGTCTCTAGAAGTGTTTGGATCTCCTGTAAATATCGAGAAGAAGAGGATTGTTGTTCAGAAGAAACCCACAGTGCTTCCATGGGATTCAAGAACAGAGGAGGAAGACACAAAGAGTGATACAAGCTCGGATCTTTTCGAGATAGAGAGTCTTACAGGGAAACCAAAACCCTTTCTTACAAGGCAAGGGAGTGATCCAGCTTCACCTACATGTTATGCACCAAGTGAAGTAAGCATAGAATGGAGCATAGTGACAGCAAGTGCAGCAGATTTCTCTGTTATGTCCGAATGTGCAACAAGTCCTGCAAGAAGAAACCGATCATCTCAGATTCCTCGCATCCCAACTAATACCGCAAAATTAGAACCGCAAAGACGGAAATCAAGTAACGGAAATGGTGGTCTCTTGTTGAGTTGCAAGAGTCATAAATCGATTAGGGTTTCTGGCGATTCAGACAGAAGAGGCAGCATGAACAAGACATCGCCTAATTGTGTCCCGAGATGAGAATACTAAACCTAAGAATTTCGAAACACGAAGAAAGATCAGAAACAGCTCAATTTCTCACACGCAATCACCTCTTCTGGTACAGTCAGTGTTTGCACAAAAGTAAAGAAAAGAAGTATTCAAACCTCTGACGCCTCCCTAAATTTAATGTCTATTGAGTGAGAAAGATCTGTAAACTTATATAATGTCTTGTTGAGTTCCTGATCACAATTTCATCTTGCATGCGAAAATCAAATCAGTTTAAGAGAGTTCTTCAACCTAAAGAACCATAGGTTAGAATGTAGCAATTTCCCTCACTCAAAAGACAAATATGAAATGCAGCAATATAATTAGACAGTTTCCAAAAATTGTCCCACCAATTAGTTTTGAAGCTTAGTCTGAAGAAAATAAGTATACATATTTTGTCTTAGCTTGAAAGGGCTAAAAGCTGCTAACGTGCAAGAGCTATTAATGAGGGAACTCAAATCAATGAAAGTGTCATTTTACCTAACATATCTAAGATATTGGGACTCAAGGCCATGTGTGTCTGAAATAAAAGCAAAGTAGACAAAAACCTTAACTGTTTCGTTGAAAACATGAATGATGTGAGAGAAGAAGAACCAAAGGGCTTTGCTAAGACAATAAATGCAAAAAGATGTCTGTCTGTATAGCCAACTCACAAGAGAAAAGATTGAATTTACCCAAATAATCTTATCCACTCCATTGATCCTTCCCTGTAAAACCAAGAAGTACATGTTTAAAACCAAGAATCTATACAGATTTTGAAGTTTAAGTATTATATCCATGTCAGAGATCAGATTTCTAATATGTGGAAAATAATTTAGCCATCACTTGTTTTCGAATAAAATATTGAATTAAAAATCAAATCATCTTACTAGTCAGTTTCCAATTGTGGAGGAGAGAAGAACAACAAAAGCAAGAAGACATTTGTGTAGAGAAGGCAAAACAAAATTACTCATCCTTGAATAATTTTGGGTGGGCCGTGTTTCAAATTCTTTCCCTCGAGTGAATAACGCAGTTAGGTACTAATAAACCAATCCCACATGGCAAAGAATGGCCGAGAGAAGTTCTTATCTACTTCCTTCAAAGTTTGTGGTGTAACACTCCCTGTCTTTGTGGAAGTGGAGCCACAAGAGAAGGAGAAGGGAAGAGTCTTTGTGTGGTAGCTCACTGCGTCTGCATTACTTCATTTCACCTAAAGAATACAAAAACCCCAAACATAGGTTCAAGAAATGAGCCGTAACTGAGGATGTTTATAATAGATTAACAATCTGATGATACGGTAAATAATACTGCAAATTTCTGTTTTCGTTTGGAAAATCTGCTCAAGTAGGATCCAAACAACTTAGCTTCACAGAGAAAAGTGCCTTTCTTACAATCAACACAAAAGGAGACAGCGAACCATAACATTTGTCCTCATTTTGGCTCAACTATAAACGTTTCTTACATTTCAAATCAGTTCGTTTCTCACACAACAGAAATTTTCTGAATTCCAAGAAAATTAAACAAGAGGCCTAAATTCATTAAGTACCAGCAACGTTCCATAAAAAGCCAAAATCATTCCAAGCCATTTCAAACAGTACCAGATAAACGCTAAATGGACAACAACATCAAAAGAATGCTCTACACACTGTTGAAGAACCACGGTTTAGATTTGAAATCTAGATTCTTCTCGTCCTTGTTCAGCTTCGACTGCAGTTTTATATCACAAAAGCTTCGACTGCAGTTTTATATCACAAAAGCTTCGACTGCAGTTTTATATCACAAAAGCTTCGACTGCAGTTTTATATCACAAAAGCTTCGACTGCAGTTTTATATCACAAAAGCTTCGACTGCAGTTTTATATCACAAAAGCTTCGACTGCAGTTTTATATCACAAAAGCTTCTCCGATTATATTCAATTCAAGGAAACTAAGCACACACGTTTCCGCCCAGAAAATAGATCGAAACCAAATCTCTCTTCTTTCACTCTCTAACCTTAACGATCGAGCATCTAAAAGAAACGAGTCCAGAGAAGTCAAACGGTCAACGGAGAGGTTTGTAAATAAAAATCTCAGTATTTTACTTGGAAGATTATGATAAAATTGGACTTCATAATTGGCGGGTTGAGCCAGGCCCGTGCAGTAGTGCAACGCATGGACGACTCGCGAAAGCCCAGATAGCAAGCTATCTTAATGGACCTTCACCCTTAAAAAATAGAGTTAATATCGTGTGGACCGATGGCCCACATATCAGATATTAAACTGATAAGAACAGATACTACACTTGATCTTAGCCAAAAGGCCGAGAAAGGTATGAGTTGCTTAAACCATCGAGCTTCTTTTTTATACACAAACTTAAGGAGTGACCGAATCATAATTTACCGATGTGGGACAAATAACCAAACCAAATCTTTTCTCTTTTCAATGTTTTTCTCGGCTCGGACAAATTGGAGATAAATAGTTACTTTCTTTTTTTTGTCGCGATAATAATTACTTTCATTTTTCAACAATTGAACATTAGTAATTAATCAACTGTAATAAAAATACATGGTAAAGAACAATAAAGACACTCTCTCCCCACCAGGTTTCGAGGTCTTTCCATGGTGAGCTAGAGATCTTCGCATCAGGTCAGAGTTTATCTTGATATGGTCTATTAATTTCGAAACTGATGTTTGCTCGGTTCTTGATTCTCGAAAATTTCATCAATTCGTACAAGAGGTTTCTCCAAATCTGCATCTTGGATTTTGTAAGAAAAAATTATGTTTCATTTTCTTCTGTTAGAGTCACATAACAACATCTCGCATTGTTCTGAATAATCACGAAAGGTCAAATCTCCTGTTTTTGGCATGAATTTGGTTGAATCTTTCTGCTAATTTAGAATGATTTTGAATAATCCATTAGCTCAGACATGTAAATCTTGATTGGTCTGAAATTGCAGTGTTGGGGATAATGTTACCGGAGAGAAGAAGTACGGTAGTTTCTTATTTGAATCCGTCTGGTCAAAATGAGCAGTCTTATTTACTTCTTCGAAGAGGAAAAAAGTTTGGTCGGATAGTGAAATTAAAGCTCTCACACTTCTTCTTCTTCTTCGCTTTACTCTTCTTCTTCTCTTGCATATTCTCTGGCCATAAACTACTCTTTCACGGTGAGCTTTCAAGTTAAGAAAATGTCCTTTTTTCTTTAGTTATGAAGATTAATTAATCACTTTTAATTTGGATTCGGTGTAGGTTCTGAGTTTCTACCTCATTCTGAGCAAAACCGTAAGCTTACTTTGTCTTATTTTCGGATATGTTTAAAAGCTACTACAAAAGTAATAAATTGGATTTTGATCAAATGTAGCGTACAAGAAAAATCATATGTTAACGTCACCGGAGCTTGATATAGGATTTAACAAATCCAACATCGGAAAACCACCCGGAAGCAAAAAGAGAAACAAGCGTAGGGGTTTTTGGATCACTAGATGCTTCAATGAATGCTAGTGTTGGTTTATTGATCTAAGCTAGATTGTTTATATATTTTTGCAGATTTACCTTGTGAAGTTGCACTTGCTGAATCTGTTGATAGCGTACTTGAGCCTCGGGATTATTTGAATTTCACGCCGTTTTCGTTAGGATTTGTAGAGACAGAGATATATAATAAGCCTAGATTTGGAGGTCATCAAACACTTGAGGATAGAGAGAGATCTTACTCTGCGACAAATCAGACAATTCACTGTGGTTTTGTTAAAGGAACTAATGGATTTCATCATGGTACTGGATTTGATTTGAGCGAAAAGGATAGGGCATACATGAAGAACTGTGTAGTCGCTGTGTCTTCTTGCATTTTTGGTAGCTCTGATTTTCTGAGGAGACCTGCAAGCAAAAAGGTTAACATTTTATCCTTTGGCAGATAGATTACTTATTGGGCGAGAATGAATATTCATGTAGACTTGATGTTAAGCCTCATTGGCATGTAGTGTTTGTTATGTTTATCATTTGTAAAGACTCTTGACGTGAGCCTCATCATTCATGTGAAGCTCTCATTTTCTTGTTTGTTTCTTCAGATCAGTGGATTCTCCAAACAAAATGTGTGTTTTGTGATGTTCGTTGATGAGCAAACACTATCGAAACTGGCTAGTGAGGGGCATATTCCGGACAAGCAAGGGTTTGTCGGTTTATGGAAACTTGTGGTAGTGAGCAGTTTGCCTTACAAAGATATGAGGAAGACTGGAAAGGTTCCGAAATTTCTGTCACACCGCCTTTTTCCTTCTTCTAGGTGAGGTTAGTTGGCTAGTACTCAAGCTCTGAAATTTTGAATGAGTGACCCAATCTGATTTATCAATCCTCATTTGTTTCAGGTATTCAATTTGGATAGACAGTAAGATGAGGCTTACGACAGATCCTATGCTGTTAATTGAGTTCCTCTTATGGAGAACAAAATCAGAATTTGCTATTTCAAACCATTATGACCGGCATTGTGTTTGGGATGAGGTGATACAGAACAAAAGGCTGAACAAGTACAACCACTCAGCCATTGATGAACAGTTTACGTTCTACCGGTCAGACGGACTCAAGAAATTTGACCCTTCAGATCCTAATTCTCCTCTTCCAAGTTGTGAGTAATCAATCAATCACACACTTCTCTTTCTCACATTACTGTTTAATGATGTCTTTTGTGTCGTGTGTCCTGTTGTATTAGATGTACCTGAAGGTTCTTTCATAGTAAGGGCTCATACACCAATGTCAAACCTCTTCACCTGTCTTTGGTTCAATGAAGTTGATCGGTTTACCTCACGGGATCAATTGAGTTTTGCATACACATACCTTAAACTTCAGAGACTGAATCCAGATAGACCTTTACGCCTAAACATGTTCAAGGTAAGAAAAAAGAATAGCATATTAGAGATTGGTCATGGGTTTCATTTCTTGAATACATAATCATATTGGGGTTTAGACCATCAAATTGTTGTATAGATTGATCAACTTGGTTTCATTTCAGGATTGTGAGCGTCGAGCATTAACAAAGCTCTTCCACCATCGCGTAGATCCATCACCTCCTGCTCGATACATTAAGTAAAGATAGTTTTTTTGTGTTCACAAGAGATCATTCAATGTACCAATTTTACTTCTAGTTCTAGCTTTGAAAGGGATGAAGCTTGGAAAAGAAATCCAATTGCATTGCGAATGAGCCAAGACAGGTTCTGTGGTAAGTTTATGCACAATTCGCTGCAGATACATCAAACAAGACATATAAGACAGCTGCGGATTTGAGCTTCAGAAAGTACTCATCTAAATTGCATTTGAACAAAACAGAAAACTACAAAACCAAGAAGCTGTTCATTGTCAGTTCTTTCGCTGTTTTGTAATGATCTGACATTATTTATCTCTTTTCAAGTCAATATTTCTTTTTTGGATTCATTCCTGAAGTTTTGATGTTTGATTTGATAATCATCCCATCAATTTCACCTTCTTTTATGAGTTTCGAATTATTTAACAAAACTCAAGTGTTCAAATTGTGTTTTCGACATAAACATTTGTGCACACAACATATTTCAATGGGGATGTAGCTCAGATGGTAGAGCGCTCGCTTAGCATGCGAGAGGTACGGGGATCGATACCCCGCATCTCCATTTTTATTTTCTTCCTCTGTAGTATCCTTTTCCTTTCATGTTTCTCTTTTTTTGTTTGGGTTTAATTGATTCTACTTTATTGGAGAGTCCATGCAATCTAGAAAAATACGATAATTGAAAACCAGAAATCATACATATAGAGATTAGATTCATATCTGCCAATTTTAAGATGTAAAACCTATGGTCCTTTCAAAATCTGAAGATCTTTTAAACGGTATATATAGTAGCATCGTGACACTATGTAAAACCATTGACATGAACTCCTCCAGACTCAAATATCTCTTTGTTCTATCGACGCTTTAAGGTACTGAGACTGCCGGTTTCTTCTTTAAAGGGCTGAGTCGACACATCTGATAAAGCTGGGAGCCTCGAAACACTTCCTTTCCCTTTTCTAGCATTTGGACCAATCACTTCTATCATGTATCTCCACCCATCAATAGGTCTTCTCCTACTGAATATATGTTGCTTTATAAAGCTCGCTATCTGCACCATCGATCGAATTTCAAGAAGATTCTCAAGTCTTTAAAAGACAGTGAAGCCAAGTTTGAAGATTTGGTAAGTACCTGAAACTTGCAGAAGGCAATCCGGCGATCAAATTCTTGGAGAAGAATATCTTCTTCTCTTTGTGACATTTCCCAGAGATTACCATCTTGTTCCTTTGCTGTTGATTCCCAACCATCAGGCTTGTTTTTCAATTCAGATCCACTAGAGACTTCCAATTTGTCAAAATCATGGTCTACAGAGTCGAATATCCTGAGAGTTGTCAGCATCCAAAAGATCAATGTCACCAACGAGCACACACAGCTTCAAACACAATCTTATAACAGAGAAATCCTCATAGCAATATCTCCAATGCACTAAATGAACAGAAACAAAATCACAATCTTGTAACCGAAATCACTAAATAGAAAAGCATAAAGCATGAAAAGAGACAATCTTAGATTAAAAACATAACCCATGTAAGTGAAAAACTTCATTCAAATCACCAGGAATCCTTCAGAGCAATCTCTATATTGTTTTCTGGATTAGCTAAAACCCTAATTGAAATTGTAGAGACGCGAGTTTGAATTCAAAGCATTAGGCAAAAGAGAATAGTTACTCTGAACAGCTATCGAGAAGCCTATCAATATCATCGGCTCCGCCAGATTCTGAATCACCCAACTTAGCTTCCTCAAATTTCTCGATTTCCTTAACCCACAAAGAAGCGTGAACTCTTTGCTTCTTCAATCTATAATCCTTCTTCATCGTCTCCAAGCTATAAAGAGATTCGTCTCTGATCTCTTTCCCCTCTTTCTTTTCCTCTTTCCCGCTCTTCCCTCTCCTCTCGTCCCAATGCTCGTTCATATCCTCCACGAACGCCTTTGCCTCCACATCGATTTCCCCTGACGACACGATCGCCGTCGAAGGGAAGTTCACGTCTGTCTCCCAAGGTGCTCGGCTTTTATCCGTGAGATCATCAGGCAACCAAGCTGATTCCCAAGCGTCGTTCCATTTATCTTCATCATTTCGTGATTTTGTGGACATGAAATCGACGAGAATCGTCGGTAAATTGAAATGGGTATGCGCAACCCTCGGAGAAATTGGACATGTGGAAGTTGTTCTGGTGATCAATCTCACAACACGATGAAGAGAATTCATCTTCTCCAGTAGGAAAACGAAGCTCTACTACAGAGTGATAAATGATACTGACGTTGATATGAATTTTTGCCGAGTAGAAAAGAAAGAAAAATTGAACCCTACAAGATTTAGAGAAAACGGGCCTTCAATATATGGGTCCAATCTAAATAGCCTAAAAGGTAAAAGACCTAATCGAAGAGTACAAAAACATTCTTAACAAATCTGTTACTTGCAGCAAGCAACATATTGAGATATCTTAAAGGACACTCATAAAGATATAACATTTGCCCCCATTTTTTTTTTAATCAAAACATATCATCTCAATATCCCAACATCTTTACACAAAAATCGATTCTACGCATCTGTTATGAACGTAAATGTGGTTCAATCATTATATCATTTACTCGTTCCAACATTTGCCTCTTCTTACCCCCAACAAATACAAAAGTGACATTTTTTGTCACAAAAATGATAAACATTTTAACCCAACCTTGTAATCTCAGCCTAAAAATTTGACTTAAAAAAAAACAAAAATTGAAGCAAAGCAAAAAAGAAAGTAAGAAAAAATTCAAAAGCTAAACTATGAACAAAGACCAAAATGTGAAGAATAGCCCACATCATATTAATATATAAGGAATATAGATCAATTTATTCATTATTATCTTCATTTTAAGTTAAAAATTCATAAATCTTAATATGATATCAGAATCCGAATAGACGCTGTCTAATCCAAATTGAAATTGATTCGACCATCAAAAATATTCGGATCAATTTGATTTAAAATCGATCCGATTCAAAATTAATTCAGTTGATTTAAAATTAAAAATAATTTAATTAATTTAAAATCGAAATTAATCCTATAATAAAATATTCTCGAGATTAATGGTTACAGATCATTATTTTAAAGTAATGTGTGAAAAATATTTTATATCGGAAACTTAAATAGCACACTTAAATGGTACATGACTAATATATAAGGAAAAATTTTCAAAAATGAGATTATTAGAAAACAAATAGATTAAAACACATAACAGTGTTAACCAGATTTGGCGAACCCTAAAAAGCTTCAACTTTTTTAACGAACTTATTATAACCTCTTTCAGTTTTTTTTCCTTTTCCTGGAGACTTTGGTCTCAACAATACAGAGACGGTTGTATTCAAATTGAAAATTTTGTAAGAAAATTAAATAAGGAAGAAGATGAAAGCATAAAGGTTGGAGCTTGGAACCTTCAATGGAGGTATTTTGACTTTTGAGCTAAAACCCATCAACAAGAATCTGGAGGGTCTTCAAATGGAGAGTTATTATCAAATGTGTTTGTTTCAGGCTTTCAGCAACCCATCACTGCACAATTGTAAACGAAATTAGGAGAATGTTTCCTATCAAGCAATGTCCATTGAGGTGGGCCACCGTCACTTGGTTTCCAAGAATTCAGCTCTATAAACCCACCTCCTGAGTACTTCGGTCCACCTATAACGATTAACCGCTCCCCGCAAGCTCTAAACGCAAGTCCCCATCCGTTAACCGAGCCAGCTCTTTCAGGCAATCTTCCAACAGTTAACCATTTCCTTTTCTCCTTATCATACTTCCTCACTTCCATATCTGCGTGATCAGCAGCGTACAATTGGTTATTCACAACCGCAACAAGAGGTGGTGCTTCTGTTGCTGGTGACATATCAGCTTGATCAGCACGGCTTCTTGGAGGTGACATGTCAGGGATTTGAGTCCATTTCTTGGTCTCTAAATCATATTCTTCGCCGCATGTCAGGACTTTAGAATCAGCACCACCAATTCCCCCAATTACATAGAACTTCCCATCCATGAAAACCCCTGAACACATCTTCCTCGGTTGGTTCATCCTCGGAAGAGTTATCCAAGTTTGAAGCTCAGAATTATACATTTCTGCGAAATCAAGAATCTTTCTCTGAGAATTGCAACCACCAGCGAATATAGCAATCTCTCCAAGACTAGCGGATCCAAACAAACACCTCGGAAAGTTCATCTTCATACCGGAAGACCAAGAATTAGTCAGAAGGCTGTATCTGTATATTACATGAGAAGAAAAATCATCTTTTCCTAAGACAAGCAGATCTGTCCCAACGGCTAAAGACTCCTTATCTGCACACATGAAGGTAACACTCGAAGGCATTGTTGGCAACTGCATCCACCTTCTCTCGACAGGATCGAACGCAACCCATTCCAACAGCTGACAAGAGAAGTAAACCCAATGTTCAACAAACCCGTTCTGTCGCCTTAATTTATAAATTTCTCCACTCTTTACCAAGGAACGAAAATTCCGATTCAATGAAGCAATTGAGCCGTAATCAAACCTCGAGCAGCGTATTACACAGTCAATCGAGTTGTCCCGACCAATCCCGTTGATGAGAGAATGTGAATCCTCCGATGTATCACCACCATTGTTGTTCAAATCAGATTGTTCTTGTTCCTGACTCCATAAGCCATCACCATTTGCAGCATCTCCTTGCTCTTCCCCACTCAATGCATAATCAGAAGAATCGCTATCATACTTGATTGAAAAACCCATTAATTTAACAGATTTGGTCTGTCTAATCTCACCAACAACCTCCAGGGCTCTTTTGCCATTGCTGAGCTTATTCTCAGAAGCATCATCCTCTGGATACATGTAAGACTTGGACCAGTTTGATTCGGAAAGACGAGAGCTTGAGAAAACCCTTGAAATCAAACACGAATCTAGTGATCGATCTTCCAACATGTCTTCAAACTACAATTCTTGATGTTAGGAAAAACAGATCAAACGTTCGACCCAACGAGATAAGTCTTCAAATTTCGACTATAAACCAATGAAAACCCAGATGAGAAATGGATTCAGATTGTAGATTCGAACAACAACCCAATCAAATCAGTCATCAAGAACAGATAAACCGCAACACACGAAAATTTGCCAGCTTTTCAAGATCCAGATCTCTACAGATTCCAATCCAATTTCACAAGAAAGTGGGTACAAATCAAACCCGGAAACTCAAATCATCGATCTCGATCTGTTCGTGATTCCTTCTGCTCACGAAGAAGAAAAAATGATTCTTTTTAAGAAACAACAAAAGGGGTTTGGTTTTGGTTGATAATTAACGGGATTATTATAATTATCACAACAAGAATCCGAAATGGACGAAAGAACTTACGAGATTGAATAAAAAGAGAGAAAATAATAATTAATAAAAGCTTTATGGGGAAATCTGAGCTGCTTCTGTTCTTCGCGTTTCTCTCTGTCGTCTCATGGATTCGCTGTGCAAATCAGAGTAAAGCTTTGGTTTCTCAGAGACTCAAAGTTAAAACAAAAGTTTTTGGAGAACAAATCTATTTTATATTTCTTGTTTGGCTTATTTTCTCTCTCTCTCTCTCTTGCTTATGCCTCTTTTTTTGTTAACTTTCTTATTAAAGTTGTATTAATTTTTTTTGTTAAGAAGTTTTAATAAATTTAGTGTTGTCAAATGAAATTTTTAACAAACAACATTCACAAATTAAACTAAAACTAGATTTTGATCTGCACTGTGCCCATAAAAAAATATTCGTATATAAATACATATTTATATTATTTATTCTTTAAATATTTTAAATATAAATAAATATTAATTATCTATAAATACATAATTTAATTTATTTTGTTATTATGTATTTAAATATTAAATATTATATATTGTTATGTCATTGAATTCAAAAAATATTTCTATACTTTAAATAAATTATATAGATTATTGATCTCATGGTAAAATATATTAATTTTCTAATTAAATTAATAGCAGTGAGATATATTATAATTATTTTAATAACTTAAATCTATTTATATATTTATTTGAAATTATTTATAAATTATCATATATATAAATTAAATAAATAAAAATAATTATTTATTTATAATGTAATATTTTTAGTTAGTTTACTGAAATATATTGATTATATAATCAAATTAATAGCAATCACATATATTATAATTATTCTAATAACTTAAATTTATTTATATAATTATTTTAAACCCATTACGGTGATGACACGTCAATCATTTTTGTTAATAACACGTTAGGATAAAGTTATTTTTTTAAAAAATATTTCTTAAATAATATATTAGAGATAAGAAAAATTATTTATTTAGTTATTTTTATTATCACTAAATTACAATTGGGAAAGTAAACTGAAACTTAATTTATAGAAAGATTATAAACTATTTTTGGTAAGTTACTTTTTATATCTTTGAAATAAAAATTATTAATACTGGTGTTAAGTATAAAGCTGGAAAGTCAAATACATGTATTATTTTAGTTTTTGAAGTGAGTAGAAATGTTTAGATGGTGTTATAAGTTTATTTATTTTATTTTATTTGGAAAATTATATATGATTTAAATATTTTATTAAATTTATTGATTTTTAAATTTAACATGTGTATTTTAATTAAAAAATTTAAATTATTATATTTTTCTTCTGATTTAAAGTTTTTTGTATTTTTTAATGTGGAATCATGTTAAAAATCTACAGTAAAATCAAATTCTTAAGTAAAATCATAGAATTGAATAACACACAATTTGAATTAGTATTATAAATATAAATAAATAACATATGGTTTAAAATTAAATATAATAAGTAACATAAAAACCGATTTTCAATAACAGTTGATACAAAAAAAACTAGAGTAATATCCTAAAATAGCACTTTTTAAAGTTTTTTTTCAAATCTAGCATCATAAAATTAAATTTCCAAAAATAGCACAAAAATTTATGTTAAAATACTTATTTATTCTAAATAAATTATACATTAACTTAAAGTATTGTATTTGGGTTCATTATTTTTAATTTAAAGTTTAATTTTTTTCTATTAAAATATACTTTTAATGCATTTTAATCTTAAATTTGTGCTATTACTGGAAATTTAAATTAATGATGCTATTTTTGGAACAAAAACTTAAAAATGTGGTATTTTAGATATTTGCTCAAAAAAACTATGAATAAAATATTTTTCAAGGAAATCGGGAAAAGAAAAAAAAAAACAATCTCGTTTTCAGCGTTGACTACAGATTTACTGAATACGTCAGCTCTTAATTTGCAGTGGAGAGGAATTCATTACTTTTAGAAAAAAATTGTTTACAATCTGTAATAATTTATAATTTTATTTTGGTCTTTGAAATGCTGCCACGTTTCACACCTTTTATGCCCACACATCTCGTTTTTTCTCTTTTAACATATTTTGTATAATATTTTAAAATTTTTACCATCAAAGTTTTTAAAAAGATGTAATTCTTTAAAATAACATATTTAAGTTTTTATTTTAAAAATAATATAATTAATTTAAATTTCTTATAATAATACAAATTTAAAATTAAAAATATATTAAAACTATTTTATAATAGAAAAATATTAAACCATAAGTTTATGTATAATTTATTTATAATAAATAAGTATTTTTATATAATTATTTGTGTTATTTTAGGGATTTTAATTTTAAAATGCTAAATTTGGAAGAAAAACTTAAGATATTATTTTTTAGAAAATACCACATGTTATATTTCATATTGACATATCTTGTTTTTTTTCGTTTGATATATTATATAACTATAAAATAGTTCCAAATTTTTGACATGTTTAATAACACTTCAAAGTTTTCGGTATTTACGTTTTAAAATTAACAAAATGACTCATTGATTTTATGTATACTACGTTGTGTAATATAAATATTATCCTATAGTATAATTTTATAAATAAAAAACTCACGATCATAGTTTTATTACTATCAGAAAGATTGTGTAATATAAGAGAGTGAAGATGGTTTTTGCACAAAATCATAATAATAAAAAAATAATAATATAAAATATTTATTTTCCAAATGTAATATATTAAAAATAAAATTTTTAAATTAGCATAAATTATTATGTAAAAATAATTATTTATTTCAAATAATCTATATATAAAATTAAAACATAATATTTTATATATAATTTATTTAAAGTTACTAATTATTTTATAATAATAATAATTTTATTTTTTAATGTCATATATTTGAAAAATAAATTTAAAAATAAATTATACTTCTCTAATTTTATATAATTTTTATTGTTAAAAATAGATATAGAAAATGTGTGAGAAGAACGTGAAGAATTAAAAAAGAATCACGTCACGTGAAGACAGCTTTTTTTTCGAACTCTTCTTCTACCCACTCACCTCATTAAATCATTAAAAAAACATCTTTTCTTAATTTTCTGTTGTGTTCACTTTTTTTGTCCAATTTTCTTGTTGGATTCAAAAATACACTCTTGCTTTTAGTTTTACGATTCCACAATTCTCCAAATTATCATTTCAAGTATTTTTTAAAATGTGTTAATATTAGTTTACATTTTTAATAATATTACTAATTTAATATTAAAATATTTTAAAGTATCTTTATACTAAAACTTAGGGCAAATGTCTAAAATAACACTTTTCTAAGTTTTTATTCCAAAAATATCATTATTAGTTTAAATTTCTAATAATAACACAAATTTAATATTAAAATACATTAAAACTATATTTTAATAGAAAAAATTAAATCATAAATTGGAAAAAATGAACCCAAATATAATAATTTAAGTTTATGTATAATTTATTTAGAATAAATAAATATTTTTACATAAGTATTTATGCTATTTTTGCAAGTTTAATTTTGGGATGATAGATTTGGAATAAAAACTTTAAAAAAAAAATACTATTTTAAGGTATTATTCTAAAAATTAAACCATAAATTTAAAAAGAATAACTCAAATATACTTAGTTTGATGTAATAATGAAAAATAAATTATAAAATGAGTAATACCATAAAATAGTAATTTTAAAAAAAAATCTTCTAAATCTATCATTTCAAAATTAAATTCCTAAAAATAACATAAATACTTATGTAAAAATACTTATTTATTTTAAATAAATTATACATAAACTTAAAGTATTATATTTGGGTTCATTTTTTCCAATTTAGGATTTAATATTTTCTATTAAAATATAGTTTCAATGAATTTTAATTTTAAATTTATGCTATTATAGAAATTTAAACTAATAATGATATTTTTGGAATAAAAACTTAAAAATTTACTATTTTAGATATTTTCCCTTATAAAATTGACCAAATCATTTTGCAAAAATAAATTATTGAGAAAAGTGTTGTTCGTTTGGTCATATGCGATTATCATTGATCAGATTTTTAGTCAAACCGCTGTTTTAATCAGAACAACGCAATATATGCCGCAACCGCGGTTCCTGCGGCTGCCAAACGAACATGACGCGGCTGCCAAACGAACATGACCAAAATTATATTTATCTGAATTTGTACCTCAACCACAATTGATGTCAAACTCATCTTGAATCATCTCTACACATATTGTTTATTATAAATTCTTTTGTATATTATTTTTTAAATTCTACACTTTGCTAAATCTTCTCCATCCTATATAAAGTTTTTTTGTTTTTGTAACTGTAAATTAAAAATAATAATTCAAACATAACATTTCAATTTTATTTGTAATTTATTTAAAGTGAATAAATATTTTCAAATAATAGTTTGTGGTATTTAATTTTTTTAATTTTAATATATTAGATTTAGAAAAAAAATTAAAAAATGTCAATTTAGAGTACTATACATTTCAGAAACTCAATGATTTCAAGATTTGGTAATTCCAACATTTTTAAGTTGCTTATAAAGTTTACTAGAGTCATTTATCTAAATGCAAATTCCAACAATTTACCTTTTAGTACTACTAACTATTTTCTTTTTTAGGATTAGTGACAATCAAATTCTTATGAATTCAACCTAAAATTACAATAATAGTTCACATAGTTCAAAGAGGAAATAAAATTGGAATTATCAATTTAAACTTGAGAAATATATTTACCAAAAGAATTTGAAAATGATCTTTAAATAGTCGACCAAATCGAATAATAAATGAATGTGAATATTAAAAAAATGTAGGTATATACTATAAGAATATAAATACAATTTAAAATGATAAACTTCTATATAAAAACTATTAAATTCGATGTTTTCAAAGCCGAAAAACTAAACAAAGAGTCGAGCAAGAGTAAATAGTTTAGTAATTGCATTATTTTCACATATATTATACAAATGTGAAGTTCGACACCAAATTGAATCTATTCTTAGTTTCGATTTTATCATTTTGGTCGGTAGAAAAAAGACTGAAACCATAATTAACAAGTAAACAAACCTCAAAATGGAGTTCACACATTTTGAACTTTTAATAAAAGTGCATTATGATATTAAGGAAAAAAAATCATACATTTGTTAGGTGTACGTCTCTTTATTCAACTTCTTTTTTTATATTTTACTTTTTGCATGTCTACACACATATGATATATTGTATACAAACATATTTACGTTAGTTCTAAGTTAAATATCATCTTAGTAGTGAAATTATTTTAAAACGATTTCACTTCCATCGACTATAAAAAATTTATACGACTAAATTTATTTCACATGTATTTTTAAGTTTTCTTTTAGTTACATAAACTGTATTTTTTGTAAATTATACAAATTTCATAAATTATTATAATTACATAAATTCTATTAATGTTTACACGTTAAATAACTATTAAATCTAGTTTTAATTCAAAAATCCGTTTTTAACTTGAGTTTATTTTAAAGTTAAACCAGATTTTTAAATTAAAACAAAGTTTAATAATAATTTAACATGTAAATATTAACAAAATTTCTGTAATTAGAATAATTTATTAATTTTATATAGTTTACGGAAAAACACAATTTATAAACTAAAAAAACTCAAAAAAATATAGATGGAAATAAAGTTATTCGCATAAATTCGTATAGTTGACGGAAATGAACTCTTTTAACTATCAAACGTAAAAATATTGAAAATATATTTATAATTATTACGAGACTGTAGAAATAATTTTTATTTTTATATTATTATCACAAGGTAAATTGCATAATAGGTCGTTCTTTCTTAATGGTTATTCCAATAAAATAAATTCTATTCTATTTCACCTTAATAAAGTTAACATATTAGTAACGTGAGAAAAAAAGAAATGGAATAGCTTGTTGGTTTAGCTAAAACTAATATAGCAGATTATGAATAGATTAACATTTGTTTTCGATAATTAGATTATATACTATAAAAAGTGTTTGACAATAAAAATAGTAAATAAAAGTTTTTGACAGCAGGATTATGTTGTGTTAAATTTAGGACATTTATAGCTTTAATGGAATGTGAAAATATTAATATTTTAATAGTATATTTAGTAATATAACATATAAGTTAATATTGTTTTAAATATATTTTCTGTTTAATTATATATATATATATATTTAATAGATACTAGTTGACTTTTCCAAATACGCGAAAATAAAATAATTTTTAATTTTATTATAAAATTTAATAGTTTTCGCTGTATAGATAAAAGCTACACAAATTAAATATTTTGTCTAGTTCATCTTTATATTAATATATATATATATATATATATATATATATATATATTTTTATTTATTGATGAATAAATGTACTCCACAAATTGTGGTATTAAAATATCGGTTTTTATATTTATATCATATATTGATTCGAAAGAAAGTAGATAAAAAATAGATGATTTTTTTTAGTTTATAGAGAAGTTGATGCATAAATGTGAATGAAAAATGATATATAAACAAGATTTACTAATGAGTAATTGATAAAATATCATTTTTAACATTTTTTTTTCAAATATACTATTAATAGTTTAAATTTTTAAACATAACACAAAATCAATATTAAAATATTTTAGAAAATATTTTAATAAAAAAATTAAATTAAACTAGAAAAAAGAATTCAAATAAAATATTTTAATTATATTTGTCATTTATTTTTATTTTTAATTATATTTGAAATTTTAATTTTAATGATAAAGAGAGAAATATTTGGAGGTGGATTTGATTTCTAACAGTATGGGCCGATTTAGAAAACTATAAGCCCATAATAAAACTACAGCGATTCTCCTTTCTAATAAAAACGCGCATTACATGTGTTGGTGTCGTGAGGGTGAGTTTCGTCCACTTTTTCTTTAAACAGAAGCAACGATTTTGATCCGAACAATATCAGATCAACGGTGGTGATTACGCAAATCTAGACGAGTAAGTTTGACTTCTCAGAAACGAGTTACGACTAGTAGGCTATAATCCCAGCCGTCCATCTACAAATCAACGGTTTTCTGTAAAACGAATCTCTCTTTTTTTTTCTTCACTTCCGCGTTCTCAAACACCCAAAAACCGATCATCATTTGATTCCTCGAAATCTGCTAGATCTAGATCTTCGTTTCCGAATCTCCTGGCGCAATCCCTGAAACTAAATCTTCTGAACTTTTTTGGGTTATTTTGATCTCTATTGGGTCGGAATGAGATATTGATTTGAATACGAATCAGGGATCAGTAGTTGGAGTCTTTGTTGAGACGGTTGAGTTATGGCGGGGATGAGTGACTCCGTGTCGATTTCGGTACCGTATAGGAATTTAAGGAAGGATGTTGAACTTGAGATGGTGACAAAGCATCAAATCGAACCCGGTTCTTCTTCGTTCTCTTCATCATCGGTTTCTCCTTCGAATCATCCTGATTCGGCCGGTGGTGATTCCGTTTCTAAGAATTGTAGCTTAGTCACGCTGGTTCTTAGTTGTACAATTGCCGCTGGTGTTCAATTTGGATGGGCATTGCAACTCTCTCTCCTCACTCCTTACATCCAGGTTTTGCTCTCTATCATTGCCACCAATTCTGTAACTTTTGGCCTTTCTGCTACCTTAGATACGAGGGTGTTGTTCTCGTGTAGCTTGTACGAGGAAGTCGAGTACTTTGTAGGTGAATGAAGTCTAATAGTTAGGTGGTCAAGTCATATTTGACATTTAAATTCGGTGAAAGTTATAGTTAATGTTCCCATTTCCCAACGTAGCTATGAGATGTTTTCCCGGTGGAACTATATGTCATCATCGACTTTTTAACGGCTTTGTTTGACATCTTAGAGGCTAGATTGTGTACCTCCATTGTCGTATTTAAACATGGATTGAATTGGCTAGAACGACTGTATATTCCGAATGTTTATCACCATATTGTTGTGTTCTGGTCATTTATGCATCAGGTGGATAGGTAGGGTTGCAGATAGATTTGTTTCTTACTTCTTAGATTTATGTATGATGGCGGAATTATTGGGTATTTATTTATTTGGTTGCTGATGAACTTTTTGAGTTTTACTTAACATTGTTGCATTTGGCTGATTGTTGCAGACCCTTGGAATATCGCACGCTTTTTCTTCGTTCATTTGGCTATGCGGCCCAATTACAGGCCTTGTGGTAAATTTGCAATCATATTTTATTTCCTTTAGAATTTTAGCAACTATACGCATTTTCTTATAAGTATATACAGTTATGATCTGCAGATTTGTCTCTCACTAGAGTTAAAAATTCTACTTACATATAATCAGACACAAATTTTGTTCTTTCGACATACATTTTTCTCTTAACACTTTTTGGTACTTATTTTTTGTGGTTTTAGGTTCAGCCTTGTGTTGGCATTTGGAGTGATAAATGTACTTCAAAATACGGAAGAAGACGACCATTTATTCTTGTGGGATCACTTATGATCTCAATAGCAGTAAGGGGCAATAGAAGATGTGATTTCTGTTTTTATTTTCTTTTAGGATATAGCTGGCTAGGCTGTGCTTCATATAAGCTAAACAAAAACTTGCGATTTAGGTGATAATAATCGGGTTTTCTGCAGACATTGGGTATCTGTTAGGAGATACAAAGGAACATTGCAGGTTGCTCTCATGTCTCCTCCCTTGGCATGGTTTATATGAAGTGTATCAAAATTACGTAATTGACGACTTGATGTATTTGTAAATGCAGTACTTTCAAAGGCACACGGACCAGGGCAGCTTTTGTCTTTATCATTGGGTTTTGGTTGTTGGATCTAGCGAACAATACAGTACAGGTTCTTATCTGTTTTCTCAAATCTACTAGAATGAATGGTAATTATGGTATTAGTCTCCTATACCCATGAATGATGTTTTCTGCTTTTTTTTCAGGGACCTGCTCGTGCTCTTCTAGCTGATCTATCAGGTAGTGATGGAATCTCACTATACAATTAACAGATCAGAATTCCTATTGAAATTCTAGAACTAGATTATGCTGTGATTCTGGTTTTGTAGAAAAACATTTACCAGATGTATCTTGCTCTCTTTAGGTTCTGATCAGCGGAATACTGCAAATGCTGTGTTCTGCTTGTGGATGGCTATTGGGAATATCCTTGGGTTTTCGGCCGGTGCTAGCGGACTTTGGCAAGAGTAATATTCCAGATCCTCATTCTCAAAAACTTGTATTCTATTTCCTCATTAGCATTTTGTAATTTTTACAAGCTTTCAAATGATCTGGAAAATTTTACTGAGCAGATGGTTCCCTTTCCTAACTAGTAGAGCATGTTGTGCTGCATGCGGAAATCTTAAAGCAGCTTTTCTTCTTGCTGTGGTAAGTTGTATGTTTAGTTTTCTTACACATGCATTTTCTCGGCTTTCTACCAATGCAATGGAATGTCTGATCTTCACCAATCCCTGTCATGTTTATATATGTCTGTATGATTAGTAAGGTGATTTATGAAGTTTGAATCACCTAGTTGCTTTGTTTTTGAATTTGCAAACTGAATACAATGTTCTATACTTGTCTAAGAGTTGTCATTTTTTCAGGTCTTTCTGACCATATGCACTCTTGTCACAATCTATTTTGCTAAAGAGATTCCTTTGACAAACAATAAGCCCACCCGTAAACCAGATTCTGCACCTTTGTTGGATGATCTCCAGCCTAAAGGCCTTGAGCACTCAAAACCGATTCATGGTACTGGCAATGGAGTCAAGTATGAGAGAGTGGAACGAGATATGGATGTACAGCTTGGCAAGTCAAAGACTGAGCATCAAGATGAGAACGTCATTGATGGCCCTGGATCTGTTTTAGTGAATTTGCTAACCAGTTTACGGCATTTGCCTCCTGCTATGCACTCAGTTCTGATCGTCATGGCTCTTACATGGGTGAGTACCAACGAAACATTTTGCCATTTTGGTATCTTTATATGGGTTTTCTCCTTTGACATTTCTGAACAATGTTTCCTGTTCGTAGTTTCTTTTATAAAGTGCATTGTCACCTCTTTCCTTTAAATTTTGATTGATATCTTGTTCCTTGCAGTTATCGTGGTTCCCCTTCTTTCTGTTTGATACAGATTGGATGGGAAGAGAAGTTTACCATGGGGATCCAACTGGAGATAGTTTGCGTGTGGAACTTTATGGTCAAGGTGTCCGGAAAGGTGCATTCGGTTTGCTACTAAATTCTGTAAGAATCGATATACCAACATGTGTTTTGTTTGTTTGTTTTAAAACATATTCTTAACTGCTCTGTGCACTTCATTCATTTGCTTGTTATTGAAATTCCTTTTCCTGGTTTCCATAGGTTGTTCTTGGTATTAGCTCATTCTTAATTGAACCAATGTGTCAGCGGATGGGTGCACGAGTTGTTTGGGCTCTGAGCAATTTTACTGTATTTGCATGCATGGCGGGAACAGCTGTAATTAGCTTGATGTCTCTCAGGGATTACTCTAAAGGAATTGAACACATAATAGATGGGAATGAAACAACAAGAACCGCAGCTGTAGTGGTCTTTGCACTCCTTGGTTTTCCTCTAGCTGTATGTGTTTGATTTTTTATATATCTACCACAATCCTCTTTACTCATGTTGCAACATTTAAGCTGAAATTAGTCCTTGTGTCTTGAGTGCAGATCACATACAGTGTCCCTTTCTCTGTAACAGCAGAAGTCACTGCTGATTCTGGTGGCGGTCAAGGTCTGAAAGATATTAAATAATTGATATCTACTAACATTCACAGCTTTGTCCTCAAATATTACATTTTTCAGGAATCCTAAATGTATTATTTTGTATTATTCATTTCCTCACCGTAGGTTTGGCTATAGGAGTGTTGAACCTCGCAATCGTTATTCCCCAGGCAATCTCTCAAATTCATTATCTTGCATAATGCCACTCAAAGTGGTGTCTATAGCCGTCATTAGTGTCTGATCATGGTTTTGGTTTTGGTTTTTTCAAACAGATGATAGTATCACTTGGAGCCGGTCCATGGGATGCATTGTTTGGAGGAGGAAACTTACCGGCGTTTGTTTTGGCATCCTTTGCTGCTTTTGCAGCTGGAGTTATTGCCTTGCGTAGCCTTCCGACACTATCTAGCTCTTTCAAGTCCACCGGTTTCCATATCGGGTAAACTCTTTTAAACCAAAAGACTCCAATACAAATCCGAACCACTGGCTTTTTTTCCCTTGCCGGTAATAGACTTAAAAAATTCAGATTTTAGATCCGTTCAATTCTTTTCAGCCATGTTGTTCTCCTCTCCTGCGTTTGTGTAAAGTAGGTTTTGTACATTAAGTTTTGTTATTATGTATACACAACAATGTGACTCTAAATTTACATTACACCTCTTCTCACTCGAAAGGTTCTAATATACTATTAGCATTGTGATATCTTCGTTATCTTGAATTTCTTTTTTCAAAATTATTATGCAACATAATCCAAAACAAACCCTCTTAATGAATAAGAGGGTTGAACTACCTCCATTATCATATCTCTTAATTCCGGTCAATTCTCTAATTTCATCTTTTTAATTCCGGTTAATTCTCTAATTTCATCTTCTTAGTTCTGGTTAATTTTCTAATTTCATCTTCTTAGTTCGGATTAATTCTCTAATATCATCTTTTTAGTTTTAGTTAATTCTCTAATTTCATCTGTTTAGTTCCAGTTAATTCTGTAAATTCATCTTTTTAGTTCTGGTTGATTCTCTAATTTCATCTTTTTAGTTCCGGTTAAATGATTTTAAATTGGATTTTGAGTTAATCTTAATTCTCAAAAACATGATTTATCAATTACTTAAATCCGAACCAACGAATAAATTGGAAATGTGAGAAAATCGTAAATAGTTATATAGCTTAGAAACTGTAATAGTTGGAGTGGTTAAGGAAGTGAACCGATACAAACTCGAAATCTGACTTTGGGCTTTGTGATAAAATAAGCCCAAAGATTGCATTTCCTACTGGCCCATTAACTTGGATTACAACGACGAGTCCATATAATATTGCTCGTGTTCGTTTGTCAGTTGTATGAAACTATGGTTGTGGTTACGACAGGTTGCCGTCACGACAGATTGTTGTTCGTTTATCTGCCGAATCTATATGTAATAGACGATGTGGTCAAACGTTGCGTTGTACGTCGTAAATTTTTTCGACCGTTGATTAAAACAACAATACAAATAAAAATCTCCGATCAAACATAATTGCAACCGCTAACGGCAGACAAACGAATAACATATGCCGCAACTACAATCGCAGTGTTGACCGTAATCACAATCACCTACGGCAATCAAACGAACAAAACTATTCTAATACGAAAATTTAAAATCTTTCGTACTAGAAAAAGTGGAAAAATATGATATATCTTATACACATTGCAGAGTTCATTTGGCAAACATTTACTTGAGTTTTAAATATAATTTGATGTACTAATAAAAACAATTGTATGACACATATGCCTGAGAGAGTCTGCAACCAATGATATTGTCGTATATGATTATAATCAGACAATAATGTGACAGCCAAATATAAATAAAACAAAAAAAAGTATATTAGTCATGTTACTATTGTTAGGTCCTACTCCAAACACAGTCTTTCAACTTCAGGGTCATGTCCTCTGCATATCATATGAGTACGACCTCACACACTATTTATATTTTACCTTTTAATTTTAAGACAAATATTTTAAAATATCAATAAAAAGGTTTTACTTCTAAAATATTATCAATAATTTTTTTTAAATATCACTAAAATTCCTTTTTAAAAAATATTAAAATATTAAAAAGGATTTTTAGAACTTTTAAAATTTAAACAATAATATTATAAAATAGAATATTTTAGAGATTTTTCTAAATCTATTAAAAACTAAAATTCAAAAAATATCACAAATGATTATGCAAATTACTTGTTTACTATAAATAAATTCTAAATAAAATTAAAATATTATATTTGAGTTTATTTTTCCAATGTATGGTTTAAATTTTCTATAAAAACAAATTTTTAATATATTTTAATTTAAATTTGTGTTATTATTGAAAATTTAAATTAATGGTGCTAATTTTAGAATAAAAAGTTAAAAATGCTCTTTTATATAATTATCATAATTTAAATATTTAAGTTTGTATTTAATATTTTAGTATATAACGCACTAAAATCAAGAAAAACAAATACTACTTGTAAATAGATTTTGATTAAAAAAATAATCTGAAATAAAATAAATAAATTTGTTTGATCTGAAACAAAACAAATAAATTATTTTTGTCCCCTGCCTTATGGACATTCCAACTCTAAGCTAGTAATAGATGTCATTATATGTCATGTTGACCAAATATTTGAAGTTTGACCATAAAAGTATGAAATTAAACTCCATTGGATTCCAAAATTAATGTGCTAAAAAAATACAATATAATTTATGGATATAATAAATAGTAAATAGTTAAATGAGTAGAAGTAAAAAAGATAAATTAGAGTTAGGTTGAACCTTTTGCTTTGATGTCTGACACATTCTCACCAAATCTGAGGCATTCTACTCCATTCCCATAATATTTTGACCATTATGTTTCTTTTAATATATATAATTTTTATTTTATTCCAACTTTGTTTTATATGGTTTTTTCTATATATAAAAATCTCATTTTGCCGACAAAAATAATCTCTTTTTTTGTTATTATATATAAGGTGATTGTACACATTATACATATATATATATACAGATAAAAATAAATTTAGCTTTTTCAGTTAGTTCAATTCAAATCTATTTTAATAGCATAAGCAAATGAAGTTATCAATTTTAGTTAAAGTTTTATATGGTTTTAAATCATCTTAATTAATGGGTAATGGACTAAAATAACACCATTTCAAATTTTAGTTCCAAATATAACACTAATCATTTTTAAATTTCTAATAATATCATAAATTTAATATTAAAATAATTAAATTTTTGTTTTTAATAAAAAAAAATTAAACACTAAATTAGAAAAAGTGAACTCAAACATTATGTTTTAATTTTATATATAGTTTATTTAAGGTAAATAATTATTTTCACATAATAATTTGTGTTATTTTTAAAATTTTATTTTTAGTATATTAAATTTGTAAGATAAATTTAAAATGGTATTATTTTATGGTATTATTTTTAGTATTAATTTCTTTTAGAGTTTTTATAAATGAAGTATTTTAGATTGTTAATTAATTGTGTTGTTAAGTTAATTATATTTGTATTGATTAAAGAGTAATATCCTAAAATAGCACTATTTTAAGTTTTTCTTCCAAATTTAGCACAATAAAACTAAAATTCCCAAAATAGCATAAATTATTATGTAAAAATAATGATTTACCTTAAATAAAAAAAATATATATATATATATAATTAAAACATAATGTTTGGGTTCACTTTTTCCAATTTAGGGTTTAAATTTTTTTCATTAGGAATAAATTTTCAATTATTTTAGTATTAAATTTGTGCTGTTTTTGGAAATTTAAATGACTAGTGCTATATTTGGAACAAAAACTTGAAATTGTGCTATTATTTAAGTGAACAAAAACTTGAAATAAAAGATATTTACACATATTCATTTTAATACATATCATAGTATATGTGTGCACATGTATAAGGTGGTGGAATCTTAAGAAAAGAAAGAAAAAAAGAAAAAAATGTGATGACTGGTTGATTTAACAAACTGTCACTATGATGAAAGGGAGAGAGTCTCTCAACTTTGGATAAAGACTAAATATTTGCAGAATTATCATAGTTTAAAGCTTTAAGCCACATGCATATATCGCCACATACCATACCTAATAACTACTTACCAAATTTATATCCAAATCATGTATAAAAAAATATTTGTAAATTATATAATATTATTTATTAATAAATAGAAATTAGATATTTATATAATTTAAAATTTATTTATATAATTTAAAATTTTATTTATATAATTTTAAATTTTATTTATATAATTTTAAATTTTTATTTATATAATTTTAAATTTTATTTATATAATTATAAATTTTATTTAAAATTAATTTTAATTTAATTTTATATATAAATTAAATAAATAAAAATAATTATTTTTACTAATTTAATAGTATTTTTGGTTATTTTAATAAAATATATTGATTCTCTAACTAAATTAATAAAAATGTCATATATTGTCATTATTTTACTAATTTAAACTCATTTATATATTTATTTGAAATTAATTATGGTAATGACACGTCAACATGATATTTCTATTAAAAACATATTAAAACGATGTTATTTTCTTAAAATATTTATTAAAACATATATAGTTTATGGTGATCTCGTACGATTGTCCACCGTCGACAGCCGATGGTTGTGACTATGATTAACGTTGTTGTTATAACTTCAATATATGTTATTCATTTTTCTGTCGTCGGTAGTTTTAATTGTGTTTGACTACATATTTTTAATTACATTATTGTTTTATTAAGTAATAAAAAAAATTACGAAAAAAACCGCAATGTCTAACTATTGCGATTAATTATAAATAGTTAAAGCAGGTAAATAATAATTTGTTACAGTTATAATTATAAAAATCTACAATTGACAAACGAAAGTTACTAATATATACTTAATTTATACATAAGTAATATTATCTATAATCTAAGCGGTCATTTACAGATTCGTACGTAAAATGTGAGAAGTGAAGTAAATGTAATTTCATATATATTAACTTTCAAATTTATAACAAATCTACCATATATTAATATGTTGACAATAAATAAGTATAGACCACCAAATGTAGTTTTGGTTTGTTTTAAATCAAACAAACATCTGTTTGGTCAAATGGTCAAACTGACAACCAACCTTAAACTGTGTACTTATGTCACGTGTCATTTTTCTAACTTAATTCAGAATTTTAAAATTTATTTTAAATCCCAAAAAATCATATTGAAAAACTTTAGTACAAAATTCATTGAAAAATCGGTTAATTGTATATAACATTATTTTAAATTTTTATTTCAAATATAATAGTAATTATTTTTTTTTTAAATAACACAAATTTAATATTAAAATAAATAAAAAAATTTATCGTAATAAAATAAATTTAAATATTAAATTAAAAAACGTAAATTCAAACATTATGTTTTAATTTTATATATAATTTATTTGAGATAAATAATTATTTTCACATAATAATTTGTGCTATTTTAAATATGTTATATTTGAAAGATAAACTTAAAAATATATTATTTTAGAGTATTATTTTTAATTATCCCTGCAAACAATACATTAAATGATGGTATTTTAATGGGTTTTATCATTTATTAAATTACATTAGACAATCTTTTATTGAACGTTGCAAAATATATAATTAACACAACTGTTATAGGTCATAATAACTAAAAACACACTTGGTTATACTTAGATAGTAGATTAGATAAATGATTGAATCTCTTAGATTAGAATGATTTAGGCCCAATTAATTAACAGAAATGAAATTAATTAAGCTAAGGCTAATCAATTAAGATAGTCATCGGATTCCTAGAAGCTTGTGGGCATAAGGAGAGCGTGCATCAAACAATTTTTTTAAAAAGGCAAATAATAAAAAGATTACAAAATAAAAGAAGAAAAACAAAGTTAGGGTTTTAGAAAGTCGGGTTCAAGTTTCTAAAGTGAGGTGTGCCCACATGGTTGTAGGAATCCCAAGCAATTCAACATTTACATATCATTTTATTTTGGAAAATAACCATTAAAATATTAAATTTTTATGTTTGGATCATTTAAATATCAATTTTTTAATGAATCATTTAAATAACGCTATGTAGTTGAATGCACCGATTTGGATATGCGATTAGTCAACATTAACACTAAAATTATGTTATTTATTTTTTATTTATTGATATCTAACTTTAGTTTGTTAAAATAAATAACACAGTTAACGACAGAAGCAGATCTACTTGGAGGAGTAGTATGCCGTAGGCCTCATACTGATAATTTTTTTTAAAAAAATTTTATAAAAATTTAATTAAATATTTTTACTCTAAATATTTTTTAACTATATGTCACATACTAAATATGTGTTTACATCCACCACTGGTTAACGATATTACGTCTACTATTAATGTCGACTAATCGCATATCTAAATCGGTGTAATCAACTATAGATTGTTATTTAAATATTTTATTAAAAAAATTTGGTATATAAATGACATAAACGCAAAATTCACTATTTTAATGGTCGTTTTTTCTTTTTTACATTTGTAATTCAGATTTTAAGAACGATCAAATTCTTTTCTTTGCACACGTGAATTTTTCGATTTATCTTCTTGCCATTTTCATGGGATGTTAAGATTTTAGTTATGGACCTTTTTCTTTTGTAATGTTACCTTTAATGAATGAAATTGGAAAAAAAAGTAATGATGATAAGGGAGCGGCCTAATAGCAAAAATCAAGTGCATAACCTTCTGCAGTAGAAAAACTGTATATAAAATTCAATTTAATATTTTGGTCAAAAGATATCAAATTTTATTAGAAAGTACGATCGAGAATTTTTTTTTTTTACTTATTTTCTTCTAGAAAACTTTCTTCTTTACATATATTATAAATATTCTATTAAATTGTTTAAATATAAAATATTTACTTCTATCAATTACATAAATTTATAGGAATAGGTTTAGTTTAACCCTTACTTTTTTTAGTTTTTCTTTTAGTTATATAAAATTCTTTTTTTTACAAACTACACAAACTTTATAAAATATTACAATTACACAAATTACTTTAATGTTTACACGTTAACTAGCTATTCAACTTTATTTTAGTTCGAAAGTTTGATTTTAACTTCGAAATAAACTCAAGTTAAAACCAGATTTTTAAATTAAAATCATGTTTAATAAAGATTTAACGTGTAAATGTTAACAAAATTTGTGTAATTACAATATTTTATAAAATTCGTGTAGTTTACGAAAAAATACAATTTATGTAGCTAAAAAATTTAAAAAATACGGATAAAAATATATTTAATCACATAAATTTGTGTAATTTACAGAAATGAACAAAATATCAATTGCAACGTAACTCTATGTATATATTTTGTTCCACTTGAATTTGAGGTATATATACTTTTATGTTGCATTTATTTTTTTTCTAATTATAAGTTTTTGGCTTAAAACTTTCGTAAATTATCACTGCATTTTTTTTCTGTTTGTCATTCATTGCTGCATTTATAATTTAATTATCAGATGTGGAAAATTTTAGTATCATCTTTTATATATATATATATGTGAATTGAAACTAAAAATAATAATGTTATATCAAATAACGCATTAGACTACAAGACATAATTACTAAAGTATAATTATTTAAGACCAAGAGTTTCACTTGTATTTCACATTTTAATATATATATATATATATATATATATATATATATGTAATATGTCAAAGAAAAACCAATTAATTTGGTGGTTTAAGTTGTCATTTGCACACTTACCTTTCCACTTTCCAAAAGAGGAAAAATCCTTTTCCAAGAAAAGTATATATGTATATATACTATAAGGATATAAACAAAATTATATATAACCATATGTTATGGTTTTATCCAATTATAATGTCAAATTTAATAATATACATTGCCACATAAATACTAGTATATAATGTGAGTAAATGGATGATCATCACTATTTAGCCATCGTATTATTGTATATTGAAAGATTTTGTATTTCTTATAAAGTTTCATGTTTCTCATAAATAGTTGATCATTTGGGCTACATAATAACAAGAATTAGTGGCATTTCATATTCATCCATTACCATATACTTTTAAGAAATACACATTTACATATAATTTAAACTACTGTGATTAATTTTCATTAAAATTGGTAAAATGCATACTTTTAAATTGTATAAATAAAGTATGCATAATATCATGAAAATTACATTTAAATTAAGGTGAGATATTAAATAGTATATATATATATATATATATAATAAGAGAGTTTTCTCTTTTTTCTAGAGTTTATACTAAACTAAATTTATAATATTTATTTATCTTTTTGATAAAACTGTAACTGTTTACCTTTATTTACTTTTAATTTTAATAAACGTTTAAACAAAATTTTAAAAAATAACGAAGCTAAATAAAATAAATTCAGTGTAATAAATATAATATAATAATGATCATAGAAATTTTGATGCTCACTTTTAGTTGTTTCCTTAATTTTTAAATAAAGATTATCTTCACATTACTATTTTCAAGAAGTGGCAAACGTGGTTATTGTTTGTTTACATATTTGGTCTATATGTTACTATATCCCTAATATATTATTTGAGTAATATTTTAATAAAATAAACGTATGTGTTATCAATAAAAATATATGTCATTTTGAATAATATAGAAATGAATTTAAATTATTAGAATAATTATAATATATATTATTATCATTAATTTGGTTAGATAATTAATATATTTTATTAAAACTAATCAAAAATAATATTAAATTCATAAAAATAATTATTTTTGTTTCCATAATTTATATATATGAAAATTAATATTAAAAATAATTTTAAACTAAAATTATATAAATATTTAGTTTATATTTACGAATAAATAATATTATATAATTTATATGTAAGTATAAATCTAGTTTTTAGTAAAGGTTAAAATAAAATTTTAAAAATAATCTCAATGAAAATGGCTTATCAATTCACTTTCATCAGGTATATCCACCTTTAAATCATCAATTGCCTTACACCAATTCATTTTATCATTTTCTACAGCTATAAATCTCTTATCTTCATACTAGATTCATACCCAAGCCATGCGTGGGGAAAAATATTCGAAAATTATATTTTATTAGTAAATATAAATTAAATATTTATATAATTTTAACTTTTATTTAAAATTATTTTTAATATTAATTTTTGTATATACAAATTAAGAAAAGAAAAATAATTATTTTTTATGAATTTAATAGTATTTTTTTGTTAGTTTAATAAAATATATTAATTATATAACCAAATTAATAACAATGATATACTTGTAATTATTCTAATAAGTTAAACTCATTTATATATTTATTTAAAATTTATTTTAGTAATAACACGTCAGCATGATATTTCTGTTAATAACACGTCAGAGTAAAGTTATTTTATTAAAATGTTTCTCAAATAATGTATTAGGGATTGTGGTAGTAACTTAAATCTATTTATATTTATTTGAAATTATTTATAAATTAACGTATAAAAAATTTAAAGAAATAAAAAGTATTGTTTTTGCAAATGTAATAGTATTTTTTGGTTAGTTGAATAAATTATATTTATTCTATAACCAAATTAATATCAGTGGCATGTATTATAATTATTCTAGTAAGTTAAATCCTTTTATATATTTAATCTGAAACTTCATGTGGTGTTGATACGTCAGCATGATATTTTTGTTATTAACACGTAAGAATAAAATTACTTTGTTAAAAAGTTTCTCAAATAATATATTAGGGATATCACTGCTTGGATCAATACATATGCAATTTTAAAATAAAATATTGAATAACAATTTAAATTATGTATAAAATTGGATTGGTAAATCTAAAATGTCGAATATCAAATTTTATTTAAATAAACTTTTAATATAGGAAAAATTCAACTTAAAAAAAATACACACACAAAGGAAGTAAATACTTTTAAAAATAAGTTGAATAACATTAACTTCGTGTAATACATTCAAGTAATATATAAAAATATAATAAATATGAGTAATAACATAAAATAGCACTTTTTAATTTTTTGTTTCAAATTTAGCACTCTAAATTTAACATTTCAAAAATATCACAAATTATTTTTTGATAATACATATTTACTATAATTAAATTAAAAATATAATTAAAATATTATATTTGAGTTATTTTTTAAATTTAGATTTTAGTTTTTTCTTATTAAAAATAAAGTTTTAAAATATTTTAATATTAAATTTATAGTTTTTTTAGAAATTTAAATTAATAATACTAAATTTAAAACAAAAATTTTAAAAAATGTTATTTTTATCAATTATCCTAAAAATATTAATTCATATATTTATTGTTGATTAATTTTTAAATTAATATTTTTTAATGTTTATATTTCCTCACTTTGGCTGGCAAGAGCTAAAGTGGGAAGACAACGGAAACATGATGAGACTGCTCTACTTAGCAATTGCATGATTATATCATGTAATGAATTTCAAAGTAAAAAACAACATTACTTATAAACACATCTATAAATTAATTAATTAATAAATATAAAACTATAAATCTCTTTTGGAAATTGGGCCATTCCTCCAACAACAAAACCCATCAATTCCCACTTAACAATACTTCTCTTACATATATAATCATTTCAATATATATATATATATATATATTATGGATTAAGCTTTTCACTGGACCACTTCCTTGTGAAATTGATTATCAAATAATATAATATAATATAATAGTAGAAAGTGATTATTGTTAGAACTGAATTTATTAAAATATTATTTCTTTTTATTTCGGGCAAATGTCTAAAATAGCACCTTTTTAAGTTTTTGTTCCAAAAATAACATAATTAGTTTAAATTTCTAATAATAGCATAAATTTAAGATTAAAATGCATTAAAACTATATTTAATAGAAAAAAATTAAACCCTAAATTGGAAATAATGAACCCAAATATAATACTTTAAATTTATGTATAATTTATTTAGAATAAATAAGTATTTTCACATAAGTATTTGTGCTATTTTTGGGAATTTAATTTTATGATGCTAGATTTGGAAGAAAAACTTTAAAAGGTGCTATTTTAGGGTATTATTTTTTTATTTCTCTATGATTCTCTATTATAAAAAATTTGTGTGAGATCAGAATAAAATGTAAATTTTAGCTCTAACAATTATCAAATAATATATAGCTTTATTCTTTTATATATTTACAAACAATGAGAGTTCTTAAGAATTTAAAACATTAATGTGAATCACTATAATTATTAAAAAAAGTATATTATGTAACACTGCAAACTCTAACAAATAAAATATCAGGCTACAATAAAATGTTTTGAATCTAAAGATTCATTGTAATGTAAGTGGTTTTCTTTTGTTAACAAAGAAGTTCTGACATATGGTCCATAATTTCTTTTAATATGGGACCGATTTTTATAATATTTATTAAAACTTAACGGTTACGAAATTTATAATTTATAAAAATAAGGGCAATTGACTAAAATAGCATTATTTTAAATTTTTGTTCCATATATAGCACTAGTCATTTAAATTTCCATAAATAGCACAAATTTAATATTAAAATAATTAAAAACTTATTCCTAATGACAAAAATTTAAATCCTAAATTGGAAAAAGTGAATTCAAATATTATGTTTTAATTTTATATATAGTTTATTTAAGGTAAATAATTATTTTTACATAATAATTTATGCTATTTTTGGAATTTTAGTTTTAGTGTGCTAAATTTGGAAAATAAACTTAAAATAATGTTATTTTAGGGTATTACTCTAGAAATAATCTAATTTAAATTAAATACATGAATTAAAAAACAAATTAACTAATAGTTATATTATTTCTACCGTTATTTTAGAGATATAGAGTTCGATTTTATTTTTATTTATACGGGATTATTGCACCGTGTAACATTAATGAAAAAAGAAAAATTGAGTACATGAGTTATATTTTTCCTTGTCACAATGCACTAATGCTATTGCTCTTTTTTCTAAGTTTCAAAATATTATGATTATAATAAAATGTGGAGTCACTATTCATTCTTTTCTTCCTTTTATATAAACATGCTAAGTAGACCATACATAAATAGGGTTTCTTTTTTTTTTATGGGGATGAGAACTGAACTCTTGAGAAAACACCAATAAATATGCATCTTTATTATTATTTATACAGTAATATAATAAAATAATATATTTTAATTTTTTTTTTAAAATATAGCATTATAAAATTAAAATTTTAAAATAATACAAATAATTATGTAAAAATATTTATTTACTTTAAATAAATTATAAATAAAATTAAAACATTATATTTGGATTCATTTTTTTCTAATTTATGATTTATTTTTTCTATTAAAATGAAGTTTAAATATCTTTTAATCTTAAATTTATGATATTATTAAAAATTTAAACTAATGATGATATTTTGGAATAAAAACTTAAAATATGCTATTCTAAAGAATTACTCGTATTTTTTTTTGGTCACCTGGATCCGAACAGCTCGGTCCAGTAACCCAATATTTTCATACGAAGATTTAACACCTTCCTACAAAGAAAACTAGAATCGAACTTCACACCTTTGCAATGGATGTATAGGTGGTACAACCAATAAATCATTTACTATTCTTCAGGAATTACTCTTATTTATATATATGAATAAGCTAATAGTGTGTCAGGGTTTAGTAAAAAAAAAATTTGCTAAATAATTGATCCAATGAGAATATAATGTAGGAGTGATAGGAGATAATTGTTCATTCTCTTTCAAAGTAGAGCCCCAAAGCCACAATATGACAAAGTTTTGTGGCAAAAGAAACGACCCATGTTATCAATGGAATCCTTTTGCCCACCCACTCTCTATATTTTCACTTTTAAAAACATACTAGATTTATACCCACGCCATGCGTGGGAAAAAATATTCGTAAATTATATTTTATTAATAAATATAAATTAAATATGTATATAATTTTAACTTTTATTTAAAAGTAATTTTAACATTAATTTTGTATATATAAATTAAGAAAAGAAAAATAATTATTTTTTATGAATTTAATAGTATTTTTGTTAATTTAATAAAATATATTAAAAATCTAACCAAATTAATAACAATTGCATATATTATAATTATTCGAATAAGTTAACATTATTTATATATTTATTTGAAATTTACTGTAATGATGAAACGTAAGTATGATATTTGTGTTAATAACACGTGAGAGTAAATTTATTTTCTTAAATTGTTTCTCAAATAATATATTAGAGATTAGATAGCAACTTAAATCTATTTATATTTAGTTAAAATTATTTATAAATTAACGTATTAAAAATTTAAAGAAATAAAAATTATTGTTTTTGCAAATGTAATACTATTTTTTGGTTAGTTGAATGAAATATATTGATTCTCTAACCAAATTAATATCAGTGGCATGTATTGTAATTATTCTAATAACTTAAACCCTTTTATATATTTAAGGTGAAACTCATTGTGGTGTTGACATCTCATCATGACATTTTTTGTTATTAACACGTCAAGGTAAGGTTACTGTGTTAAAAAGTTTCTCAAATAATATATTAGAGATATGATCTAGATGTTTAATATTCACCATTATTTAGATTACCAGATTATTGGTTTTATAAAAAAATCATCTAAATCGAAGATCATCAAGAAAACATATAAAACCTAATCAATGTGATTCAACTGTTGAACTGCCACACATAGTAAATGAGAGAAAGTGGGAAAGTATGTAAAGAGAGAGGGAATATTGTAAAGACTAAAACTTTGTTGGCAGAAAGAAAAAAATGTAAACTTTAGTGTAAAAATGTGATAAAAATGAGAAGAGAAAGGAGTGAACTTTTGCATTGGGTTCTATTATTTATCATAAAATCGGCCTTTTTGTGGCTGCTTGTGGGCCTTTCTCATTTCACCGACCTTTTTTACTTCCATTGCATCTTATGCTTTCTTCTATTTCACATTTAAATATTAAAAAGTAATATTATAAATAATAAAAAATTATAAATCTAGAAATTTAAACTTAAAATTTTAAAAATTAATCTAAATTATTTTGTGAAAATTTTTATTTACCATAAATAAATTATAAATAAAATTAAAAAATTTTATTTGAGTTTTTTTTAAATTAAAGTTTAAACTTTCTTTATTATAGAGAAGTTTGAAGATAATTTAATATTAAATTTTATGTTAGTTTTTAAAATTTAAATTAATAATGATATATTTGAAAGAAAATTTTAAAATAATATTATTTTGGATAATTATTCTTAAAAACTGTAAAATGCTAACTCAAATGCCTATGACACAATGTTGATATATAAATACCAACTAGATTTATTTCCACACCATGTATGAAAAAAAAATATTCGTAAATTATATAATATTATTTATTAGTAATATAAATTAAATATTTATAGAATTTTAAATTTTATTTAAAATTATTTTTAATATTAATTTTTGTATATATAAATTAAGTAAAGAAAAATAATTGTTTTTATGAATTTAATAGTATTTTTGGTTTAGTTTAATAAAATATATTGATTTTTAACCAAAATAATAATAATGACATATATTGTAATTATTCTAGTAAGTTAAATCCATTTATATATTTTTTTGAAATTTATTGTGGTGAAAATACGTCATCATGACATTTTTGTTAATAACACGTTAAGATAAAGTTATTTTTAAAAATATTTTTCAAATAATATATTTGAGATTATTCAATAAATACCAATTATTTGAGAAGAATAAGTGAGGTAATCGTTGTATCAGCTCTATATCTATCACAAACATGTATAGATTGACTTCATTTTTAAATTTTTTTATAAAATTTTTGGATTATTAGATCTATCCGTTGTGGTTCATATGATAAAAAATCAATTATTTATGGTTTTAAATATGTGATTTGATATTTTTGTCATTTATAAATTGAAATAATAACTATGTCATATATATATATATGTGATGCATGAGGTGAAAATGATGAAAATGCGGAATAAATCTAATAGTATATAAAATAAACACATAATATATAGTATGGTTGGCAATAGTAATAGAACAAAATATTTCACGATTGGAAAAGTGGTTGAATGCTCTAAGAATATACAAAATACATAAGAGTGAGTTTGAAGAAGTATGTATATGTACGCATGCTTTATATAAATGTAGGAGTAGGACGACAAATCTGTTCCATATGTCCCACGTGGCATGCATACATCATTATCCCATTACTACAATACAAAAATCATATTTATTTTCTTTTTTTAAATCGTCCATCTATATAACATATTTCCAGTTATAGAATTTATTTAACTCATACATATTTATATTTATTAACATATTTCAAGTTTAAACAATATTTTTTAACTAATAATGATCATATTTATGATTCTAAAATGTGTTTATGATTTTTTTCTAATGAAAATTATTCATATAGTATATAAAAAGTAATACTGTAAAATAACATATTTTTAAATTTTTGTTCTAAATTTAAAATTTAAAAATAACACAAATTATTTAAAAAATATATATATTTGCCATAAATAAAATACAATATAATTAAAATATTATATTTAGATTCATTTTTTTTAATTTACTGTTTATTTTTTTATTAAAAAGAAATTTAAAATATTTTAAGGTATTTTAATATTATGAAAAATTTAAACTAATGATACTATATTTGAAATAAAGCCTTAAAAATTGTTATTTTCTTCAACGGCTCGTATACAAATATATAAAACTAAAATATAATATTTAAGTTCATTTTTTTTAATTCAGGATTAAAAAAAAATTTATTAGAAACTTTGTTATTTTGTTTTAACATTAAATTTATGGTATTTTAAAATTTTAAATAATTAGTATTATATTTATAACAAAAAAATTTAAAAATATTATTTTAAACAATTGTTCTTTCCAAAATTATCTTTCCATTTTCCGTGTGAATTGCTTTACCAAAAAAAATTAAGAGCATGAAATTGTAATGTTTTCAACAGTTATGAAATAATTTTCCTTGTTCTTTTTTCACAAAGTAAATATTTGATATTGAAAAAATAGAATAGTAATAGAAAAAAAGAGAGAAAATGGTATTTGGGACAGTTGCATACATTTATCATATTTACTTCAATCCCAAGTTTCCAAACTTCACGCGCTCACTTCTCTCGTCTCTATCTCAACCTTCTGCTCAAAGTTTCAACTAATTCCTCAACTAATTGTTAGTTTTAACTTATATTTTAACAAACAAATATATAAAATAAGACAATTGTTTAAACTAATATTTTTATATTTTTATTTTAAATATAATACTAATTATTTAAATTTTTTTAAAATATTATAAATTTAATATTAAAATAATTAAAAATCTTTTATAATAAATATTTAAATTTTAAATTAGAAAAATAAACCCAAATACTATATTTTAATTATATATATATATTATTTAAAATAAATAATTATTTTCACATAATAATTTATACTATTTTATGAATTTTATTTTTAATGTGTTATTTGGAAAATAAATTTAAAAATATTATTTTAGGGTAATACTATGTAAAATACATAATTTGAATTATACAATTTTAAATATAGTTTGGTTATATTGTTTTGAAGAAGCCGTATACATGATTTTTTTATTTTCAAAATTACAGCGATAAAATTATTCTTGAAAAATGAATTTAAGTCTCAAAATATTTAAAACCAAAAGCAATGGTTGCTAGTTGAGTCACGTAAATTGTCGTGTTCCTTTTTTAACAAAACAACAACAAGAATCAATATTATCATATATATAAAAAAGTTTTAGGTACTTCAATTGAAATGATTTTTATTTTATAGAAAAAGAAAAATTGGGAGTTAACTCAAAACCAAATTATTTTATTGTATTTTAGATTGTGTAACCATTTGTATTTCACTTCATGATCATGTAAAATTATTTCCAAAGTTAATAAATAAATAAAAAATGTATGAAATCAAGTCAATTAGTTTACATTAGAGAACCATAAAAGTAATCAGATTCGTGTGTGTGAAAAGTAAGACAAATTTTTGAATGTATTAAGACTTAAAACAAAAGTTTTATATTTGAATTAAAAAAAACTACATTTGAAACCTTAGATATTGTAATAAAAGAAATTTAAAAATAAATAAAAAAAGAGAAACATTAATGGAGAGAGACACATGCATTTCAGTGTTATTTTTCAAACTTGCTTTCATACTCGTGCAATAACCCATCCATTAGTTTATTGCCTCTTTTTTAACTTCTTAAAAGATTTAGAAAAAACTATTCGCAAATTATATAATATTGTTTATTAATAAATATAAATTAAATATTTCTATAATTTTAATTTTTATTTAAAATTAGTTTTAACATTAATTTTTGTATATGTAAATTAAAGAAACAGAAATAATTATTTTTTATAAATTTAATAGTACATTTTGATTAATTTAATAAAATATATTGATTTCTAACTAAATTAATAATAATGGCATGCATTGTAATTTTTTAATAATTAAGTTATTTATATATTTATTTGAAATTTATTGTATTGATTACATGTTATCATGATATTTGTATTAATAACACGTCAAAATAAAATTATTTTTTAAAATGTTTTTCAAATAATATATTAGAGATTTATAGCATATTATAAAGTTTTATTTCAAATCTATCATTATAAAATTAAAATTAGTAAAAATAATTATATAAAAATATTTATTTACTATAATAAATTATATATAAACTTAAAACATTATATTTAAGTTTTTTCTTCTGATTTTAGAAATTTTTTATTAAAATAAAATTTTAATATTTTGATTTTAAATTTGTGTTATTATTAAAAATTTAAATATTAAAATAAAAATTAAAAAAATATTATTTTAATCGATTGTATATATTCATTTTCTCTTAAATTCTCAAATTTGTTGAAAATAATAATCTAGAAAGAGAAAGAGAGAGAGTTCAAAAGGGTTGGTCATGAGGGAGGGTTATGTCATCATTTTCATTTCTTATAGTTCCAAATGGCAACGAGAGTTTTCTAAACCAAACCAATGTTCATGAATCGTAAATGATACAAAATAAAAAGGGGAATCAATTTGGGAAAAAATCTCAACTTTTTTGTTTCTTTCTATAAGAATTCCCTTTTCCTTTTTCCGTTTCGTCCAAATTCAATCTCTGTGAAAGTAAAAACTTACGAATCAAACGAATTTGTGTGAGTTTAAAAAGCAGGAGAAGTGTGCGAGTGATGAAAAAATGAGTTCCTTTTTAGAGTGGTTTTTATTAAATTAGGGTTTTTTTTGTTTTCCTGGGAAAAAGTTTGGGTTTTTTTTTTCCGGGATAAAAAAAAAGTTGGAGGGGTCTGTGTGGGATAGAGATAGTTTTGGGTTTTAATAAAGGAGAAGGAGCGTCGAAGAAAACAATAGAGAATTAACAGAAGAGAGCGTTAGAGAGAGAAAGAAAGGAGAAAAAAAATGATGAAAGAGACAACGAAGAAGAAGAAGAAGATTGTTAATAATGAAGATTCCAAGAAGAAGGAGCGTCATATTGTTACTTGGACACAAGAGGTCTATATATATTATTCAACAATATTGATGAATCTCTGTTTTATTGCTCTGCGATTTAAAGGTTCCTCAAATGGATTTCGTTTTGAGTTTTGTAGGAAGATGATATACTCAGAAAGCAAATCAGTTTACATGGAACTGAGAAGTGAGTTTTTTTTTTCTCTTTTTAATTCCTCGGGAAAATTCTATGTTTTCTTGAGAAAGTTCTGTTTTATTGGGTTGATTGATTCTGATGAAAAAGAGGGATTTTTTATATATTAGTTGGGCGATCATCGCATCGAAGTTCAATGATAAAAGCACAAGACAGTGTAGAAGAAGGTTTGGTTTAATCTATTCACAATCATTGGTTTTCTGGAGTTTTTTTGGGTTTTGTTTTGATCTGGTTACGTTGCAGATGGTATACATACCTGAACTCTGATTTCAAGAGAGGAGGTTGGTCCCCTGAAGAAGATACACTGTTGTGTGAGGTTAGACATATTTTTATCACATGGATGAAGAGATCAGAGTTTGTGTCTGATCTTGTGTGCGTTTGGGTTCTTAGGCACAGAGGTTGTTTGGGAACAGATGGACTGAGATAGCAAAAGTGGTCTCAGGCAGGTATATAAAACAAAAAAGCTTTTATGGTGAATGAAGATATTATGAATATGAAATTAGTGAATCAGTCTGGTGAAATGTTCTTTCTTTTGCTGTGTGTAGAACCGATAATGCTGTGAAGAATAGGTTCACAACACTGTGCAAGAAGAGGGCTAAGTATGAAGCCATGGCTAAAGAGAACAGGATTGGTTGTTGTGTGAACTCAAACAGCAAAAGAACTTTGTTCCCTGATGGTATTAGTACACCGCGAAAAGCTGAAAGTGAATCCCCTCTTGCTAAGAAAATGAGGTGAACTTTGTTTTGGTTTTCTCTTTTGGGGGGTCACCGGGTCAGTGATTGATCCAGAGAAGAAATATTTGAAATAGGTATTGACATATATTGGTCATGTTCATTATTTAGGAGAAGTCACATTCCAGATCATACAGAGATCAGTAAATATGGGGATAGATCACATTTAAAGGTTAATCAAGGTGAGAATCAGCAGATAAGACCTCCATTTTCGGTACAAGCCCACAATACCACATGTATCGATAATATTCAGGAGCAGAATACAGGCAATGTGAAAGAGAGTGACGGTAAGCAATCCTTCTTCCTTATTGTTGCTTATCCTGGAAAATAGATTTGAGAGCCTTGGTAAAAGATGCAATGCAGAGTCTCATTCTAGAAAGTTTTTTTTCCCGGCGAATAGGTGAGGATAAAGGAAATCAAGAGGTGTTTCTTAAGAAGGATGGTCCAAAAGTAACAGCATTGATGCAACAAGCCGAGCTTCTCAGTTCATTGGCCCAGAAAGTTAACGCAGACAGCACAGAACAAAGCATGGAGAATGCCTGGAAGGTACTACCTATGGTTTTTCCGTGATTCTCAACTCATTTTGGCCACTATGGTTCTTTAACTTTTGAAACTATGGAGTGAAAGTGAAACTTCAAGTCTTCAACAGACTCTAGCGTATTGTGACAGGATCAGTTGTAAGCTTTCTAATAACAAAACCTGTTGTTTTTGTTCCTAATATTTGCAGGTCCTGCAGGATTTCTTGAATAAAAGCAAAGAAAATGATGTATTCAGATATGGGATACCAGATATCGATTTCCGACTTGAGGAATTCACAGATCTTATTGAGGATTTGAGGAGTGGTAATGAAGATAGTCAAACATCCTGGAGGTTCTGAATTTACACTTCTTGTAATATGAATGATTGTGGTTTCATACCTAAATGGTTTCTGATATTTATTCTTCCTTTATAGGCAACCTGATCTCCATGATTCACCAGAAAGCTCTGAATCTAGCTCAGGATCAACCGTAGTGCCGCATCCTTCTGATGGTAAAACACAACAACTCTTGTCTGATTCTCAGACAACAGCACAGGAACAAAATGACAGGGAGACACTACAAGATAACGGGATTTTCTCTGATGCAACTATGGAACAAGTGGGTTTACTCTCAACTTGTCATGATGTCCTAAAGAACCCTAATGAGATTGTGCCTATGACGGGTGAAGAAGAGTTTAGCTCACCTATTCAAGTCACACCGTTGTTCAGATCTCTAGCAGCAGGCATACCAAGCCCACAATTCTCTGAAAGTGTAAGCTTGCACCCAATTAGTTGGATCGTGAAACATTTTTCTGGCGTAGTTTATAAAAAAAGAATTTCTGATGGTTCTGTTTCTGCAGGAGAGGAACTTTCTGCTAAAAACACTTGGTGTTGAATCCGCATCTCCTTGTCCAAGCGCTAATCCTTTACAACCACCCCCTTGCAAAAGAGTCCTTCTCGATAGCTTGTAAACCAAACCACACCAGATCTTTAAACCAAAAAGCCATTTCTAAAACTGCGGTTATGTCTCCAAGGAGTCGACATAACTTGCATTTCTTCCCTCTTTTTCCTTAGATTTTCATCATAGGTTTGCAGCCATATCGGCCTGAAAAGTTTTAGTGAAGCGGGCGTGCCATGATCTGCATTTTTTTGTTTCCTCAGTGGTTATAATCTAGAATCTAGAATGTTAAAGGTAACATTTCTAAGTCTAGATCAATCCCAGAACCTGAGTTTCTCTCTCAGATACTCAAGATTCCAATGCTCACTCATTACGAGAGTTTCTTTTCACCCATCCATCATATACTCCAACCCATTTCATAAAAGGGTCCAAAGTTTGTGTTTTCTTTCTTCTTCCATACATGATTTGTGTGTCTAAGAAAAATTCTTTCGTTTGTCTCCCTCTTCAAGGGTCAAAACCCAGATACATAATCTGGGTCTTTTCATCCCCCATGAATTCTTGATTTGTTGTTTTCTCTGTACAGAACCTATAATATTACACAAAAAGTAGAGTTTTTGTTTCCGGAGTGTGAAAGTAAGGAAAAAGATAAACAACTTGAGAGAGAGGCATATCGCCTTTCTGTAATACAGTAATGATTACAAAACAGACAGAAGAAGAAGAAGAAAGATGAAATGATAAACCAAGATTTTCATATGGTTTTGGAACCAGAAAAAAAGAAGAGATTTTTCCTCAATTTTCTTTATGTAGTAACTTCCCACAGGTGTGAGAAGACGATTAAGAAAGAATTTATTTTGTTTACCACTTCATATGATTTGTAAAGAGGTTATATGAGTGGAAATGATTGGATTTTGGTGTGAATTATAGTTATAAACGTACCTATGATTATCTTGAGCATCGTCTCCTTCGTCGTCATTATAGAGTTGCAGAAAAAGAAAAGATTCAGAAGAAGACGTTTCTTAGTTGGATCTGGATCTGTTTCTCTATAAAATTGGAAGTGTTTAAGTAAGTGTTAGTTAGTGGAAGACAAAACGTAATCATCACTTTCTAACTTTTGTTTTGAGTTTGAATTTTTCACCCTCTCTTTCCATTGTTAGAATCAAACCGAACCTTACATACCTGTCGGTCCAAGCTAGAATCGTTATTCCAGCCCGGTTTGCGTCAGATTCTGTTTAAACCGTTAAAATTTGATGAATACCGCTCAAACCAATGATCTGGGTTACATATCACAACCGGTTTATATTCAAACATTAGCTTTATATTCTGTATGGTTATGGATTTATTTCCGTCAACTAAACGAATTTATACGAATAAACCTATTTCCACTCGTATTTTTTGGTCTTTCCTAAGTTACATAAACTATGTTTTTCTTCTGTAAACTACATAAACTTCATAAATGATTCCAATTACAGAAATTCTGTTAATATTTATACGTTAAATTGTTATTAAACCTTATTTTATTTTGAAAATATGATTTTAATTTGAAATAAACCCAAATTTAAACTAGATTTTTGAATTAGAATAAAATTTAGTAACTATTTAACGTGTAAATATTAATATAATTTCTACAATTATAATAATTTATGAAATTTATATAATTTATGAAAAAAATACAGTTTATTTAGTTAAAAAAAACCCAAAAAATATGGATATAAATAGCTTTAATCGCATAAATTTGTGTAGATAACGGAAGTAAACCCTATGGTTATTAATGCATTAGCTTTACAGTTGACTAATCTGATTTTAGATTCTCTACATGAAGAAGGTAAAACACAAACAACTAAAGAAATTTGAAATTATGTGTAATTTTGGGAGCAATAAAAACAGAACCATTCTAAGTGTTTTTCAATCTTTCTTCAACTCTTTTGCTTCTTCTCCACTCTCTGCAACTTTTTCCATTTAAGGTAAATCTGATACGACAAACCACCAAACACCATTGAAACACATCCCCATTGCTTCATCGACAATGGATTTCCGCTCATTACCGATGACACAACGATGCTAACAAACTTTCTTGTCGTGGTTATGGTTGTGTTAGCTAGTGACCCGAAGTTACTTATAGTCATAAAGATAAAGTTTTGTCCCACGGCACCACATAGGCAATACTTTAGAATGTCCCATGAGGCTTCCGGGTGTTGCTTACAGAACTGAACTGCTTCGAATCCAATCCCTTGCGGTAATCCAAACATGTAGATCATGTTGTATATTGTGCCCCATAAATTCATTCCCAGCATTATGTCCCACGCTTCGGTTTCTGGGTACCTGTAAAACTTTCATTTGTATGGTGATATGATTATAGATGGAAGATTGTAAGAAGTTTATGATCAGATCAATATATACCTTGAGGCAATGGAGTCCTGGGTGGCATTTGTGAATCCGTCAAAGGCGAGGTTTAAGAAGCAAAGTGCGTATCCGAGGGGTGCATTCGGATGTGCTAGCTTGCTAATTGTCTTAGAGCTTGTCTGAAAAAAAACAAACAAATCAAAAGTTTAATAATATGTTATGATCAAAGATTTTGGATGAGCAGATTTGCATACCTTAAGAAGAGCAAATATAGCTACTCCTCCCGCGACAAGAAACGTGGAAATGTACTCAGGGAAAGTGTATCTCATTCCGTAAACTAAAGTTCCCATCAACATGACTGCATCACGAAAAAAACACAAATCAGATATCTTGAGAAGAAATATGTAAGAAAGAGAGTTTCATGATCAGCTTCTTTGAGGTATTAATTGGTTGAACTTTTGAAACTACAGATATATACCATACCTGGAATCATTTTTGAAGATTTTGCCAGGACCTGCACGAAAGAAAAATCAGAACTCAAACCATCACTTAGCTAAGAAATAGTTAAAAAAAAACCATAACCTGAGTATTAAGGATCAGGTTTTAGTTACCTGAGCTGGATAACTGATATACTTCAAGGCTTCAATTCCCATTGCAGGACCAATCGTATTAGTAATGCCAGCACTCCAGTACGCCCACCATGGTGCTCCACCGTTACCATCATTCGACCAGAGTTTAATCACTGGGCATAATCAGATTATAGAAAAAGACAATTTGAGCTCCATTTGTCTATATTCGATGATAAGGAAACTGAGATGGAATTGAACAAGTGCTCACTTATATAAGACCAGACCAAGCAGACTACACTTTGAGCCAAGTTCAAGAATGCAAGGTGCTCGAACCTCTTCTTATCTGGACCGAATATTTTCGTGGACCTAATCAAATTACGAGTTTATTTAGTCCATGAACCAAGAACAGTAGTGCATTTGCATATGGGTCAGTAACGAGTTTTCTGCAGCTATGTGTCTAGAAATTCCAACCACATTATTCGAATACAGTAGTGTATTTGCATATAGATCATTAACAAGCTCCTGCAGCTATATGACTCTAGAGAACCCAATTACACATTGTGAATACAGTAGTGCATTTGCAGACGATCATGGTCCGTAGACTAAGGATCTAAAATTAGCAACAATCTCGCAACAACAAGCCGAATCGAGTAATGGTCACGGAAACAATTCACGGACGAGAATCAATCCGCTAACTAAAACTACTTACAGAGTTTCCTGAAGAACGCCTTGGTAGATGTAGGCGGACCAGATCCCGGAGACACACAACGCCAAGAACAGAATTCGCCGGAGTCCGGAGCCATGGACCTCCATCTTCCTCCGGAAACGCTCCGACACCGCCGACTATTCCGACGACGACGCAACGATCGAATTTCAATGTTCCTTATCGAATCGCAAACTACTGAAATGTTTGGAAGACCAAGTAATCGGCGCGAAATAGACGTCAACGGTACACGTGGAATCTAAACACTGGACTGATGATCTCACTGTACGTTTCTGATTGGTTACGATGACGCGTATGCTCTTTTGGAGTCCAACTCGTGCACAATGGTCTCCGTTTCTGAGATAGAAAGATAAACTAGACGCCGTTTGGATATCGATAAAACCACACGCTTGTCACTAAAAGTTGCAACATGTTGGAACTTGGAAAGTCTCGGTGGGTGCTTCGAAGTTGACCAAAGCAGAGTGTTTCTAGTAAGACAAGTCCGTTCCACAGTCCCTTCAAACCTAGGCAATAAATTCTTACAGTAGTTTACAGAAGGAGAGATATTGTCATCACCGAATCTTAAAGCTTTCACCTTTAACTTCATTCAGGATTTCACTTCATTTATTACCAAACTTTCTATATTAATCTTCGTAGGACTTCAGTGCTAAATTTTCAGACTTTGGTCTAGCTAAAGCAGGTCATATCGGTGACAAGACTCATGTCTTTCTTCACACAAGTAATGGGTACTCATGAATATGCAGTCCTTGAGTATGTAGCCACAGGTGAGAAGCTTTGGCCTTAGCTTCAAAAACATTAGCATTTGCTTCAATATCTTAACCCCTTTGCTTTAAGAGCTTTCTCCTTTACCTCAATAGCCTTTTAACATCCTGCTTTCAAAAGCTTTTTATCTCTTTGCTTCAAAAGCTTTCGCCTTTGTGTCTCATACACTTCATTTCCTAAAACTCTTATGCTGAAATCTCATTTTCATCTGCAGATCGATTAACTTGACAAATCAAAAGTAGGAATGGAACTGAATCTAGTAGATTGGGCAACACCGTAACTCAAGGACAAGCAAAAGGTGTTTCGAATGATGGACACGAGATTAGGTGGTCTGTATCCTCAAAAGGGTGCATACACAGCTATAATTTTGCACTGCAATGCTTAAACCCTGATGGAAAACTCAAACCGAAAAATGTCACAAGTTTTAGCCAAATTAGATCAGCTTGAATCAGCAACTACTAAACCTGGAAGTGGAATTGGAACAAGACAAGCTCAGATTGATTCTCTGAGAGGAAGTAAGGGATCACTAGTACAGAAATCTCCGAGGAGATATACTCATGATCGGCTTCTCTTACACCTAACTCCTCCAATTGCTTCTCCTGTGCCTTCTCTCACAATCAATCTCCATCGTGTAATAATTCTCTGTTGTTGAATGTTGCTCTGTGTATACTAATGCATCTGTTCACACTATATGGGATTTGTGGATTTGATGTTCTATTCAAAGGATCAACATTTATAAGCTTTGGTTCAATTTTTGTTTGCTTTGTGTTTAATCGTTTGGAGATTTATAAGATGGGCATTTGGATATTCGGTTCAGTTTCCGTCGGTTATTTTTGATTTCAGTTTTTTAGTTGATAAAATTAAATATCTATTCGGTTATTTTTATATTTCGGTTCAGGTTCAGTTTGGGTATACCTTGGTTTCAGTCGGTTCAGTTATTAATTTTAACCGAAAATAATTTGAACCAAAAATAACTAAAATAACCAAAATAAGCAAAAAATAACTGAAAAATAACAAAAAAATAACCGAAAATAATAAAAAATAATCGAAAATAACCAAAATATTTTCGAATAACTAAAATTAATATAGTTTTTTCTGATATTATTTCGGTTTTTGCTTCGTTTTCGGTTAGTAAAAAAATCATAATTTCTCAAAATAATATCTGTTCAATTATTTTTTTATAACAAAATACCAGCCAAAATCTGTTTTTCGGTCGGTTCATTTAGTTCAGATTATTTGCCCTCCTCTATATTTATCATTTCACCATCGAACTCGAACTGAAATTTTGAATTACAAAATAGCATTACCTTTTTTTTGTGAGATATAATATTTCATTTGTATACACAGTCTAGGTTGTTTTTTTCTATCTTTTATTTCTTGTTGGGTCTACAGAAAACAAAAAATCCAAAATTCAATAAGCTGTAAGTGAGTATAGAGAGCTATTTTAAGAACTATTTACTAAAACCCTTTTCGTTTGGGAAAAACAACGATTCCGAGAGTAAAAACCAAAGAAACATGCCAAAGACACACCACACCACACCAAACCAAACCAAACCAAACCCAAACACACAAATAAAACATAAAAAAACAAAAGCAGTTAAATAGTTCAAAAGGTTTCAGAGCTTTGTTCAAAGTGTAAGATGATGAGGACGACACGTTAGATTGCTTTCTCTATTGCCTCAAAAAGATTTCACCGTTTCCACTCAGCTTTAATGGATTTATCTGAAATAGACATCAACAAAATGGGTTTAACGGATGATATTTCAGTGTAAAGTTTGAATCTTTAGACTTCTTACCACCAATGTCCTTGGAAGACGAAAAAGATCTGTCACTGTTCATTGATCCTTTAGCTGAAGCTATAAGAAGTCTGTGAGCACTTGGAGACATTGTACTCAGCTTACCATTGGCTGCAGGAGGAAGAGAGTGGCGCCGTGTTGTTCCGTTTTTCTCTGGCTTCTCTTGAGCAATTCGTGGAGACCCTTGTCCTCTTACTCTTGCCTTTGCAGATGCAGTTGGAGCCATATAGCTTGGGATTTTTCGCCCGCTGTGTGTAAGCCCATCATTTTGATGATGATTCTCAATCGTTGCAGGCAACGAAGCTCGTCTAACACTTGGTTTTCTATTTTCAGAAGCAGCATTTCCATTCTCAGAACTAATAATCTGTACGTCTGGCTCTTGGATCTCTTCTTCAGCTTTGCCAATACTCTCTGCAGTTTTGAGCTCCTCTTGCTCTGGGTTATCCAAAACAGGTGATTTCTCATCTTTATCAAAATCAGCTTCTTTCGAAACTGTTTCAGGGATAATTTTCATGTTATTATCTTCAGGAGTTTCAACTACAGAAACTGAAACCTTATCACCAGGCGATTCTTTCTGCACTGAATCTGCAATCTCTTTCTTTTTCTCAACGGATTTGCAGGTAGCTTTCTCTACCCCATTAGAAAGTGAAGCACTTTTTACATGAATTCTAGGCTTCTCATCTTTAACCTCCAATGAAGACCCTTCCTTTATGGCGCTAGTACTTTTTCTCGAACTCTGCTTGGACTTTTCATTCTCGATTCTCGAAAGTTCTTTACCAAGCGTTGAAGCCTTCCTCACAGTTCGCTTAGGCTTCTCATTTTCAGCTGTATAACGGCTACTAGAGCTAGTTCCAGTATTGGAAGCACCGGATGGTTTCTTGATACATTTCTTAAATTTTCCCTTCTCCGTTTCAACAGCTTGAAAACTTCGTTTCTTTGTCTGAGATTGTGGAACCAAGTTCTTAACTGCCAGTGGACCAGGGGCCCAAAGTTGCAATTGTGTCCATCGTTCAAGCCATACCATGGCTGAGTTAGGATCCTCAGGACCATATTGGATATTCAGAGGCAATGCCGTTGGTGATGAAACCAGAAGCTGAAAAAAAGTCAGGGAAACAAATAAATCAAGAACACCTCACAGAATCTCATACAAAATATGTTGATGTTACCTTATCAACCATGGAGAGCTTTGTGGGATTCACCATCCAACTGTATGTGCTTCCTTGCAAAGTTTCAGAATTCTTGGTTTCCTAATAGACAAAAAATTTCATCTTCCAAAGCAAAAAAACAGAGAAACAATTTCCAAAGTGGAATGTTTAAACTAGCAGATACCATATTTGTTTTCTGGAGTTGAACCCTGGTTTCTGAAGATCTAGCTGTGTTTCCACGAGCAAGTGCTTGTACCTTCACGATTCCCCAAATGCACGAGTATGTAGCAACAGCTTGTCTTCTAACCAGGTGACCACGGATAACTGCTTGCAGCTTTATGATACCTTTGAGGGTTTGAAATTCTTCATGGGCCTTATCGAGTTAAAAAAACCAACAGGGTATCAGCAAAGTAAGACCTGAAATCTCAATAATATAATGTAGAAGAAGACAAGAATTCACCTGACGAGCTCTAAATGCAGCTTGAACCTTTGTGGCAGCTTCTTCAAGCTTGAGTTCTTCTTCGCCATTCCCTGACTCAAGATTCAAATTCGACTCATCGCCTTCAATGTCTTCGTTTGGCTGCTTCTGAGCGAGTACAACATCTGGGACTGTTACAGTTTGAATAGCTGCAACTTGTTGTGATGAAACTACTACCGGAGGAGGATCGGTAGGTAAATTTGAGACAGTGTTATCCTTCACTTTCACCACAAGCTCTTCTTTCTTTGCAGATCTCTATCAAATATGAACAATGTTTACCATTACCATAATGTTTTAGTTAAAGAAAATCAAAAACTTCCCCTCCAGATTCTTACCAATTTCTCGCTTTCTTTCTCCAAATTCGTTTTTGATGACTTCTTCCCAAGAAGAGACTTGATCCATTTACCAGGACTTGGAGTTTTGCCCATTTTCAAATGTCTATAATTAGAAAGTTGCTAGAAAACTAGAAACCTGCAAAACCAAGAACACATTCGCCACAATAAGCACAAGCCAAGGTTAAAAACAAACAGTCTGTGAGTTTCAAGTACTACAATTACAAAAGCCATGGAACTTTCAATCTTACTCGAAGTTGAAAAATAGAATCAAAAATCTGTAAACAGAAAACCCTAGAAAACACACACAGGTCATAAAACAGAGAGAGAGAAACACTTAGACCCATCAACTAAAGTGTAAAAAGCTGAGATTTTGATGATAGTAAACCAAAACCCATGTAAATTTAACAGAGAAACAAGAGGGAAGATGTAAAGAGTGAATAAACAAATTAGACTATAAAACCGAATAGAGATATACGATGGTAAGTGAAATCAAAGAGTGAATGAAAATGGAGTAACCAGTTAGTACCCAGATCTGGGTAGAAATCAAAACCGGACACTATGTTTGTGAGGTTTTTCTTAAAATGGGCTAAAAAGAAAATTTAAAAATGTCAACCTTAAATGGGATCCCCACTTCCCCAGTATCGCTGAAGATAGACGCAGAATCGTCTCTGTTTGGATCTTCTATATGTTGACTGTGTACAAAACGGCGACGTTTACTGATTTTTCATAATGGGCCTTGTTAATGGGTAAAAGTGGGTATGAGCCCATTCCTGACATCGAAAATTATTAAACATTTCGATATTCGGTTTGGTTTCAGTCGGTTATTTCCGGTTTCCATTTTTTTTGGTAAAACTAAAAATCCATTTATTTATTTTTATATTTCAATTTGGTTTTGGTTCGGTTATACCTCAGTTTTGATCAATTCGGTTATTAAATTTAAAAATAAAAAATAACCGAAATAATCAAAATAACCGAAAATAACTAAAATAATCGAAATTAACCAAAAAATAACAAAAAATAACTAAAAATAACTGAAATATCTGAAATATTTGAAATATCTGAAATATCTGAAATATAACCGAAAATAATTCGCTTTTTTCAAATATTATTTTAGTTTTCAGTTCGATTTCGGTTAATAACCAATAATATAGTTTTCCAAAATAATATATGTTCGATTATTTTTTTATAATTGAATACCATCTAAAAACTATATTTCAGTTCGATTTCAAATCGGTTTTTGATCGGTTTATTTTTGATCGGTTTATTCAATTTGGATTATTTGTACAAAACTAGTTTGTTAATTAAAGTATCTCTTCGAAGACAAAATATAAATGCCTGTTGTGAGACAGTGACGATTATTCCAAGGCTGTTGCATGTGCTTCATTATCTGAAATCCATAATTATCAATTAATAAAAAAAGAGTAGATGAACAGTTCAGAAGAACAAAAGAGTACAGCTCGACATTTGTAGGAATCTGTAGAGAAAGAATGTTAAAGAAAGAACACAAACGTAATGGCTTCGCTATCTTGCGAACCAAAAAACGACATACATTTCTTGATCTTATTCTCACCGACAAGTAACCAAACATTAAACATTTCTAATCTGATCAATTATTCAGAGTTTGTTATGTAATCAAAGAAGAAATCCCTAATATATTATTTGGGAAACTTTTTAACAAAGTAACCTTATCCTAACGTGTTAATAACAAAAATACCAGCTGACGTGTCAACACCACAGCGAGTTTCAGATTAAATATATAAAAGGATTTAACTTACTAGAATAATTACAATACATGCCACTGATATTAATTTGGTTAGAGAATAAATATAATTTATTCAACTAACCAAAAATTAATATTACATTTGCAAAAACAATAATTTTATTTTTTAAAATTTTGTATATGTTAATTTATAAATAATTTCAAATAAATATAAATAGATTTAAGTTATTACCATAATCCCTAATATATTATTTGAGAAATATTTTAATAAAATAATTTTACTCTGACGTGTTATTAACAGAAATACCATGCTGACGTATCATAACTAAAGTAAATTTCAAATAAATATATAAATGAGTTTAACTTATTAGAATAATTACAAGTATATCATTGTTATTAATTTTGTTATATAATTAATATATTTTATTAAAATAATAAAAAATACTATTAAATTCGTAAAAAATAATGATTTTTCTTTTTTTAATTTTTATATACAAAAATTAATGTTAAAAGTAATTTTAAATAAAATTTAAAATTATATAAATATTTAATTTATAATTACTAATAAAATATAATTTACGAATATTTTTCCCCACGCATAGCGTGGGTATGAATCTAGTTTTAGTTATTTTGAAACAAAATCACGTGTTGTAACATAGAAAAGATCCCTTCAATAATAATAAAAAAGAACATTGTCATGTTCGTTCGTCTATGCATTAAAAACAACCTGTCAAGCTGAGGTTGTGCAATGTGCAGTAATGAACAAACAAACAAACAAATAAAAATATTAATATGATGTGAAATCAAACATCGCATTTATTGGGATTCCTCTTTTCTTTTGTTTTCCCCACGAAAATCTTAAGAAAGATTAAAAAAAGTTGATCCCAAGTTTTCCTCCATTTTCCTCTATAGATCTGTGATCTCAGAAAAATATGAAAACTTTCAATGAGTTTGTGTTTCTCTAAGCTAAAACACATATCCACAAACTGTAATTTTTCCCGAGAAAAATGCAGAATTCTCACCAGACCAATGTATTTTCCCTCACTTGCCTTCTTTTTCTTCTTCTTCTTCTTCTTCCATCACTGTCAATGTCTCAGCCAACTTCAAGCGAATCAAAAACTCTCATTGAAATCCAAAAGCAACTACAATATCCACAGATTCTTCAATCGTGGACCAATACAGCTAATTTCTGTCACATTCCTCCTTCTCCTTCCTTCAGAATCATTTGCTTCAACGGCCACATAACTGAACTAACCATCGTCGGAAACAGAACCAGTAAGCTCTCCGGAAGATTTGACAAACTCTTCACTCTTCTTACAAAACTCTCCAACTTAAACACTTTGTCTCTTACTTCATTGGGAATTTCTGGTCTCCTCTCTCCTCAAGTCATCATCAAGTTATCTGCTTCTCTCGAATCGCTCAATCTCAGCTCTAATTTCATCTCAGGGAAAATCCCAAAAGAGGTTTCGTCTTTGAAGAAACTGAAAAGCCTTGTTTTATCAGACAATCTGTTCGACGGCTCTGTCTCTGATCTAAGAGGTTTGTCGAATCTCCAAGAGCTAGATTTGGGAAGCAATAATCTCGGTCCTGACGTTCCTTCACTCCCAAGTAATCTTATCGCTGTTTCATTGAAGAACAACAACTTTAGATCCAAGATTCCAGATCAGATCAAGAAGCTTAATAAGCTTCAAAGTTTAGACCTTTCTTCCAATGAATTCACTGGGTCGATTCCAGAGTTTCTGTTCTTTCTTCCCTCTCTTCAAAATCTCAGTCTGGACCAGAATCTGTTAAGCGGGTCACTTCCAAATTCTTCATGCAGCTCCCCGAAAATTAAAACTTTAGACGTTTCTCACAATCTTTTAACCGGAAAGCTTCCCTCTTGCTACTCTTCCAAGAGTTTCAGGAATCAAACAGTGCTCTTCTCATTCAATTGCTTGTCTTTGATTGGGTCTCCAAACGCCAAGTATCAGCGTCCGCTTTCGTTCTGTCAAAACCAAGCGAGCAAAGCAATAGCTGTGGAACCTGTCCCTAAGGTTGAAGAGAAAGATTCTGCAGGACTCAAACTCGGGTTTGTGATTTTAGTAATTATTGGTGTCGTCATCCTTGCAGCAGTTTTGGTTCTGCTGGTTTTGATTGTCCTGAGAAGAAGAAGAGCAAGATCAGAAGAAGATTCTTTTGATGTAAACAACAACAACAATGAGAGACCTGCCTCTGATAAAGTCTCAGTTTGCAGCACCACAACCACCAGCACTAAGTCACTGCCAGATTCAAGTAAACAAATTCGTACTTTGAAATCTTGAGATTGAGTTTTTCTCTAGCAAAAACCAAAACCACTAACAGAATTTTGCGAATGTAGGACGTGTACCACAAACAATGAGATCCGCCGTTATTGGTCTGCCACCATACCGTGTTTTCTGCTTGGAGGAACTGGAAGAAGCAACTAACGACTTTGATGCAGCAAGTCTTTTCTGTGAACAGGTAAAACAAAACAAAATAAAAACATGACTCGAGTCACTGGTCATAAACCGAACCCCTGGTTGATTGATATATAATTGGTATTCCAACAGCTGTACAGAGGTTGTCTTAGAGAAGGTATTGCAGTGACAGTAAGATGTATCAAGCTGAAGCAAAAGACTTTGCCAGAGCGCTTGGCTCAACAGATGGAAGTTTTGTCAAAGCTAAGGCATATGCATTTGGTTAGTGTTCTTGGACACTGCATTGTCAGTAACCAAGACCACAACCAACACACTGGAAACACCATTTTCATTGTCCAAGAACATATCTCAAATGGGTCCCTGAGGGACTTCCTCACAGGTTATATTGAGGTTACCTGAAAAAAGAACACTGAATATATTGAGGTTTCAAGAGATTTAAATGAGATTTTTTAAAATCAGATTGTAGGAAGAAAGAGGTGCTGAAATGGCCTCAGAGAATGGCGATAGCCATAGGAGTCGCTCGAGGGATACAGTTCTTGCACATGGGAGTAGCACCAGGAATCTTTGGGAACAATTTGGAGATAGAGAATATCTTGCTTGATGAAACACTCACTGTAAAAATCAGTGGCTATACGATTCCTTTACTATCCAAGGTATTAAAAACCACTGAATAATTTTCTTTCTTACTTCATTTAATTCGACCTAAGAAAATTTCATGGCATTTCTAGGTTGGAGCAGAGAGCCCTCAAGTCAAAAGCCCCCGGAGGTCGTTTGAGCTTATTAAAATATTGATTAAGTGTGTACTGTTCTATCAAATACTGAATCTTGTTAGTGATTTTGTGCAGTAATGAGGATGGAGAGAAAGAAGATGTGTACCAGTTTGGACTGATACTACTTCAGATCATTACAGGCAAAGTAGTAGCTGCAGGCTCTTCGGAGATGGGGAGTTTGAAGCTTCAGGTCTGTTCTGTTTCAATCAGAGCCTCTTCATCTTTGTTAATCCGACATGGCTCACAAAATTGAAACCTTTTTCGTTAAATTATTGCAGATGGAGAATGGTTTGAGAGATGAACCATCAGTATTGAGCAGCTTAGTAGATCCATCTGTTAGAGGAACATATGCTTATGAGTCACTGAGGACAACAACAGAATTTGCTATCAACTGTCTTTGTGAAGATCAGAGTAAGCGACCATCAATAGAGGATGTTGTATGGAATCTGCAGTATACAATTCAAGTGCAGCAAGGATGGTCAACAAGCAGTGGGCAACATGAATCGTCCATGAAGGCAATATATGAATGAAAATTTCTTTTACGAAAATGATCATAAAGAGAGACAAAACTGTAGAAACAAGAAAGAAACAACAAGGTCAACATGTTCATTTAGACAATACAAGCTTAGTGATCTGTTGTTTCAAATAAAAGCAAAAGGAGATCAGCAAGAATGATCGAATTGAAATAGATATGATCTTAATTTTTTTAAATATATGGAGATACATAGAAACAGTAAAAACAACAAGTAACAAGAGTTTGAAAACACACAAGGATATGAAAGAGAGAGAGAGATGTGTTGGTGGAATCAAACGCCAGAGAGGAGGTTTAATGGTTTTTGAAGACAAACGGTACAACAGTTATTATTATTACTAGTCTGCTGTCCAGCTTTGTTCAACAACCTCACGAACTCTTCTGTTGTACTCGCGCTTGCTTTCGCTGAACATTCGTGCAGCTTCCGAATTCGCAGGAGAATTCGGATTGGGATCACAGAGTAATGACTGTGATTAAAAATTAAGATAAATTGTTCAGCCAATGTGATCATATCAAGAAGAATACTTTAAAATGGAGATCAAATATCCGTAGAAAAGGGCAGTAGATGAAGCAGAAGAAGAACAATCATTAACAATTTAACTGAGAAACAGGACATGAGAAGCATTTGCATTCCGATATGACATTTATTGAAATTATATGTATACCTGGATGGAGGTAAGTATAGCAGCAACATCATATATTGGACTCCACTGGTTTTGGAGAATGTCCAAGCATATACTCCCATCAGCATAAACTACACGACATTAACCAAAGTGTTAGTTTTTGTGAATCACATGCACTCAGAATAAGATGAGATTGTTATCCTTAACTTACTGTTTGGATGGAACATCCGTGAAACAAACCGAACTGTTGGTGGTTTGTTTGGATAGTCTTCTGAAAACTGCAATGAGAGTTTGAAAGTACCTGAAAAGATCATACAAGAGAGGTATAAGAACATAAATGAACGAAGAACAATTGCTAAAATTTCAAGTGATTACAATAACAGAGCTATACCTCCATCCCATGGGGTATCATCAGGCCTGAAAATCCACACAAAAGGCTTAATAAGTAAAGTGCATACTTGGAATGTTTGTGAAACGGAAGAAGCATCGATTTTTACCCGAATATAACGGCATTCCATAGCATGATATTGTTGTCTTGAGGGGCACCGCTAATTCCTGCAGGTGGGTCTTGCTGCAACCTCTTGAAATCCCTCATCAATCTCTTTCTCGCTGGAGTCGACATCCTTCTCTTACTCTACCAAAAATCCAGTAAGCACCAAAAGATTGTATGAGGAACCCAATCAACAAATTCGAAAGCAAAGAACTTTCAATTTGTTCTAAATTTTGGTTGTTATCAGCTTTAACAGCACACTCCAGATTTTGGAATGTCTATCCAATTGCCTCAAATTATAGTCAAACTAACTAGTTTTGTCATACATTTATAATCTATGGTCATCATATAACTAGCATAAAACGCATATCAATCGGAAATGGGGAAAGCAATTTCTGTACAAAACAACACAGTTCTCATTAACATAGAAAGCGCTTATGATCAAATCAAATCACCCACAACAAGCAGCCAAAAATTGATAAGCACGTAAGAAAGCAAAGTAAAATTCACGGATCTAGCATCGAAATCGTGTAAGAGATCAGATAACAAAAGAAATCATGAGAGAGATCTTACTGTTGAGCCAAAAAAGGGTAAAGATCGAGGGGAGAACGGTGGAGGTCGTCTTCAAGCGAGCATTTCTTCTTGCGGCGAGATATAAAGGACCAGAAATTAAAAGACGATGATATTCACCGGCGATGAGAGAAAAAGTCTCCGATCGATTCTCCAATTTCACCTTTGCGATTTGTGAGAAATGATGTGGAACTTCGTAAAACGCACGCAGTGATGACCTTCTAGATACTTCCATCTAAAATAACATATCTGTTGTGTACAGTCAGATATTTTGCTTCAGGCAATGCAAGAGGCGCTTAACCGAAAACTTAAACCGTAATAGTAACCGGTTTGAATCAGATTTTAACCAACACTGTTGTTTTTGATCCCATGTCGACGACAATGGAGAGGCTTTGCTTTGATTATCGCTGACTAATGACTATGTTAACAAGACAAACCTCACGAGTCACCGAGTCAAGAATCTCGAGACCGGTGTTTCCACGCGCCGCCACTATTCTGCTGACTCTGCTAAGCTCGGTGATGCTCTGCACGTCTAAGTCATCAAAACCGGGTTTTTCGTCTCGGTGTTCACTATCACGGCTCTGGTGAGTAATAAGTATGTACATGAAGGTGAAGCCAGGCGACGATGCCCTTAAGGTGCTCAACGAAATGCCTACGAGGAGTATTGCGAGTGTTAATGCGGCGATTTTGGACTTTTGGAGATTGAGTTTTCTAGAGATGTGTTTAGATTGTTTGGAAGCTAGGTATCTGGGTCTGGAACGACGTTTACAGTAGCTTGCTTACTCTTCTTTGCTTGGTGCATGTAGGAAGCGGTCCTGTGCTTGGAGAGGAAGCGACAATGAAGCTAGCAGAGTTAGAGCTAGAGAATCCAGCTCCATTTCTCACTAGGAAAATGGCAAGATGTGGAAAGCATCAGGTAATAATAGATAAGAAACAACTGGTATATCTTCCAGGTGTTAGATGAGCAATGACGTGGTTCTCTTTGTGGACTATTGGCATGCTCCTGATTCGGAGCTCGTAAAGCAGATGATACAATGATTCAGGTCTACAGCTGCAATGTGGAAAATACTGAAGGACATATCTCAACAAAGAGACAGCTAATTGTGTGGAGGGGGTTTACACTCAGTTTAATGTCCGAATGGGATAATTCAAACACAGATATATGTCTCTTTGTTGGTTTAGAGGCCTTAGTTTTGGCAACCCTGAATTGACTGTATTACTGGTTTACGACCTTCAAATCTGAAGCATTCCTATTCTCTCTAAAGAGACCATAGTTTTGACCCTTTGTGATCAATATTATTTGTAAAGTAAATATAAGACAATAGGACGAGCAAGATGATTTCTGAATTGCCAACACTCTTAACCGTTTTGCTCTAGAATCAATAACAAACACAGACAATGGGTTCTTTTTCCTACACAACACATCCATTTGGTCTAAACACTAGTTCAGTCTCTACTACTGCTCCTTGTTCTCTTTTGTTGTCTCCATCGGCTCTTAGTGGCTCATTTATTTGCAGTAACAAAAATTCGGAACGGAACAAAGAACTGAATTTTCAAGTTTGTTTCTAATCTCCATCATCTACCCCATTCGTAGTCTCCTCCATATTTAGGAGGTGCATTGTTAAGGCGGTTAGACTCTTCTGGTTTGATAGAGTTTGCAAATGCGTTCCAGCCTATCAGGTGCGGCAAGATGAACTGTGATACAATGCACAAAATTAGAACAAAGGCAAAGGCTTTTCACACAGAGAGAGATAGAGAGCTTACGTTGAAAGCACAAGTAAGAACAGCAAACTCTGCTTTACTGATTGGTATGTATACACTCTCATCTACATTCAAAAGCTTATTTTGCACACCTTCATTCAAAATAAACATTGGATATTAGAAGATGTTGAAGCCATGAGAATACAAAATAAGGAAGAAGAAAGCCTTGCTTACTCAGGTTAAAGAAGCGGCCAGAACCATCTGGGAGGGGTTCGACTTTCAACACTTTCCTCACTTTACCTTCATCACTACTACAACAGCAACAACACAACATCGATTAAGAATCAGACCTAAATAGACAACATAATCTCTACAATTATATATATATCTCATAGGATCCTAAATTATACCCTTTTCCCTTGAATGGATCATGGAAGAATTCACATGATTCCCTCGGCCCAAGGCTAACTAAATTACCGATTTCTGTAATCGACAATGAGAAAACCTGCATCAATTTACATCAAAACATGATCTTACCATAATCATAATAGAAAACCAAAAAAGCTCTGACTTAGTATATAAAACTAGACCTGCACATTTGACATCAAATCATGATCTTACGACAAGCATAATAGAAAGTAAAAAGGCTGCTTCTTTCATTAAACCGAGTCATGATCATTGTCACAATCTATAAATAACTAAGTTGAAAATAAAACCAAACCTGCATTATTTCACATCAAAACATGAACTTATCACAATCATAATACAAAGTAAAAAAAAATCTGCTTCTTTTCACAATATTAACTTAATCATTATAACAATCTATAAAGAACTAAAGATAAAAAAAAGACCTGTTTCCTGCTCCAATCGTACTGACGAACACCAGCTGAAGGAGCAAACTGGAGCAGCAAGAAACCTTCTTTCGTAAGCTTGAACGCACCAGACTAGATATAGAGACAATTGAGATAAATCAAAGATCGATAAGGATGATTCAATAGAGATTGGTAAACATACATACTTCTAAAGCCACAAACTCTGGTGCTCGAGGCTCTATCGTAAGAGCAGCTTTCCCTTTGTAAATCGAATGACCCACGTAATATCGTGGAGAAGATCCTTCAGCTAATCCAAATAAACAAACAAACTCGAATCACAACAAGTATGAGCTCTATTTTAAGAAATTGTGTATTTCATGCTTCCATTTTCAAAATTCACACAGCCATGAGCTACCGTTTTCGCTTATGAACAAACATGTATCACTATGGGTTTCTCGTATGAACCTTCGTTTTTCCAATGTCCATATTCCTAGGATTCGAAACAAGCTTTTTAAGTGTCTTACAGTTTAGCGGAGAGTAAGACGGCGAAGAAAAAGACTCGCTAAACCTCTGCTTCTCGAAGTAATCCTCTTGGCGAGACTTTACCGATAGCTTCACCCTCGCCGTCGGTTTCACAGCGAAGCCAAAACGTTTCCCGGAGATACCACAGTCGGAGAGAAAACGACTGTCTCTAAACTGATGATTTGAAAAGATTTTGGAGTTTGCCGCCATTGGAGGAGAAGATAAGAGTTGGAGACACTGCTGCGACATCGTCTTCGCCACTGATACGACGGGAGGAAAAGGTTTTCAAATTTCAACTAAAGAAATAGAGCTTTTCGTTTAATTCATTTTTACCCAATAATATTTAAGAACCTCACAAAATTGGCCCAATAGTTTCACCAAACTAAGTTACTTAAATGCACGGATCAGATTTCTTTATTACGCTTCTATGGGTCACCAACGGCCCAGATTAGTTTGGTGCAGGGTCAAAGAATATTGATCTACGGAAAAAAATAACAGTTTCTTACGCCGGCGAGCGAAACTTTAGATCTCGACGAAGAAGACAATTTTTCTTTTCACGTCGTGAAGCTTTTTGACGATGACTATGCAATCAGGTATTGGTTTATCAGAGATCTTGGTTTTAGTTGGAGTAGGTACCTGAGGGTTTATCGATCATGATTTGTGGAGTTTCTGAAGGGTGTCCATTCTTATTCGTTATTAATATGAAAATCAGCTCAATACGTTCGTAAGGATCATTGCAGCAAATATTGGAGCTACTTAAGCAAAAATACATCACTTATCTGTCTTCTTTTGTTGCTTTTTTTCCTTGGCAGAATATTGCAAATATGGGTTTGATGTATCTATGCGACTCTATGGGTGGGAGAAAATCACAAGTGCCGGATATTCTGATTTAGGCAAGTGTTCTTGTGAAGAGGTTCATATGAATGAAGAGTTGATATGCATATGGTTCCCAGCAATAATCTAGTGATCTCATGTCTCAACTTTTTTCGTCTTGTCCATTTGGTCTTTTAGGAGAAGCTTTGGCTTTCTGAGAAGTCAAAAACTTTTCTAGTACGTACGAACGAAGAAGCTTCAAGCTCATAGGTATTGTCTGATTCGATACATGATATCAAGTATAGTCGCGGATAGGATCAGATGCAGCAATTAGATTCATAAACTTCCAAATGAAACCCACACTCATCTGATCTATCTCTTGACATGTTTCAGATTTTAAAAGAAAGCTATAAGCTACCACTGATACAAATGGTACTAGATATCATCAAGGTTTGACGAAATAATAGATATAGTATAGGATATTGCAAATAGGGGTGACTAATATGTATTGGTGTTTAAATTAATGTCCTTTCACGCAAGAAAGAAAACTGAAAACAAAAAAAAGAATGTGCTTTTTCTCTAGCCCAAAGAATAATTCAGAACCTACATTTTTCTTCTTCTAGTGTAATAATCTGTACTGCATTATGCACAATTATTTTTCGTTTACCATACCAACACGGTAACAAGCACATGCAGGAGCAGGGAACATTTCTCAGCAGGACTTTCCCGGTTTGCAGCCAAGCGTACCAGCGTTTTTGGTGAGTCTTCTTACCTTTGTACCTGGCTGAGGCCGGATAGCAAACTTTCTAGGGACTGGATTTTTCGGGGCAGCGCTCCATGCGTTTGGCCTTCCTGATTGCACAAAGTAAGCTCCGTTCAAGAAGTAATCTCCTTCTGACTGCCAGTTCCATGATTTCCATTCTGTATAAGGTGTGTACTCTCTCTTTGTAACCTGCATTAAAAAGAAAGAAAGAATCTTTCAAATATGTCTCAATGAGTGTAGTGATTTGTTGATTAGAGAGTGTTATTGAGTTTTTTTTTATTACCTGCTTGGAATCTTCTTTAGGAGGAGCAATGAATCGATTTCCGTGACTTATAATGGTAGGGTTCATGTTTCCACCAATTGCATACATTTTCCAGTGAGTGTAGTCATTGTTCACTACATGGACCAAACCGAATCTGACTCTTGGCATTCTTTGCTCCAATCTCTTACCAAAATGGTTAAACGCAACTGTTATTTGCATTATCTTGTCCATCACATCCTTGTTTTTACCACCAAACAGCATTACCTGCAAACTCCCCAAACAGTAAGTCAGGGGGACTTTGGCTTTTCATTGTTTTTTCTTTTAAGTTTCAGTTTGCATTTAGTGTTAAACCATAAACATCTTAAGCATAAATTCTTTTGTTATTTGTTAACTCAAATGTAGATATTTTGCACTAGACTTCTGTGTTTGAATTTGCAGAAATACTTAATTAATAATGAATTTTGATTTATAGAAGGAAAAAAATGAAGTTGTTGTTCGATTTTGTAAATAAGATATGGTTATAAAATCATTTACCTCGTTATGGTCGGTGAAATGAGAATTGGAGATAGTAATGGCGGTCGATCCCATGATGGCATCGATCATCCCATCAGCACAATTGGTCATGGAGACATGATCAATCCAAATGTTTGTAGCTCCAAAAATACTAATCCCATCACCATCACTCTTTGTCCGAAACCCAAAATGATGTTCTGAGTCTCTAATCAACCCACCAATTCCACGATCAATGTTTTTTACATGAATATTGTGTATAATCACATTCTTCACGAACTGCAACGTTAAACCTGCACCTCCATTTATATGTACACTCACTCCTCGACCGTCGATCGTTTTATCATTCGTGATTATCATTTCTTGTTGCAGTTTTATGATCATGCTTCTCGCAAATATGATCCATAGCGGTCTGTCTCGAGTCACTGCATATCTTAGAGTTCCTGGCTTAGGGTTTATCAAATCGTTGTCGGATGCATCCGTGACTACGTAGATTGGTCCGTCTTTGCCTCCGGTTGTTTTCCGTCCAAATCCGAGGGCGCAATCCGCTAGCTTTTTCCGGTTTTTCTCCCAGTTTTTGTCTCCACGCCAACATTTATCGATCACATTCAGGGATTCGTACCGTCCCCCACGTTTAGGTGTCTTCCAACCACCTTTAACCTGTCCGAGCTCCCTCCTCGTTCCGTTGACTGCCCCTGTCTTCTCCATTGCTCTGAGAAGAAAACAAAAATCAATATAGAAAACATTATTCACATTCAAGGGGAAAAAGTGGTCATTGCTGTGTTCTATACGGTGGAATCGAAGTTGAGGCTGCAACGAGTTTACATTTTTAAATTTGAAGCAACCGATGCACTGTTTCAGAAAACAATGGTTTACTTCTTGAAGAAGGTAGGTTTTGAAGACAAATTAGAGAAAAACAAAAAAAGAAACCCTAATTTACGAGGTTGGTTTTTAGTGGACATACAATGCGGCATGGTAGTTCAAATGGTCCATGACATTAAACGGATTCGGATCATAAGATTCCAAAGCTTGTTGCAACGCATCAGTTTGACGCTGGGTCCAATATTCATCGAAGACTGCGATGTGGGCTAGAACCGGTGGAGTCACGGCGGCTACGGCAAACAAGACGAAGACGATAACGTAGCTCCCAAGATTCAAACAAGCAACCGCCATTTTGAATCGACGGTAAGGTTTGTTTAAAACAAAAATTCCTGTGAAGAAGAACCTTTGAAACTTGTGTCGTCCAAAATGTTTTCTGGCCAGCCCAGGATTAAATTCATCGATTGCTTAATAAACAAGGAACTAAAACGAGAGAGAGATAGCGGAAAAAAACTATGAGAGAGGGAAGGTGAAAGGTATAAATGGAGGATTACGATTACAGAGTGGTTACTAGGTAGCCGTTGGTTTTTAAAATTCTTTGTTTGTTTTCTTGAAATACCAAATATAGTTTGGTTGGTTTTTATTGCTCAATCTATCCTTCTTTTGTGGAATATTTTGAGTTATTTTTGTCTTTACTTTTACATAGACATGTCAATATTGTTCATATCCCATAGGTTTTACCTGCCGTAGAAATAGTATTAAAATTTTCAAATATGATATAATATATAGATAAGTTGACTAAAAAGTAACTTTTCAAAAATTTTGTATTTATATTTTTATCATACTAAAATTTTTTGTTATCAAATATTTTTTTTTGTAAAATATAAATTTATAATTTTATATTATTTTTTAAATATTTGTGGATCATATATATATATATCCATAAATTTAACCAGGATAGATACAAATATATTGGTTTAGCTCCACGGATTTAATATGATCGATCGATATAAATAACCGTTATTCGTTTATTTGCCATCGTTGACTGTGATCAACATTACAGTTACGATTACGACATTTAAACTTCGACTTGCTAAACAGTTTGCCGATTTGAGTTCTAACTTTTATGCGTGAATTTGATACATCGGAAAATTTTTTTTCATTGTATTTGTAACTTCAAATGAGATATATCTTCATTAATCAATGGATTAATACATAAATTATTTCCTTTACATTCCATCAAAATAATGTTATTTTAAATAATAAATATAAAAATAAATAAAATTAATTTTGTAAAATATAAAACATAAGACATAAATAATTTTATTTTAAATAATAAAAAATTTTAATTTTGTAAAATATAAAATTATGGTTTGCGGGTTGAAGAGAAAAGAAAGAATTGGTAACCGTTGGATCCAATGATTGAAGAAAGAGACAACACAGCCCAATGGGCCGATTTGAGCTGAATCAGAAGCGGCGAGTGTATGTTAATTAAGTTAGTGTACAGTATTATTTGCCACGTAAGCAAGCTTGCTTGGATATGATAAGTATGGACACTCAGATTTTTGTCGTTTCCTGCCTCTGTATACGTGGAATCTCGATTTATAGGACCCTCACTCTTAAAACAATACATTCTTTACACACTATAAATTAATTTTAAAATAATATTTTCAAATAAAGTTTTAAATTTAGTATTTTAAAACTGAAAATTCTATAAATAACATAAATTATTTTTGTGAAAATATTTATTTATCAAAATAAATTATTAGTAAAATTAAAATATTATATTTAAGTTTTTTTATAAAAATTTAAATTTAATTTGTTTATTATATAAAAATTTAAAAGTATTTTATATTAAATTTTTTGGTATTTTCATAAACTTAAAATAATAATGTTATATTTAGAACAATTTTTTTTCAATTATTTATGTATTTTTAAATATTAATTAATAAAAAGAGCAAATATATAAAATAGCACATTTTTAAGTTTTTATTCCAAAATAGTATCATTAGTTTAAATTTCCAATAATAATAGTACAGATTAAAATGCATTAAAACTATATTTTAATAGAAAAAAAATTAAATGTTAAATTGGAAATAATGAACCCAAATATAATATTTTAAGTTTATATAAATTTATTTAGAATAAATAAGTATTTTCATATAAATTTTTGTGTTATTTTTGAAAATTTAAATTTATGATGTTAAATTTGGAAGAAAAATTTTAAAAAATACTATTTTAGTATATTACTGTAATATGTGTCAACTGTTAGTTAATGTTGATGTGGATTTTGAGTCTTACGAATTATTAAATATATATATACACCAAAATGATGTGGTTCTTCTTCTTCCTTTCATTGCCATATAAAAACTGGATTCGTTTAAAGATGTCCGAAGCAAAGATATTTAAAATAGTTGCACCATAAATGAGCATTAAGTACACCAATCTTATCCTAAAATCCTAGTGGATAAAATATTAATATGAAATTTAGTAACTTCTAAAACAACAAAATTGGGAAGAAAAGAACTGGCAAAAAAATATCTTTATTTGTTTTGTTTTGTTTTGTTTATATATGATGCGAAGCTGAGAGATGCAACAAAAATCGTTCTCTTTCAATAGCCACAGAAAACGAAACAAAAACAAATTCAGACGAAGAGAGAAGAGAAGACCATAGAAGCAAGTTTCTTCCAAAGAGATTCATCACTTGACGCTAATTTTCCTGATCCTTATCTTTCATTCACTTCTCCGATTTCTTATTCTTCTTCTTCTTCACCTCCCTTTTATTTGAATCGGTGGTTTTTTTTTCTCTCTTTTCATCGTCTGTCTTGGTCGAATTTGGTAAATCTGTGGACGTTAAAGGCTGTGATTTTTCATGAAAACATCTGGTTTTTCTTGACTATCGATTTATTTTTTCGTATTGGGGTTCGTGTTCCGATTTAATTGAAGAAAAAAGGTTTCAATTTCGCTCCAAAACCCACATGGGATTGGCACTGAACAGTAGACTGAGAAGAAGAAGAGGAATAGTCACAGTCGTCATCGAGTGTTTGCTACGATTATGTCCATAAAGAAATCCTCAGGATCGGTTTTCTCTACTGAGGAAGAAGAAACCTTTACCGCTCGTTATTCGTTATGGATCAGAGAAGCTTTAGACGAGCTTCCTCACAATTTCACAATCACAGACCCGTTTATTTCGGGTCACCCGATTGTTTTCGCAAGCCCAGGGTTCCTGAAAATGACTGGGTATTCTAGAGAAGAGGTCATCGGAAGAAATGGGAGGGTTTTTCAGGGGCCTAAGACTAATAGGAGATCCATCATGGAGATTCGCGAGGCGATTCGTGAAGAGAGATCGATTCAAGTGAGTCTGTTGAATTACCGTAAATCGGGATCGCCCTTTTGGATGTTGTTTCATATGATCCCGGTTTTCGAGAGAAGCGATGGGAAAGTGATCCATTTCGTGGCGGCTCAGGTCCCGATTTCAGGACAACAGCGTCCTCGGAAGATGAGAAACGGGTCGGATCTAAGCGGAGATATGTCGGAACGTTCTGAATTAGTGTTTGGTTCTTGTCGAAGAGAAGTTTGCTTGGGTTCTTTCATGCATCAGGATCGAACTTTACTAGTGGAATGTGATGAACAAGGTAATGCATATTGCTTGTTTGATGAAATTCCTTAGAGAGCATTGAATCAGCCAAAAACTCTGTTCTATGGCTGAATCTTCGCTTAACTTCTTAATCAGTATTTACATTTCCTAAGAAAATCGAGTCATTTCTGTTGTTGGCGAAACGCTGTAACTATTGATTAAGCAAAATCACTGCTTCCTGCAAAATTATTGCTTGACTGCAAAACTAGGGTTCTAAATCATCTTTATACTGCAGGGTTAGAGGATTGGGAGCACTGTGAAGCGAGTGAATCCGAGAAGCTAAGAGCTGCGGAAGCAATTAACAATGTTTTATCTATTTTAACACGTTACAGTGAGTTGAGTGGCAGATTAGTCTGTGGAAAGCGGTACGGCTTGCGAGGAGCAGATTGCCTAAGCTCGTCTTTAGTTATCTCTCTCGGTAGAATCAAACAAAGTTTCGTATTGTGAGTTTTTTTGTTCTTGGTTTATTGTGGAGTTACAAGTCTACTACTTTAGATTTTTCCCATGACATTTTTCTGGTAACTTTTGCAGAACCAGTCCATGTTTACCCGACATGCCTATTGTTTATGCGAGTGATGCCTTTTTGACAATGACTGGTGAGTGTGTTTGCCTTCTAGAACTATTGTGAGGTTTCAAAATAATCAACCATCTTGGCACAGTTCGTATATATTCTTTCTTGGAACCATGTTTGCAGGTTACAAGCGACAGGAAGTGTTGGGACAAAACTGTAGATTTCTTAGTGGGGTTGATACAGATTCCTCTGTTCTATACGAGGTAGTAACTTCCTTATTACCTTTTAAGTTAGTAACACGCCTCTAGTTTCATGTGATTAAAGTTGTGAATGTTTTTTTGTTGGTTCAGATGAAGGAATGCATTATAAATGGACGACCATGCACAGTGAAAATACTAAATTACAGGTTAAAGATTTATTTCTTCCAAAACAAGTTTGAGAGGGAATTTGTTTCTTTGGTTTTCTTTTGTCTGATCATTTATGTTTTTATCAGTAACAGAAAAGATAAGAGCACATTCTGGAATTTTCTTCACATATCACCAGTTCGTAATGCTTCAGGCAAGGTATATATCCCTTCATGAATACATACCTCCTGTAACTTAATCCATTGTAGTGCATTATTGCGTTGATACAGTTTCAGTTAGATTCAATCGTTTCAGCAAAATATATTTTTCAAAGAACCTGACATTTCGGTTTAGGTTGAAGGATGAATTTGATGTCGTATTGATTATGGTTTGGTTTGAGTACAGTATGTAAAATTGAACACGAAATAAGTACAGCTTCAGTTAGATTCAATCTTTCAGCAGAATTGATTATGGTTTGGTTTGAGTCAGTTAAAACAGAATCGGTCTTTATGACTTGTGAGAAATCAGTGAACTCTTTGCTCTATTTTTAACACAACTTGGTTGCAGACAGCATATTTTGTAGGTGTCCAAGTGGAAACAAGTTGCAGAGACAGTAAAAGTAAAGAGCTGAGACCGGAGACAAGGCAGCTGAGTGTGGTTGGTGCGGTTAAAGTTGCGGTCCGGAGCTCATTCGTGATGACATGCTAATATAAGTCCGGAAAGAAAATGCCTTGTAGAAAAGAAGTACGAAGTGAACTCGAGAAATCCCTTTTGTTATATATATAGTCATTGTACATGTACATGAATAAAGTCTTTACTTTGATCTTCAAAATCTGGTTTAACTGAGTCATTTTAAGGCAAATTTCTAAAACATAAATATGGTAGCCAATACGGACATTTCCATGGAGGAAATCTTTTGATATTGATTATTATGCAAGATAACATTACTAACAGTTAAAAGAACACAAGAACCGATATGTGAAGAACACTTCTTCAGCATATAAAACAAATTCAAGGAAAACTTGTTCTTATAGACTTCCTAATGTTTCTGAGAGCACTCCACATAAATGTAGAAACAAAGAAGAGAACAACACCAGCTACAATGGCTTCTTTCAGACCAAGATTCACCAGCAAGTTCACCAGCAGACCAGCCAAAACTACACCGCAGAAATTGGACGAAACAGCTGACCAGAACGGCATGTCGAGGAGCGATGCTATAATGGCTCCTGTCCAAGCACCGGTTCCAGGGAATGGAACAGCTACAAATAGCATTAGCCCTAGCCATTGGAACTCTTCCACAGGTCCAGCTTTCTCTTTAGCTCTTTTGAATAAGATTTCAAGTAATTTAGAAGCTGTTTCGCTCTTACTCGCTAAGAAAGACGCAAACTTTTTGAGATAAAGAATGATGAATGGAACCGGAACCATATTACTGCAAAACCGGAAAATCAGTGTCACTCTTTTTGCTTATATAAGAAAAAACACAAACTGAACTTAGTTCCACCTTCACAAATTCAATTTAACTACATAAATTTGTTAAAACAACAAGAAAGATTGCACCTTTACACTAAACAAGAGAAATGTGTTCCCCTCATAAACACAATGTAATCACCAATTAAGATTCTTGAAAACTGTGGTTGTGTTAAAGTATTTTGTAGATTCAACTAAACAAGAGAAATGTGTGCCTAAAACAATAAAGAATATTTCAGACAAAATCAGGCTCAAATTTCTCACCTGTACCACAAATAAGAACAAAATTGTTGAACCTTGCGTCACTCATTTGGTTGAATTCAATAACAATATCAAGATGACAAGATCTAACCAAGCTAATTCTGTTTTTGTTATTTTGCAGGATGTGGAGATTTCAGAGACTAACCCAAAAACAGAGAAGAATGTGAGAACGCTAGGTTTTAGCTGCATCCAATAACCGACGGGAATAGCACCACGGAGCTCAATAACCGGAAGTGTGGCTAAAGCAAATACCACCGCTTCGTCTGGCCAACCAAACCGGCCAAGACTGGCGGCGATTCTGAGACCAAAGCTCGATGATTTGATGGAATCAGTCGCTGCTTTGGCATCGCCAGACCTAACAAACCAAAGCAAAGAGAAAGAAGCCCAGAACACGACGCATATCGCAAATTTTACAGGGCTTATGCCAATAGAAGGAAGATGTATGATTTCATTTTCTTCTTCTTCTTCTTCGGTGTTCCTGAGAAACCCAACTGGAGAAGAACAAAATCTGATGAAATTACGGCGTACTGGGTAAACAAGTCTGGAACTTTGACTGTGTAGGAAAGGAATTTGCTTTAATCCTGGAGAAATCGAAGATGACGAAACCCTAGTGGGTATTGAATTCAGGAGATGGGTTTGTCTAGTTGGGGAAGCTAGAGAGAAGGAAGAGACTGAGACTAGTGTTGAGATCGCCATTTTAAATTTTAGCTTTGATGTTTCTTCATCTGATCCTCGTTGAGTCAATATATGGGCTTTTCAGCAGAAACAAAATTCCTAAACTATTATCGACTCTGAGTCTCTGAGTTTGGATTTCTCAGACGTGGTTTTAGAGTAAGAGCCCAGAGCTTTGAATAATTAATTAACTTCATATCTCAGATACGGTTTCACTCTTCAGCCGGCACGAAATTCAGGGACTTTGAACGGCGTATGGGTATATTGGATAATATCATATCTTTGGGATAAATTTATAAGATTCCCTTAAGAATAGGGATACTATTGAAATTAAAGAAATTTGCCGCGTTTGTGGTTATAAAGAAATGTGCAAACTACAAAGCGTCGTGTAATTTTGATTAAAGCGTTTTCTTTTGTGCGTCTTTCTCCTGAAATATCTTTGCGACGAAGAAAATCGGAGAGTAGGAACATTAGTGTAGAACTATCAGGAAATTATTCGGAAGAGAAATTCGGGATCGAGTTTTAGTTTGGAGAAAAGATGGAAGGAGGAGAAGAAGAAGTGAGCATCGAAGAGCTAACTTCGAATCTCTTTACGTACAAAGAGCAGCTCGAACAGGTTCGGACGATTTCTTCTCCTTGTTTTTTAGGATTTTGTTAGTGATTCCGTTTCATCTTACTTACGGATTTCGGATGCTTGAGAATTTATGAAGAACAATTGAATATCGGTTCTTAAAATTTGAGCAGGTTAGGGTTCTGTAAGGGACATTTTTAGGGACACGTTGATTGAAGAAGTGTTATTAAGTTTCATTATATATTTTCGTTTGGATAACAATTAGCCTTGTGCTTGAAATGGTTTTTATTTCACTGATTCTCCTACTTTTCATGTATACTGAATGGATTTTTTTTATGTCACGACCATTTCGAGGTTTGATTTTTATTTTTTGTATCTGTCTGTGATAATTTCTTGTTTTCTGACTGACGAGGAAGATTGCTTGTGAATTGGAATGATAATCTTTTCTAATGTTTCTGATTAGTGTCAATAGGGTGATGACTGACAGTGTGATCCTGCATTTGCTTCTCCTCTGAGTTATCTGATAGACTTTACACTCTTTGATCTCAGGTTAGGCAGCTTTTGTCCGAAGACCCTAGAAACTCGGAATATGCAGACATGGAAAAGGAGCTTAAAGAGGTTATCCATCCTTGTGGTTTAGCGTGATCAAATCTTTACATTGTTATTGTCGATGCCATTTTGCTAGTTTCCCTTAGCGTGTGTGAAAATCATTGATCTGTGTGTCTCCAGCTTTTGTGGCAAATAAAAAAACCAGTAACTAGATTGGGTTATACTTAGCATCTAGGTATTGGATATATCATGCCCTTTATGTTTCTATACCCTACCTCTTTTGAAGGAATCAGCTTGTTGCTCGAAATAGCAACATCATAAAACAGCCAGCAGATACAATGGAGTTTTGTTTCAGTTCTGGGTTTAAAAGGTGTGTATATTTTTGAGTGCCATGTAACTCCGGCAGTAGAGTTTGGGTCAGCCAAAAGCAGTTGTCGGAGTATACATGAAAGTAGGAGAATCAGCGTGGAATTTATCATTTCTATCTTGGTTGTTTCTGCAGGTGTGCTAATACGGGTCATGATGGCCAGCCTGCTTCCATCTCCTGATTTCTCGTGTTCGATCCCTGAAGTTCTACATATGAAAATCTTAATAGATATATTGTGTGAAATTGTTAGAATTCTCAATTCTGAAATTTGTGTTGCTCCACATAGGTGATTGCATTGACAGAAGAACTTCTTGCAACTGCGAAGCAAAATGAGATTTCTCTCTCAGATGCTGGAGTTAGTTCTGGAGCAATTGCTGGATCGCCCGTTTTACGAGAGGGTGCGTGGGGAAAAATGGTAAGGTCTATTTCTGTCATCTTATATCTTCCCCTTGTCCTTTTATGGCTTTCAGCTCTCGTCATTATTTTAGTCAGTTCTTCTTGGCAAGAATAAAATTAGTTATGTGATATGTAAACCTGATCCATGTTTTTGCAAATCCCACTAGAGATTTTGGTGACTAGCACATGATTGTTTTCTCTCGTTTTTTAAGGATTCAGGGAATGACCCAATACATGAGGGTAAGTTCCCAGTTGGAACAAAGGTTCAAGCCGTCTTCAGTGATGACGGGGAATGGTATTTCGAAAAATTCTCGGTTCTCTTGTTATTTTAGGATGTATCTACTGTGTTCATTGCAGCTTGTTCCGCTATTTTCTTCTTTTGATTAGTTAAATGTTCAGGTATGATGCGACCGTTGAAGCACATACTCTAAATGGCTATTATGTTTCCTATGATGAATGGGGGAACAAGGAAGAGGTAACATTTCTGTTCCTTTTGTATGCTTGTTATTAAACAAAACCTAATATTGAGGTTACCTTGTTACAATCCAGGTTGATCCAGATAATGTGAGGGCAATAGAGCGCAATGCTCTTGTGGAAGCTGAAAGACTAGCTGAAGCTACCAAAAATGCTCTGAAAAGAAAGATTGAGCAAGCTGCGAACTCTGATTTTCAATCCCGAACTCTACCAGCAAAACTTAAAATCGATCCTAATGATCCCGAGGATGTGGTAAGCCAGGATTAGCTTAAAATCAACCTGCATTTTGGTCCTATGAACTTATCTCGGCTGTTTTACAGAAAATTGCAAAGCGTAAGAAGATACATGCTTTCAAGTCAAAGGCGAGGCAGGAGAAACTGGAGGTTGCACAGAACAAGAGACAGAATGCTTGGCAACAGTTTCAGACAACTAAAGCCAAAACTAAAAAGGTTAAAAGAAAAAGCTGCAATTTGTATGGCATTTCTTTTTTTGGTGATGTGATTATGACTATGAGAGAAGGGATTTGGTTGCGTGATTTTAGCAGGTAGGGTTCTTCACAGGGAGGAAGAAAGAAAGTATATTCAAATCTCCAGAGGATCCATTTGGAAAAGTTGGTGTGACAGGAAGTGGTAAAGGTTTGACTGATTTCCAAAAACGAGAGAAGCATCTTCATCTCAAGTCTGGTAATGCTGAGGCCACTGATGAATGAATAAGAGTATTTGTATTTAAGTCTTTTTTTTAAGCTCTCTTAATATAACCTCTAAAATAAAAAAACCCACAGTTTTTTTGTGCGGACTTTGGCGACAAATGCGTTTTGGCTATGCAGAGATACAAATGCCTTTCACTGTTTGCTATCTCAATTGGTATTTTACCTTTTTCTTGCCGTTTTTATTTCGTATAAACTGGGGTGCCCGTCACTTTCGTGCCATCTCACATTTCGACTTCACATTCGTGCCATCCCACATTTCGATTTCACATTCGTGCCATCTCACATTTCGACTTCACATTCGTGCCATCCCACATTTCGATTTCACATTCGTGCCATCTCACATTTAGACTATAGAAGCGTACACTGTTTACACTTGAAATTGGTCGGATTTTGTTAAAAAACTGAATTGCCATCTCACATTTAGACTATAGAAGCGTACACTGTTTACACTTGAAATTGGTCGGATTTTGTTAAAAACTGAATTTTTACATTTGGATCATTTAATTATCGATTTTTAATGAATCATTTAAATATCGATTTTTTTAATAAATTATTTAACTAATGATTTTTAGTTGATTGTACCAATTTAGATATACGATTAATCAATATTATCATCAGAAATAACACCGTTAATTCTGTTGCGTTTTAGTGTGTAGTTTTAATTGGTTAAACTACAAACCATTTATCCAATTCTAATTACTTAAAAACATATATTAAAATATAATATAATTAATCTTTTGTATTAACATTATTACAATGAATACTTTAAAAAATTAGTTATTTAAAATAAATTATGAAAAATTGTTTTGGGATTTTTCAATTTGAACAGAAATATCCAGACACAAATGTTTGAGAGCTGTATATAAAACAAAACACAATACTATGAACAATCATTGAAAGAAAACAATGCTATAAATGTTACAAAAGTAAAACTTCTTTGGGACACAGAAACAAAGGTCCAAATGATGAAAACAGATAAAATAAAATAAAAAAGCCTCAACTATTGTAAACAAAAAAAGAAAGCAAGTTAAACAACAGAGAGAACTCTTGCAGATTGGAGTTGAAAAAAAAAAAACCTTTTCCGCACAAATTTTTGTTTCCTGTACTCTTGAAATAGTTCCATCATAAATGCAGAGAAATGATCATCAATCGGTTACATTTTAGTAACACACAACATATAATAAATCTTACTCGTTCCGGATTATCTGATACTTCTCCCACAATGGTAAAGATCTCTTCATGTCTGTCATTAAGCTCTTGAACTTGTAGCTATAATCCACCCCACTGTTGAGAATTTGGTATTAGTTAAAATCAGAGAGTTTGAAAATCTTAGAAGAAAAAAATAGAGAGGGAACCTGATACGATCCAATGATGATATAGCACGAAGAGCGGTTCTGATCATGTCTTCATTACGATCATGCTCTTGCTTCACTGCATCTTGCTTTGGCTTGAAGTTTATTGTTTTTTGAAGTGGTTCCACAAGAGAATCCAGTACTGAGAAACATCACCCATAGAAATTTTTCTTAACCTTTTTTTACGGTCAAAAGAGATAATGATGGTTGAGGAATGTATTAACATACCAGCTAACACGGCTGAGGGGGATTTATCCGCTAGTAGAGAGAGTATAAGATGACAAAGCATCTTTAGATCATAATGATCTTCATAAACATAAAATGGTATGAGATTCTTAAGAAAATGGCGTAAATGTAGATCAATAATCAACATGAGAGAGGAAGAGAAAGTGAAACTCACCTTCTAGTCCGGATTTGAGGAAAGGAATAATGAAAGAAGATGGATTCACTTGATCAAGACAACTATCGAGCAGAGTAAATACACACTCAAAAGCTGCTTTCCTCAGTTCAAGCCCATCATCAACTACGTGCTTGAATGGGCCTAGATCAACCGTTCTTATTAGTTCTTTCTGCAAAAGAGAAATGTCTCCGTTGATGACAAATGCAACCTTCCAAAATTATCATGATTACTGACAACAATTGTGTTATATATCAGGAGGAGCCTTTTCAAAGAAATTACCTTAATAACCGTTTGATCATAAAGAAGCGGCAACAATTCAGGGAGGAGTCCTTTGATAAGGTTTGGTTTATAATGAGCAAAAGTACTCAGAGCTGACACAGCCGCACGCCTAACATGCTGCATAAACCATGGAACCGAAAAACAAAAGTTGTGATTACACAGCAATATCATTTTCATGAACGCATGAGAATTTTATGTTGTTATCATCAAATGTCTTACCCGGTCACCATCTTTAATTAGCATGAGGAATGAATATATCTCAGGGAAGATGATTTCATCAAGTTTCTCAGGCCGTTCCACTACAGAATATTTCACAGCAGTAACAACAGTCGCACGAATAAAAGCGGCTGGACTCGTCGTCCTTACCTGTAAAATATAGAATGCTATACAAATACTATTTCATAGCTAAGCATGACAGCATATGAGTGAATGCGGATAGTTCTACCTGAAGTGCAGGAACCAGTTTCTTAGGCTCTATCAACGCCATTTTCCCCAAGCATTCAGCAACAACATTCCTTACACCCTCTTCCTCGCTTTCACAGTGGTTGAATAGTAAAGCAAGTATTTTTTCAACACTGGAATTCTGGAAGTCTGCTTTATCAACAGACTGTCTCACGATAACCTGAAAAACAGAGGAAGATATGAGACCCAGCAGTACATGTAATCTGATAATCTAATATAATTGTACTTTGTTCAGGAAAAAACATACCTCCTTGAGAGAATGAAGGAGAATATATTGCTTTTTCTGTTGATTATCAATCTGGTCCAAGATAAAAGGTAAATAATTGGACAGATTGCCAACAGCAATGTTTCCAAGAGCATACGACGCCGCAGATTTTATTTCTTCAAAAGGAGATTGGAAAGACTCGATGACAATTGTTTCAATACCAGCATGTGCACTTAGATCTTTCCTTCTCCCAATCTCACCTAGAGACAACAGGGCAAGATGTTGTTTTGCCTGCACGAGAAAACCATCATCACAAAATTAAGTCTTCAAATAGCTGTGGATCTACAAAAGAAGACAAACCTGAATCCAATCCCTAATGGCTCACAATCTAATACAAAATCAGAGAGCTTACTGAATTTGTGTCACTATCATCTTTAAGGATTGCCACAAGCATTTTAACTGTAGAAGAACAGTTCTGATCACCAGCTGCGAGACAGAGACCCGCGACACACTGTGCAATTGAATATAATGCTTGCTTTGGGACACCTCCAGACTGAGGAGAACGCTTAGCACAAGAAAGTAATGAGTCGAGCAATGTGTAAAAGCTAGTATTCGCATGATATACCAGAGCTTCAAAGAATCCTTGCAGAGCCTGTGACAAGCATCCAAAAAGTCATTCCCATTTTATCTTTCATCTCAGGCAAAGTAAAAACAATTCTAACAAACCCATAATTACCGAAAGTGCTTGACCCTGGAGCAATGGGCTTTTAACTAAAGTTAGTGCCTGCGGAAGAACTTTGCTGCGAACCGCTAAACTGATATTTTCACTACAACTCTTTCCAGTCATGAGAGTACAGCAGAGTTCGAGTGCAAGAGCTGTCATGTGAAGGTCTGAAACACTGAAAAAGACAGACGAAAGTCACATCCTTTTAGTAGACCACCAACCCATAAACTTAAAAAAAACATCAGGTAAAATTCATTAGAAAAACAGACCTTATAAGAGATGAAAGCTCCACAAGAATAATTTCATAAGCATCTGAACCAATTTCATCACCGTAGGCTGTTACCAAGGTATTCATAGTAATCAGTGTTGCTTGCCGTAGGACACGATTAGCCTGTTTTATAAAAACATTAATACAAATTGCTTAAGTACCAGATATTGTATTCAGGAACAAAAATTTCCACTGATTATGTGACGGTAAACAGAAGAAAGGACATATTTGATGCATGGTATTACAAAGACATATACCTTCCGTAAGAATCCAGTCAGTTCAGCAATCAAATGGTCCAAGACACATGATAGATCAACGTGCAGCAGAGAAGTGGCAATGACAGCAAAAGCCTGCACGCACACAATCACAGAGAAGAGCTAAAAAAAAATTAAGAAAAAGCTTCAACATAAACACAAGAAACAACCTTTACTGCTGTGAGGCGAGTGATTTCATTCCCCATTCGGTCAACAAGCACAGGAAGGCACGAAGGTAACTCTGCTCTGAGTTGATCGGCAAAAGTTGAAATCACAAGACCCATGCAGGTAATAGCACACTCTTTGACCTCCTGTTGAAACGAATAGAGGTTAAGAAACATAAATAGTAGCAATTTACTTGCATTCTCCAATTCTGTAATCAATTATAATGACAAATAGAGAGCCCACAAAGAAAATTATTCAGATCTATTGCCTAAAAACGCATGGATCTTCAAAAACGAAAATATAAAGGGGAATCATGCCACAAACCTGGTCTTGATCTTGATTTGTCAAGCGAGACATTATTGCAATGTAGATTGGATGAACATATGGATTAAAATCAAAGCCCATACCCTAAACCATGTAAGAAAAAAATATCAGTGACTGCAAAAATCTGTGGGTTGTCAATGAGTAAAGGTCAGCTTGAATAATATTAAAAAAAAAAACTTATGCTGAATCACGAGAAAGACTGAAACAGTAAGTGCATAGATGATGTCTCAGTGTAATGAAATACTCACCTCAGTACTTGGACGTACTACTCTGACAAGTTCCGCACAAACCCTTAGTGCCTCAGAAGTCACCTTGTAATACCGTTCACTAACAGCAGCTAAAACAGGACTACAAAGAGCCTAGAGACAAAAAAGTTTAGGAGTCAGTCAAATTGACCATCATCAGCGGTTAAGGTTCATTTACGTTCTAAAACTGGGTTTTCAAGTCGACGGACTCAACACACTAGTCATTGAACACTGGGCCAGTATTTCAGTGAACTGAAAGCCATGAAATGTTTCCAACCTTGATGTAAGGATGAAAAACAGAAGGCGTATGTGATGCCAAGACCAATTTTGTGAAGACAAGAGCTTCGATTTTCAAGTTTGAAGTAGAAGATTTATCCTGGAGGGAAGGAAAAAAGGAAAAACACCATGAGAAAATGAAAAGAGAATAACACTACGAGTACATATAAGTGTACTGAATATCCCCACTAACATTTAGCGCTCTTTCAATTCCAGGAACAAGTGAGCCAATATGATCAGCAAGGCAGTCCGGCAGGACAACCACGAGCTCTCTCAAAACAGAGAATGCACCAACCTAATGAATGGCAATTGGCAAAAAGTTATAAAATATCAAAGATGAATCAAACCAACAAGAATATTCAACAACTTCATACCTTTGTCTTAACAGACTTCTCACGCAGTTGCCTGTTTATGGATTTCACAATCTTTGAGACTTCTTGCTTCAGTAGCCATTTTGGACTGGCATCGATCAAAGGTATATATTTAGTAAGGATTCATCAGTACTGTGACAGTCCATCCCATGATAGAGTGAAAGCATGCAGGAAACTTGCCTTGATTCATCGGTGTCAGTTTGACCCTTTGTAACATTTCCTGTTTGCCGTAACAGATCAATGAATGTGTTGAAGACATCCATCTGTAACAACAGTACCTCAGATGAGTGACCATATAGTAATGTAGGATAGAGCATGTACTTATTTTCCATACCTTCACATTTTCCTCCCTTTCCTTAAATCTATCAATTAATTTCGGGCAGGCCTGCACAAGAAGAGACTTTCTAAGAATAACAACTACTGTAAATTTTCGTTTCTTATTTTAATTAAACATTAAAATAATGCCAGATTATCAACACAAATAAAAGAAAAAATTATTAATAAATTATAATCCTCTTGATCATTATTATAAAGAAAAAGATATACCTCTTGATATACTTTAGAGAGCATCTCAGAACGAGAAACTATTAATGCTGCTAAGCATTTCGCTGCTGCTCTCCTAACTTTCCAGCTGGTATCTTCATCATCTGTGTACTCATTTGCACACTCGCTGTGAGAAACAAAGAACTATGTCACTAATGGTGCACCGCAAGAGGCTAGGGTACTGTTACATTGCTTTGATCAGAACTTACTCATCATCATCATCATCTTCAAGAGTCTCATTATCAGTATCTTCCTCCATGTTGTCTGTAAAATTTGGGTCGTAGCTTATATATGCCAAAGTGAGATTTAAAATTTCATCACAATATGGTGAGATGTCCCTTGGACACCGTAGCAAGAAACTTTCAAGAGCCTGCACTTAAATTTCAGAACAGACATGTTATCGCCTACATTTTTGATATCACTTTTATTGAGGCGTAGAGATATCCCAATTTAATATGTCATAGTAAAAGAAAAGAGACTACACGCACGCCTAAGTATTAATCCGATCAAGAAACTGGAAGATAAAACACAAAATGGACGCCTACTGAGAAAGTAGAAAATAACGAATTTTGCATGAGAACCTGTAAGCTATACTCACGAAGCTCTTCATCATTTTCTGAGGCGCTGGTGCAGTAATTGATCAATACTGGAACAGTGTTACCAAGATGAGTCCCAAATCGGTATCCGACCGCACGGCTGGAACAAATAACGCAATTAATACAAGCACAACTATGGGAAGCCTAGTTGTAGATGTGTAAAGTAAACCGCATTCCATTCGTGAAATAGGTACAACTAGCAGAAACATATTACAACAGTAATACATAGCAAGAAGTTAAAGAAAAATGCTACTCCAAAAAGAAGGGTAGAGAGGAAGTGCCTTAAAGCTCCAATCATTTGAATATTAGTGCGTGTAATCTCTGATTTCACATTCTTGTTACTTAGGTTTTTCAGTACTTCAACTGTTGCCTTTGCGAGCAAATCATCAGACAGACTGGAAGAAAGAGATGCTGAAACCCGACAAAAAAAATAGAAACTTAAAAGAGGATATCTACCATCAAATTAAGAGTTCTGTATAAGATTGGGGAAACACAAACGGAGTTGAACATATCATATGAACTCGATGTGGTATCAAAAGAATTGACACAAACAGCTGAGATCCATATTCCTAAGTTAATACTGGGCTGGGGAAAGCTGTCACTCAGGCCCCGTGAGATTAAAAACCAGGTTTCAATTCAGCCAACTATTGACATAACTAGCCAGCAATCTTGTTGACTCAATTTTGTTAGCCTACCAATGCATGTAACAGTCTTCTTTCTGACTGTGGCTTGGTTACAGCCCAATTGTAATACCAATGTGTTCAGTAGCTTCTCGTGATCATCTGCCATTAAACTTCCATACTTTTGGACAGCATCACACATGATCTCAAGGCATTCACACTTAATCCCTGTGCTCATTCCCTTTAGTAGCAAGCCAGCAGAAAACTAGTTAATTGCAGAACAACAAGATATTACCTCAGATTTCATAGGGTAGACAAATGATTTGTCATGTGTACTGTTCTCTGGTCTAATAAGAGTTATTCAGAAAGAGCTATAAAACTGTAAATCACCTCAATTATAGAAAGCGCCAACAACTTTCTAACATAAAATCAACTCAATTGTAGATATGACGTGAAGGCTGATTTTGTCCTTTTATTGTAATTTTGCTGGCATCTTAAAATTGTTTCACACCCTAAGCACTTTGGGATATGCAATCGAAAAAGGAATAGAGCTCCCAACCACTAACCTCAACAGTTATCCCTCCTATCATTGGTGGGGTTAGAGTAGTAAGAATAGATGGAGCAAGAGAAGGAGCAACTTGAGCGAGAACAGTCCTGAGAGCTATGCTTGCGGTATCACGATGTTGGTCTTTCCCATGCAGCAGTTTATCACATAACTTGTTGGTCATTTCCACAATTCGATCTTCTCCAACCTTCTTCACCAATGGAGCAAGACTGGAATAAAATTACACATAAAGATCGACCATAATTCAGCTAATTTTTAAAATCCTCAAGACCAAGAAAATCAAAGCCAAAATATAGGAGTATGAAGACCGACGCAGAACATTTGAATGCCGATAATTTATAGCCAGCTTTGTTTCCGAGAGAAGAAAGCTAACCATTTAACAGCCAATCCAGAAACATCACCAGCAACATCATCAAGCTGTTGCAATATGATGCTCGACAGCCTCATCTCCAAGTCTGAGTCTAGTTTAAATGAATCTTTATTCAACTCATTGAGCAAATCAGAGGTTGCCATATATCTATAATCTTTATCTTTACCCGTCATCTGATTATAAAAGAAAATACAGAAGTAAGAAAGGTGAAGAATATACTAAAAACACAAAATTGAGCTTAGGTCGAAACGAAAGACCTTTTCAATAATTCCAGACACTTGTAAGTTCGCCATCTTGTCGTGACCTTACCAATTCACTCCTTCCAGCTACAATTTAACGCGGATCTCATAGTTCTTAATACAATAAAATGTTTAGAAAAATAATCAAACATTCATTAAACTAGAAATGCTCAGTCAAAAATCATATCAGCAGAGAAATGCCACTCTAACAAGCTGTCCATAGAGGTCAAAACGTCAGAAAAACATAGAAGCACAAAGGAGAAGAACCAACATGAACAAATACTCTTCCACAACAAACCTAATTAATTTTCCTAAGAAAACTTTTGATCAAACGAAGATCACAAAGAAGAAGTTCGGTCCGATAAATCAAAGTATCGTCCAAAACCCAGAGACAACGAGTACGACTACGAAGATCAAAAGAGTTCATGGCAAACAACAACAATGTCGCAAAGAAAAATAAATATATAGCAAAAAACCTCGACGATGAAATCGAGCGGAGACGGAAACAGAACCGAAAGGTCCGATTTCTGAGATGGTGAAGTTGCGGAGATGAAACTCCAGACGAAAGTAAAAAAGTTGAAAAGACACTGTAATTTTCCGTAGTCGTTAAGCTTGAATTTCGCCTCTCACAATCTCTTCTTAACAAGGAAACTGATAAAATTACAAAAGGGCCGTTGTGGAATTAATTGGGCCTGAGATATGATAGACTCGTGATAGCCTGTTGAAAACAATGGGCTTGGCCCAATCACTTTGTTATCCAATCTTGGTCAAATATCCAATTTTATGTGGAATATTTTTTTTCCATTTCGGCCGGGATACTACGGACCGACCCAATAATTTGATATTTTTGTATGGAAATTTAATATTTTCATACGATAAAAAATAAAATTGAAGTCCAGATCTGTGTAATGGATATAGAGATAATACAGCCAATATAACACTTGTTACTCATATGCGGAATATTTTTAAATCTCTAATTTGATGCATGACATATTTCATCCCATATCATATTAGAGGAATTAACCTAAAATAAATACACGTAATTGTCAATACATACGTTGTGGAGTAGGAAAAGAAAGGTTTAATAAATTAGTTCACTTGTGATACCCACCAAGCATTTACTCGAACCTAAAATGTCCAATAATTTAATATTTTCATACAAATATTTAACATATTTTATATAATGCAAATACTATCCCAATTACTTGTACCCACGTCACATATAATATTGAATAAAAAGATTTTGTCATTGTTTATATATATATATATATATATATATATATATATATATATATATATATATATATTTCTTTAATCAAGCCGACTACAACCTAAATCTCATAAAACAAAAGTTTTAGGGGTATAAATATATTAATAATCTTAAAACATTAATTTTCAGAAATTAGTTTTAGTCGATTTAAATTTTTAGTAATATTTTCAAAGTACCAAGATCGAACATTTTTACAATATTTTTTTTATTTTAAGCAAAAAAATATTAGGGACTATATCTAGTTTTAATTTTGGAGGTTTTAAGTTACAAAATTTTTTATTTATTACTTAATATCATAAAAGTTTATGTAGAATAAAATATGGTATAAAAGATATTTTTGAATTTAACAAGAACGCAAATAAAAAAGGAAAAAAATATCATTTTATATTATTTTATCATAATTAAAGTTCAATTTTTTGTATAGATATAAAGAACCACAAAGACTATTTGTTCCAAACCAATATTTGTTTCCAAATGTGAGGTATGGGAACATTCTTTTGTAAATCCTGGCCAAAAGAAATTTGGCATAATTTTTGACATATTAAAATCTTTCAAATTTCTAAATCCTAAGGTCACTACTTTCATCATTATCTCATTTTTTCTTGGAGATGGGAAGTTCCATTTCTACGAATTTACTGTATTTGCCACTAGCTATTTCTTCTATAAATCAAAGAGTCTATAATCTTGGAACCTAGAAAAGCCTTTGCTAGACTTAGTTATATCCCATTTTCTCCAATTTTGAATTCCAGTGGTCTCTTTGATCAAAATTCTTTTCTTGGTATACTTTATGTCCATATCTTATAATTGATTAGCTCTAATTAACCTTATGGCATCAATCAATATTATATGTAAACCAAAATCTAAATTCTCATAAATTTGGTTATACCCAATAAATTTCAATGGTTTTACCTGAATTCTAATGTTCTCCATATATAAAAGGATGTTGTAGGTATAATTGAGAATCATCCTACACAAAAAAATGAATTGTCCTGTGAGACAAAAAGAGAGAGAATCATCGAGAAAGAAAGAGTTTCAATGGTATAGTTTGTATTGTAAATCTTTTAATTATGTTTTTTTGTAAAGTTGTTTTTTTGTAAAGTTGTTATATTGTAAAAACTTCATCAGATTTAAAGTGTAAGTTTGCAGCAGACAGATTCTATCCGAATTATTTTAATTGAAAACTTCGTAATCAAATTGTGTATTTTTAATTTTAATCAATACAAACACTAAAAACAATAAAAAAAAATCATAAAATTCTAACACTATAATGTTCAGGCTTACTTTCAAGACTGTATTCTTGAATAAAAACATTATTGTCACATTTTTCAAAAATACCAATCCATCTGTATCAAAATTAAAGATGTTTTGGATGAATCACCAAATATAAAATAGAACATCAATTAATATAAAAATTAAGAAAAGGTTAAGACATCTTAACCATATGATAAGGTACTTAATTAAGTAATCACAAGAGATTATAAGAACAATCTTAACTCAACTAATATGAGGACTAGATTCAAGATCTCCAGTAGTGGCTTTATTGATTTCGTTATTATTAACGTTGTTGCTCTTCTTGGATAGATTGTGTTTGTTGTTGTGCATCCAAACTTTAAGAACTCTTCTCCTAACTCCAATCTCTTGACAAAACTGTTGAACAACAGATTCATCTTGTCTCTGCATCTTCCAACCAATTCTCTCCGCAAAACTCAACATCTTCTCCTTTTGCTCTTGAGTAAACTTTGTCCTAAACCTCTTCTTCTGATTATGTCCACCGTAACTGTACGGAGGTGGTGGCTGCCGGAATGTTAACCTTCCTCCACCTTCTTCTTCCATATGATCTTCTGATTCTGAGTTGGATCCAATTGGTATTATCATTTGTTGTGGTAATGGTGATTTGATCATCTTGTGGTGTTGGTGGAACATTAGTTTTCTTTGCGGCTGAGGATGTTGGTGGTGATTGTAAGGGGAAAAGAAGGCTTTTTCTTCACCTTCGATTTCTCTTCTATGGAAGTTTCTATGGCAGTTACAAGCTGAACAAGTGAGAGCTTCAATGGAACCTTCTTCACCACTTGGCATAAACTCTCCACAACCATCAATGGCATTGCCTCCCATGGAAGCTGCATGGTTCTTTAGACATTCATTGTACTTGATCACCAAAGGCTTCTCTTTCTTGATGTTGTTGTTGTTGCTGATCATGATGTTGTATTCCACATGATGATGATGAGGATAATCATAGTTTTTGGCAAGACCATTACCATTTGAGTGGATCATCTGTCCATTCACACTACCACTATTAATAGAATTAGTATTTACTCGGATCTTATAATCTTCTTGGCTTGCAATTTCCATTCTTTGAATCCCCCTAATATAGAAGACAATAATAATTATTTAACATTTTGTTATGTAAAGTGTTTCTTGCTTTGGAGACAAAGACACTAGTTAGGAAGAAAAAACAAGAGTAAAGATAATTAATGAGTAAGATCAAATGATTAAGCTACAAAAAAAGAAAGAGCTTTCTTCACTACTCATTAAACTCATTTTTAAAAAGATAGAGAAGAAAACAAAACAAAAAAAGACAAAAAGACAAAACAAGAGAACTTGTTGCAAGCCTGCTCAAGACAAAGCTGACAAACCCACTTAAACAGAAGTCTAAATTCAAGAAAGATTGAAGATAAATAGAAAAACATTAATATATTATCAGCAAATTCAAACATGTTCTGTATAATGAAAAATAAATTTGAGATCAAGGCAAAAGAAAGAACACATACCTTCTCAACGATCTACAGCACCAAAATTTCTCTTACTATGCTTCTGATGAAAATCGAAACTTTTCTTGAGGATAATCCAGAAGAAGTAGGTAAACCACAATTATCTGATACATATAAGAGAGAACGAGAAGTTTAGATATTTGATTAGGGTTCTTAAAGTGGAAGACTTTGAAGAAAGAAGATAAAAGAGATAGAATTGCAAGTGGGTTTTTGGATGTGAAAGCACTGCTTAAATTGAAAGGGCTTAGAGTATTAGGAATGAAAGCCTAAAGCCTAGAGAGAGAGAGGGAGAGAGAGAGAGTGAGAGAGAGATGAAAGCCACAAACTGAAGATTATTTCCTCTCTGTGTTACAGACAAAGAGAAAAATCATCATAACTTAATTACATCACTTTGACCTAGTTCTCATTTTACTAAAGGGATGTTTGAGGAACAAAAAAAATCATTACTTTACACTAGTTTTTGTCTTTTTATTTTGCATTTTCATTTATGTTTTAAAATCCTTAATATATTATTACATAAATATTTTTAAAAAATAATTTTATCCTAACGTGTAATTACCACAATAAGTTTCAAATAAATATATAAATAAACTTAAATTAGTAGAATAAATAAAATATATGTATTTGTTATTAATTTGTTCATATAATCAATATATTTTATTAAATTAACCAAAAAATATTATTAAATACGTAAAAAATAATTATTTTATTTTCTTAATTTATATATACAAAATTAATATTAAAAATAATTTTAAAAATAAATTTTAAATAAAAGTAAATATTATATAATTATCTAATTTATATTTACTAATAAACAATATTATATAATTTCCAAATATTTTTTCCACATAAAATGTGGGTATAAATGTAGTTACTATTTAATACAAGTCTTGACTAGAAAAAAACTATTATAAGTATTTTTCAAGTTTTCCCAAAGAAAACAATTTCTAGAGAGGAGAGAACAAAGAATTGAGATTTAAAGAGTATGGGAGATTGCTTGGCTTGCACTACCAGACATCAAATTTACAAGCTATGAATTTTATGATCCATAAAATTAAATTTTTAAGCTAGTTACCATTCAAGTATTATGAAATTGCTGCAGTTCACTTTCTTCTTTTATCATACCCAATTCATGCAATAGGACAGAAATGAAATTGAAATACTTTTATTTTTTTAATCTATTTTTCTGGTAAATTCCTTCCATTGTAGCAGCTTTTTTTAATCTTCTTTAATTTCGTTGCACTAGAAAGCTATCGTCAAAATCATGGTAAATATTAAAATATGAAATAATTTAAAATTATGTTATCGTCCATGTTATATATTTTATTTACTTTTATTTGGGGTAAGAAAAACAAAACAAAATAAAAAGGGACCACGAGAATAAATGACGTTAGGTTTGATGGTCCAGAAATTGGATCACAATTTTCAAGATGGTTGTGCCTTTCGTATTTACTCAACTTCCTTCATGTATAAGGAAAAGTATATATGTTAGTGTTTATCGGTCGCAATTACGATAAATTATTGTTCGTTTATTTACCATAATTATTTGCACTCAATCATAATAGTTAGACTGTGTTTTACATAGAAGTAAAAATTTACGTTTAATTACAACCACAACCGTACATTATAGATAAACGAACAACATATATTTCAATCGTAGTCGTAAAGTTAACCGTAATGATAATGTTAATTATAGACACAATATTAAGCGTAACCGCAACTATTGAAAACGAGAAAATTAATAAGGCTGTTGTGAAAAAAGCACTATTTAGAACCTTTTGATAATTATGTGCGTGGCTTGGAAACGGTTTATTTTTTGGTTTAGAAAAATTAATCAAAACTCGAATGACAATACGATTTTCAACTTTTATCTATATAATTCTAAATCATGTGTATATAGATAACAAAACTAAAATATATGTAATGTTATATATAGGTCTATATTCAATATGGATATATAAAATGAAATATTATTTTTTTGAAAATATTTTAGATAATTCCATTGTTTCAATACGTGTTAAGCACTACTCAATTGTTCAACAAAAAAAAATGAAGATTATGTGAAAATTATGCAGGATCTAATATTGTAGATTTTATATAATTTTATGGATTATATAATAATACCAAGTTTGAGTTTCATATAATTTATTTTGGTTATTTTTTATGTTTTTTTAATAAAAAGAAAAGAAAACAAATTTGAAAATAAAAGAAATTAGCATGAGTAAATTGGTCAACATATTTAAATTTTTCGATATTTTAGAAATTTTTTAATTGATGGTGTTAGTTTTGAAATGAATGTTGTAATAATTGTATTTCTCAAAAAAAATTGAATAACCATCTGAATCTTTCTTTAACTATGTTTCAGTCTCTGGATGCAGATTTCTCATTTGGCTTCGACAACATTTTGCCATTTTTTGGGAACGTATATATAAGTTTTGTTCGTTTGTTCATCGCTGTCGATTGTAATTGTAGTTGCGGTCAATATTGCGTTTGCGACTGCGATATATATTGTTTGTTTGTCTATCGTTGACGATTGCGTTTACGATTGATCGTTGTTTTAATCAGCGATAAAAAACATTACGATGGAAAATATAGCATGTGACGGTTGCGATTGATCGTATGTACTTACGGTAGGTAAACGAACAACAATCTACCATAACTACAACCGCAAAAAACTACGACTGACAAACGAACATAATTATACTATTTTTTTTCCAACATTACTTTTCATAATTATAGTTTACATAATTTCAATACATCTTAAAAATTGTACAAGTTTTAAACATTTTTAATAAATTATTCTCTATGTTAGATTCAACATTGACATGCAAATACTTCAATAAAAAAAAGGAAGAAAGATCAGTAAAAAAGAAAAATGGCTAAGTTCATTGTTATCTTTTTTTGTATTCAATTTTTTATTTGCTGCTCAATTTCTCGAGGTAAAATTTAAATAAATTTTTTAGTTAAGGTTAAACCATTTTTTTCATTTCTTTCAATTTATTAAACTAAAATTATTATTTTTATAGGCAAAGGAATTAGAAAGTCCATCTGAACCGCCTTCAATCCACTAGGTGATTATGATAATAAAATAATTATATAGTGTAAATATAAATATAGAGTAATATTTTAAAATAGAATATTTTTAAGTTTTTGTTATAAATTTAGTATTTTAAACTTAAAATTTCAAAAATACCACAAATTATTTTCTGAAAATATATTTACCATAAATAAATTATAAATATAATTAAAATATTATATTTTGATTCTTTTTAATTTAGAGTTTAATCTTTTCTTATTAAAAATTTTTAAAGATTTTTAATATTAAATTTATGGTATTTTTAAAAATTTAAACTAATATTACTATATTTAGAAAAAAAAACTTAAAAATGTTATTTTTGTCAATTGCTTATAAATATATATACATGCAATTTTCTTTTCTATTGTTACAAATTTATGTGCCATTCACATCTTTGCAGGGTAAAGGAGAAGGTTCACTTCAAATTGAAGGTAATAAATTGACTTATTCTTTGATATTATCTATAACTAATTTACTATTTTTCTTATTTAGTTATTTAATGATATGATGTTGTCTACTTGTGAAAAAGAATGTCCGGAGGCATGCAATTATCGATGTTCAGCAACATCGCACAAGAGTGCTTGTTTGATGTATTGTAACTTATGTGTGTGAGAAATGTTTGTGTGTACCTTCTGGAACGTATGGACACAAAGAAGAATGTCCATGTTACAACAATTGGAAGACCAAAGAAGGTGGACCAAAATGTCCTTAATTACCTAATAAAAATTTCCATTTTTTTTTCATTTAATGAAATCTTATGTATTCTTTTTTTAATGATTTTAAACTTTAAAATAAAATACTTTTTTATCTTACCAAGTGAATACATGGAGAACATATTAATTTCTTAAATAGTAAAAAATAAAATTTTGTGAAAATTAACATATTTATTTTTATCATAATGTGTTTTTATGTACCTTTGCATTAGTATATAGTCATATCTCTAATATATTTTTTGAAAAACATTTTAAAAAAATAATTTTACCATAACGTGTTATTAACAGAAATATCATGGCGACGTGTCATAAATTTCAAATAATTATAATATATATCATTGTTATTAATTTGGCTAGAGAGTCAATATATTTTATTAAACTAACCAAAAATACTATTAATTTAGTAAAAATGATTATTTTTATTTTCTTATATATATATATAATTAATATTAAAAATAATTTTAAATAAAAGTTAAAATTATATAAATATCTAATTTATATTTACTGATAAACAATATGATATAATTTACAAATACTTTTTTCCACTCATAGATATAAATCTAGTATATTTTTAAATTTATGATAAAAATATTTAAATACATTAGTAAATCTTCATAAAAGAATGAATAAATAAAGCCTTCAAAGATCTAGTAATTATTAATATGTATTATAATTGTAATTTAGGAAACATTATGACATTTTAATGAGTAGTTAATATAAAAATACTTAATATTATATCATTCTTTAGATACAATAACAGAAATGAGAATTTTATTTAATAAAAGGAAAAAAATTACAATTTAAAATTAGATCATAAATATTTCTAGTAACTATGCTTTGATTGGTCATTCTTAGCTTTCCTTGATGGGTTTTTTCTTCTTCCAACCATAATGGTTTATTTAGATTGAGTTTACATGTGGGATCATGTAATTGATGAGACTTTCTATCATTAATTAAAGAGTAATATCCTAAAATAGCACCTTTTAAAGTTTTTATTCTAAATCTAACATCATAAAATTAAATTCCCAAAAATAGCACAAATACTTATGTGAAAATACTTATTTATTCTAAATAAATTATACATAAACTTAAAGTATTATATTTGGGTTCATTATTTCCAATTTAGGGTTTAATTTTTTTAATTAAAATATAGTTTTAATGCATTTTAATCTTAAATTTGTGCTATTATTGAAAATTTAAACTAATTATGCTATTTTTAGAACAAAAACTTAGAAAGGTGCTATTTTAGACATTTGCCCTTATTTAAATTTTAGAATTATTATATCAATACATGGATTTATATATATATATATATATATAGTTTTAACACTCCATCAAATTGTGATGGACGTAAAATGTCTAATCTTTATAAAAACAAATAATTTTAAATCAAAACCACACACGAGTTTATTTGAAAATCGTATGTTTATACAAAGGTTGAAAAATTCCAAAAATACAACAATTAGTTTTTATTTTTCAAAAAATAACACTAATTTTTTTTTTCAAAAGTACCAAAATCTAAAATAAAAATTTAAACTCTTAAAACTAAATCCTAAAAACTAAACTATAATCTTAAAATACTAAATGGAAACTCAAATTCAAATAATAATAGTATAAACTCTTGAAAGTTGATTTTAGTGTTAAAGATTTTTTGGGAAAAAGTGTTTTAGTGTTTTGGGGAAAAATTTTCAGTGATATTTTAAAAAAATAAAATATAATGATGATATTTTTAGAATAATTTTTTTATATATTATTTTAGAATAGTTCTCTTATACCAATTTAGTGTTAGCATTTACAACAAATAACATGAAGTAATAGTGAGTGAAAATATCCTCGATAACAAAATAGTTTTGTGATATTTTCGAAGTATCAAATGTAAATTTTACTGTTTTTAGTAATATCAGATTTATTTTTATATTAATATAATAAAAAAATAAGTAATTTAAATCATACAAGTTTATTTTTGAGAGTTTAATTTAAATCATACAGATCATAATTTTCTATTTTTTCATCATTTTAGTCTCTACAATTTCATATCTCATAAATAGTTCACATATCTTCTAATAAATTTAAATAAAAAATTTAAAATAAAACTAAAATTTAATATATAAAGAAACTCATTTATCATTTTAAAATGGTTTATTGAATAACTTGGTATTTCACTTGTAATTTAAGATTTAATTTCTGTATTTTGATTATATTTGCATATAATTTATATTAAAACGTAATGGTTAATTGATTTATATTATTTGTAATATTTTTGGATAGCTTTGTTCGTTTGCTCGTCGTCGCCAGTTGTGGCTGACTTCGGTCAATAATGTGATTGCAGCTATAACATATGTTGTTCGTTTGTTTGTCGTTGGCGACTATGGTTACGATTGATCGTAGATTTTTAGTCGTACTACTGTTTTAATCGGCGATCAAAAAAATTGTTACGTAAGATGCATCGTTTAATTGGTGTGATTAACCGCAGATAATTGTGACAGTTAAACTAATAACAATTTGTCGCAGCCACAACAGCAAAAAGTTGCGGCTAACAAACGAAAATGATTGATGTATGTTATTTATAAAAATCTATAATTTCAATTAAGAATGTTCAATAAAATTTTTTTAAGTTCAGATTGAATTTTGATCATTGAAAGAGAACATCGTTGATCCTCAAACACTAAGTTGAATCAATTTTAAAAAATTAAGTTTAGCTATTTAGATAGAAAATGTAGAAATTCAGAAATACCCATCTAAATTACATATTACAAATTGCAGACCAAAAGCTGCAAATTAAAGCTTTGCTTCAAAAGAGGAGAAGCAAAAACCACATGGCTTGATTAACTTGCAAAGAGAGCTCCAAACTTTTCTTCTCCAAATTGTGTCATTACTTTGGCCCTTTTCATGAATGATTCTGAATTTTCCACATATTTCAATAAATTCATAATTCCATAGATTTCAATCTGAATTCATATATTAGTGCTTTACTAGAAATGATGCGACAGAGGAATTTGGGACCATTGACTAGTGTTGTAAGTCATTCACCTATTTGCTTGGGAATAATCTACTTTAAAATTGAAAACAAATGTAACAAATATGGATTGTATATATATGTCTTGTAGGGAATAATTTCTTTGTTATCTAAAACCTAAAAAACAATATATTAAAATAATACATTTTAATTTTTTTTTGTTTTAAATTTAGCATTTTAAACTTAAAATTATAAAATATCACAAATTATTTACTAAAATGCATATTTACCACAAATAAATTTTAAGTATATTTAAAATATTATATGAATTTTTTTTCTAATTTAAAATTTAATTTTTTCTTATTAAAAACAAGTTTTAAGTTATTTTAATATTAACTTTGTGATATTTTTAAAAATTTAAATTAATAATGTTATATTTAAAACAAAAAAATTTAAAATAATGTTATTTTTATCATTTGCCTAAAAATAAATTAGATTTGTTTTTCTTTATTCCGTTTCTATTATTTATCCACAAAAATTAAATATCTTGAATGAATTTAAAAATAAATTATTGAAAATGCATAATATCATTTTATAAGATTATTTAATAATTTTCTTCCGATATATCAAAATAAACTATCTTTATTTTATCAAATCATAATGCACCACATAATATATAAAATGCATTGGTTAAATAATATTAAAAATCACCAAAGAGATTGCATTTATAACTATTTTGTAATATTTAATTGGTAAAACTTCGTAATAAAAATTTTCAAAAAAAATATACGGAATTAATAACATGAATCATAAAAATTGATCCAACTCAAATCTTGTGAAATAGCATAAGTTTGTAATTTTCAAGAAATATATAATTAAACAAATTTACTATTAAAAATATCTAAATATGAAAATCATTTCACTATATATGGCTTAGAAATCATAACTTTATTTTCGTATAATTTCTAGTGCAAAAAAAAACTTGATTCCAAAAATCTAATTTAGTAAAAACGTACAAAATCTGATTATTTTTTGAATTATCAATCATTAACTCTAAAATTTTATACTATATGTTTGTGGTTGTGGTGGGTACATAATTATATAAATATATACATTATATAAGTTGTTTGTCAGTCGTAAAACCTGCATCTGCGGCTGTAGTAAATTGTTATTCGTTTAGCTGTCATAGTTATTTGCGGTAAACGTAGCGGTCAGATACTGCGTCCTGTATCACAATTTTTTTGATTACTGATTAAAACAGCGATGCGAATAAAAATCTACGATCAACCGCAACCAAAATCGTCGGTGACAAACAAACGAACAACATATGTCGAAACCATAACCGCAATATTGATACAACCACAGCTGCAAACGCTTGCGACGACCAAACAAATAAGATTATAATACAAATTTTTATTTAAAAAATGTTAGAGGGACATGGCCATTAAATTCTAAATGTAAAGAAAATGATTATAGTTACCAAATAAAGAACTTAAAACAAAGGAAACAATGTGCATTTGAAGTTGCAATGTAAGTAAAGCAAATGTTTTGCCTTTTAATAATCCTATGAACAATAAAAGTTAAAGGGCGCATGCGTAAAGTCCACCCTTCTTTGTTTTTTTAATTTACAATCTTTTTAGTTTTATGCATGCTTTGTTACTGTTTTAAGCTAAAGGTCCATTGTGCTTTACAGTTTTATTTGTTTTATTATAAATATAATCTTTGTTATTTCATTAATGTTTTGATAAATAGGTGAGAATAAAAATACAAAAATGTTTAAAAGTAATTATTATTAAATTTTCATACAAATAAAATTATACAATATATTAATTTATATATTAGAAAAATCTAATTTTCTTAAAATAATATGGAAATAATATGTTAAAAGTAATGTTAAATTTTCTAATATAAAATATTAATATATATCAATAATATTTAATATTTTGATAACTTTTATAATATTCAATATTCTGATTTGGATCGATGTTATTGATCTTTGTTATTATTTTTATTTTCCACATTTTTTTAAAAAAGATTGTTTCTATTAATAGTAATGTTTATTTAACAAATAAACAATATGATAGATCAATACATTTTTTTATTTTGGATTGCCATTAAATTTTATTTGCTTTCAATTTCAAGATTTAAAATTTTTAGAGCAATTCTCTAAAATAATATTTTTTAAGTTTTTGTTCTAATAATATTAGTTGAAATTTCTAATAATATCACAAATTTAAGATTAAAATATATTAAAACATCATTTTAATAGAAAAAATTAAACTCTAAATTGTAAAAATAAACCCAAATGTAATGTTTAATTTTATGTATCATTTATTTATAATAAATAAGTATATTTAAATAATTATTTGTGATATTTTTAGAATTTTAATTTTAATATGATATATTTGGAACAAGAATTTTAAAATATGTTATTTTAAGACATTACTTAATGTTTTGAAAATTTATTTTATTATTAAAAATTTTAGTTTTCACATTATCCTCGAAACCACTTAAAATTTTGCTACCAAGTAAATGCACCACTACTCGAGTTTCTTACACTAATGGTTTTTATATGCAATCAATTATTGAAGTTTAGATACATTTCTCCTCTTATATCTTCTATATATTAAGAAAGCACATTATAGTTTCGTCTAGAACTTTTTCTTACCATTTTCTTATTTTTCAAAAAATTTAATTTTAATTACTGTTATTTTCATTGTCAAACACAAATTTTAATTATGTATTAAATTAAATTTTTAATTGAAACTACTACTACTACTTTAATTATCAAACACACTTTCATTTACACATTTGAGATTAATTTTAATCTATATATAAAAAATTAGATAACTTTGATAAATACGAAAAATAGATAAACTATTTTTTTTTAAAAAATATTCACTAAACCTGGAATTGAAAAACCAATACTAAGATATTTATTATTTAATATGTTTACTAAATTATGTCATCTACATAGTTACTATGTTATTATATTCTAACAAACACTTAAAATTTAATATCATAGATTATATTCTAATCATTACAATGTACTAAAATATATCATATTTATCTCTAAATCTACATTATAATTGCATATACATTGTAATTATAATAAAATATACATTTATATATTTATTTCTTAAAAATATAAATTTATATATTTATTTTTTAAAAATACATGTATATTTAAAAAATAGTTTCATAATATATTTATGATATTTTTCGTACATCGAATAACCTTTTAAACTAATATTGATATTTCGAGATACAAACCTATGAATCATGATTTTAAATTATTTTTTATTTAAGTTAGTTATTTAATTTAGTTATTTATATAGTTTTATTTAATTTTATAAATAAAATTTATAAAATCATGATTCACAAGTTTGAAAATTGTATAGTATAATGTTATATATTTGGGTAAATAATATGGGCCGATTTAAAATCCGTACCTTATATATTTCCATAAACAAGAGCCCAAATACAAAACCATTTGGGCCCAAATTGATGGCCGATTTTGTTTTCTACAGGCCCATTTTCAGCTTCGATTAATAACGACGTCGTTTTCTAAAGGAATAGACACTTTGCTTATTAGTTATCTAAGAGGCAAACCTCAATCCTTCAAATTCAGGTTAGAAGAAGTCTTATTAAAGAAGGGTACACGATCTATTCCCCACGAGAAATATCATATAACTACAGATGTCTCTCAAACTTTATCCTCGTTGTAAATATCTCCGAATCAAAAGTTTGAAACCAATTTACCCCCGTGTAGAAAGTTCGAAACCCCTGTCTTCAAGATTTAAAAGTTCGAAACATTGATCTCCACAATCCACGGTTTCACTCGGTTTAAAAATTTACTAACCATCACTTAAACCTTAAACCAACAGTAAACCATTTCTAAACCTAATTAAGATCCGATTTTAGACCCGAATCACTTAAGTTAAAACCGAAAATCTCTCTACAACCTGAAAACCCTTAGAAAAATTCCCAAATCAAAAAAAACCCCAAATCAAACCCTAGAAACCAAACCCTACAAATCGCAAACGAAATTGAAACCAACAAGTAGAAAATCACAAAGGAAAGGAAACCCCAAGTGGAATCATGTAAGTTGTTCGGGAGGAACCATAATCGCACAATTTCATCTACAAATGGGGATTATCTTTCATGTTTACTTTTCGAAAATCAAAGTCTAAACTATCACTTACCTTCGATTATGATGCAGGGATCGATTTTTCCACAAGACAGCCGATTTTGGGATTTCGATTTCTAGGGTTCTTATTCTTCTTCGATTTTGGGGATTTTGAGGGGATGTAACTCGGGTTTTTTAATCTGGGCATATGGGTGGGTTGGGTCGAGTTCGGATATGGGTTTAATTTGGTTTACTCTCGGGTTTATTTGATTCTACCACGATTCTGGGTAAAAACCGATGAATCGAAATTTATGGGTAAAAAGATTTTCTTTTTCAATTAATGGGAAAATTGATTTCGAACTTTTGATTCGGGGATATTTACAACGAAGACAAATTTTGGGAAACATATGTGATTATATGATAGTTCTCGTGGGGAAATAGATCGTGCATCCATAAGAAAGATAACATTTAACAATACAATACCATATTGCAAACCGTATTACAATTTTTTTAACATTCAACAAAGATAAACTTTTTTGTATTGCAGGGGGTTCAGGTTGATTTGATTGTGAGCATTACGAAAATTCAATTTAATTGGACAATGTCAAAGTAAAGTCTGTACCAGTTTAATTTTAAATCAAAACAAAATTATCATTATATTTTTATGATTTAAAATGCCCAGTAAAACTAATCCTACAACAGTAAAATCTTAACAAAATTGTAATTTTAAAAGTTTAAAGAAATTCAACATATTATTAATTATGAAAGATTCTTACCAATTACTTTTCTTCCATTTTATAATACTTTCTTGTTTAAATAATAGTAATACCCTAAAATACCATATTTTAAAATTATTGTTCCAAATTTAACACTTTAAACTTAAAATTATACAAATAACATAAATTATTTTTAAAAATACATATTTACCATAAATAAATTACAAATATAATTAAAATATTATATTTAGATTCTTTTTTCTAATTTATGATTTAATTTTTCTTTATTAAAAATCAGTTTTAAGGTATTTTAATATAAAATTTATGTTATTTTTAGAAATTTAAACTAATGATACTATATTTGAAACAAAAACTCAAAATAATATTATTTAACCAAAGTAGATTAAAAAATTATTATTCTTATAAAATTATGATATAATATTTTTAATTATATTTACATGGTAACAAAATAAATTAAATTATGTATTAGTAGATAATTAACATATAAAATTAAACAAAATTTTTTATTATTTATTTCTATTCAAAATATTTTAAAAATAAATTATATAAATATTTAATTTATATTTATTAAATAATTAATTATAATATATGAAAAAAAATTCTAGATGCGAGTCAAAATCTAATTAAAACTTAATTATTATAGATTTATAATGAAACGTCCAATATTACAAAACAGATTTAATGACTAAGTAATACATTCTGAGGTCTCCTGACCTCCATGAGGACAAGAAAGTGGGATTGGGAACTGCTCTACTGATTTCTTCACATCCTGGTTTTGTGGTGGAGGAGGAATGGGTTCAGTCGGGTAAATCGGTGGTCTATGAATCGGTTTGGAGTCGGTTTGGAAAGGCTCAATCCTAGCCTTGGCAAGACTAGATGCAACAAGAACCAGAAGGACTACCATTGTTATTGCAGAGAGTTTCATGTTCTTGATCATCTTTTGTGTTGTGATTGAAAATGATTAACCCTAGTTTGCTTATTTATATTGTTGCTTAATTATGATCCAAAAAGAAAGCAATATGATTTAAATTGGTTTGACTTGAATTGTATGAAAGAATGTAATTATATTAGTTGTATGTGTATTGATTTTATTGGTGAGATCAATATAATTTATAAATTAAATAATAATGAATGATAATTACCAAAATAACTTAGTTGTAGATTTGACCAACATTATCCTCTCAAGCATTCCATTCATAGAAAACAAGTCTAGAATATAAGAAAAATATCATTCTTTTGAAGAAGTATTCACGTAAGTAAACAAAATGTTGACACATAAGTAAACAACATATTGCTGTCAAAAAGGCTTATGTTACAATTCCTAATATATTATCTAAAAACCATTTTGAAAAAATAATCTTATTTAACGTGTTATTAACAGAAATATTATGTTGATGTGTAATCATCATAATAAATTTTAAATAAAAATATAGATAAATTTAGAGTAATAACCTAAAATAGCACCATTTTAAGTTTATCTTCCAAATTTAGCACAATAAAACTAAAATTCCCAAAATAGCATAAATTATTATGTAAAAATAATTATTTACCTTAAATAAAATATATATAAAATTAAAACATAATGTTTGGGTTCACTTTTTCCAATTTAGGGTTTAATTTTTTTTCATTAGGAATAATTTCTCAATTATTTTTGTATTAAATTTGTGCTAATTTTAGAAATTTAAATGATTAGTGCTATATTTGGAACAAAAATTTGAAATGGTGCTATTTTAGTCAATTGTCCATAAATTTAAGTTACTATAATAATTATAATATATGTTATTGTTAGTAATTTAGTTAAAATATTAATATATTTGATTAAACTAACCAAAATACTATTAAATTTGTAAAAAAAAATATTTCTATTTCCTTAATTTATATATAAAACATTAATATTAAAAAATAATTTTAAATAGGAAATAAAATAGAAATATCTAATTTAAAATTACTAATAAATACTATTATATAATTTGATAATATTTTTTCCTAACGTGAATATAAATCTAGTATTTTATTAAATAATTAGATTATGATCAAAACTAAACCATAACCGTATTTTAAACTAAAACCATACCATTTCTAAATTGTAATTTAACTTATAAATATTTTAGCTGATATTAAAATAAATTATTAACCGTAACCGTTATTTAAAACCGTAAATTGAAATTTTGAAATTTTAAGTTTTTAAAATTAAATTTAAATATACTACTAATAACTTATGTATAATTAATATGAAAACAACTATATATAGTCAATTTACAAAGTAAAAATATTCATATAGATTAATTATTCATATAGGTTTTATTTTTTTATTTTCTAAGTATATAATTATCTAATTATAAACCACGAAATATTCATATATATCAATTTTATGACATAGAAATGTTCATATGGCTTTTAAGGTTAGCGTTAATGAATTGTTACACATTATTATTGTTGGGATTGTATGTATGTAAGATGAAGTAGATATTCACACTTAGAATATATGATCCCTTCGGATAGCTTTGTGTTTTTGGCATAAACCAAATAAATCGAATCGGTTGAACCGAGAATTTTGATTTTTAATTTTCAATTTTATTTTAAATATATTCAATAAACCGAAGATCTAGATAATTAATTTCATTCGATTTACCGTTTGGTTCGGTTCAAGAAAATTTCGGAGATAGAAATTTTGATTTTTTTTTTCAAATTCTTTTATATGAAAATTTGAATTCAATTTTATCTCGATTATTAATTCAATATTCTGTTAAGATTGAAGTTGGTTTGGGTCGGATTTACTGTGAGCTATATGATAATTTTACTCTATAAATTTTCCGTTTTATTTATTCATGAGAACAAAATGACATTGTAATGTTATTGTAACGTTATAGCTCTCAGTTTCCACGTTAAATTGCTAGTTTACCATTAAATACATAAAATCTAAGAATTTCTTACTTTTGTGTTTGTATGTGTTTCCACTTTATCTTTTATTTTTAAATCAAAACCCAAATTAATATATTCAGAATCATAAAATATAGATTTTCTTGCCATAAAAACGTATACAAATCGTCAAGAATAGCTTGAATTCTGCCAAAAAATCATTTAAAATAAATCCTTGAGGACTATCACCACTTTTTTTTTGTTTGATCTTCTAAAATAATAACAATTAATTTTAAACTAGAGTTATACCCAAGAAAAAATATTCGTAATTATTTATTATTAAATATAAATTAAATATTTATATAATTTTAACTTTTACTTAAAATAATTATTTTTTTATGAATTTTATAGTATTTTTTGTTAGTTTAACAAAGGGCGATTCTCTAAAATAGCATATTTTAAGTTTTTATTCCAAAAATAACATCATTAGTTTAAATTTTGAATAATAGCACAAATTAAAGATTAAAATGTATTAAAACTATATTTTAATAAAAAAAATTAAATCTAAGTTAAAAAAAATGAACTCAAATATAATATTTTAAGTTTATGTATAATTTATTTTAAGTAAATAAATATTTTTACATAATTATTTGTGCTATTTTTGGGATTTTAATTTTAGTATGCTAGATTTGGAAGAAAAACTTTTAAAAATGATATTTTAGGGTTTTACTATTTAATAAAATATATTTATTCTGTAACCAAATTAATAACAATGATATATATCGTAATTATTTTAATAATTTAAATTTATTTATATATTTATTTGAAATTCACTATACATGTCATCATGACATTTATGTTAATAACACGTCAAAATAAAATTATTTTCTTAAAATATTGCTCAAATCATATATTAGAGATATCATACATAACACAAACTATTATTATTATTATAGATTTATGTTAATAAGCACAATCTATATAATACAAAACAGATTTTTGTGATACATATGAGTTTTTGATACATTAGTCGAGTTATGGAGGAATGCAACGGCCGAAAGGAGGACAAATAATTGGGAATGGGTACTGATCCACTGATATCTTACCATTCCGGTTTGGTACGATTGAGGAAACCGGTGATTTATCGATCGAGTTAGAGTCGGTTTGGAAGTTTGGATTTGGTGAAGGAGGAAAAGAGTCAGTCCTAGAGTAGGCAAGACCAGAAACAAGAAGAAGTAGAGTGAACACCATTGCTATTGTAGAGAGTTTCATGTTCTTGGTCATTTTTGTGTTGTGATACAAAATGCTTAGTTTGATTATTTATATTGTTGTAAACTTGTGACAAAAAAAAACAATATGATATCTTTTTTGTTATCATAAGTTTACAAAATGATGTTGTTGTAAATATTATAGCAATATAGTTATTATTAGTCTGTTGAATTCTAATTATTTTATTATTTTATTGGTTATGTAAAATTTAATATAGAGAAAAAAACACAACATTGAGAAAATATTAAATTTTAATTTGTTTATTGAAGAAAAGAATCGACTACATATGTCCAAAACTATAGAATCATGAATGCAAATATTCAAATGTAGGGAAATTAAATTATGATCCAAAAAGAAAGCAATATGATTTAAATTGGTTTGACTTGAATTGTATGAAAGAATACATCAACATGTAATTATATTAGTTGTATGTGTATTGATTTTATGGTGAGATCTATATAATTTATAAATTAAATAATAATGAATGTTAATTACCAAAATAACTTAGTTGTATATTTGACTAACATTATCCTCTCAAGCATTCCATTCATAGAAAACAAGTCTAGAAATTAAGAAAAATATCATTGTTTTGAAGAAGTATTCACCTAAGTAGACAAAATGTTGACACAAGTAAACAACATATTGTTGTCAAAAAATGCCTATCATACAATCCCTAATATATTATTTAAATAATATTTTTTAAAAATAATCTAATTTTAACGTTTTACTAACAAAAATATTATGGTGACATGTTATCATCATAATGAATTTTAAATAAATATATATAAATTTAAGTTACTATAATAATTACAATATATGTCATTGTTATTAATTTGGTTAGAAAATTAATATATTTTATTAAACTAACTAAAATACTATTAAGTTCCTAAAAAATAATTATTTTTATTTTCCTAATTTACATATATATAAAAAATTAATATTAAAAAAATTAAATAAGAGTTAAAATATAAATATCTAATTTACATTTATTGATAAATATTATTATATAATTTGATAATATTTTTTCCTATACATAGCGTGAGTATAAATTTAATATTTTATTAAATAATTAGACATGATCAAAACTAAACCGTAACCATATTTTAAACTAAAACCATACCGTTTCTAAATTATAATTTAACTTATAAATATATTAGTTAATATTAAATAAATTATTAACCGTAACCGTTAGTTAAAACCATAAATTGAAATATTGAAATTTTTAAGTTTTTAAAATTAAATTTAAATATACTATTAATAACTTGTGTATTATTAATATGAAAACAACTATATATAGTCAATTTAGAAAGTAAAAATATTCATATAGATTAATTATTCATATAGCTTTTATTATTCTATTTTCTAAATATATAATTATCTAATTATAAACCACAAAATGTTCATATATATCAATTTTATGACATACAAATATTTATATAGCTTTTAAGGTTAGCATTGATGAATTTTCACACATCATCATTTTCGGGACTGTATGTATGTAAGACGAATCAGATATTCACACTTCGAAGATTTGATCCTTTCGGATAGGTTTGGGTTTTCAGTATAAACCAAATAATTTGAATCGGTTGAACCGAGAATTTTGATTTTTGATTTTCAATTTTATTTTAAATATATTTACTAAACCGATTAATTAAATAATTAATTTCATTCAATTTACCGTTTATTTCGTTTTGAGAAAATTTCGGACATAGAAATTTTTGAATTTTTTTTCAAATTCTTTTATATGAAAATTTGAATTCAATTTTATCTCGATTATTTATTCAATATTCTATTAAGATTGAAGTTGGTTTGAGTCAATTTTATTGTGAGCTTTATGATAATTTTAGTGTATAAAGTTTCTTTAATTTATTCATGAGAACAAAGACATTGTAATGTTATTGTAATGTTATAGCTCTCGGATTCCACATTAAATTGCTACTTGACCATTAAATACATAAAATCTAAGAATTTCTTAGTTTTGTGTTGTATGTGTTTCCACTTCATTCATTTTTTATCTCAAAATCCAAATTAATATCTTCCTAATCATAAAAATATAATTTTTTTTGCCATAAAACGTCTACAAATCGCCAAAAATAACTTGAACTCTGCCAAAAAATCATTTAAAATAAATCTTTGAAGACCACCACCACTTTTTTATTTGATCTTCAAAGTAAACTAATAATAATTAATTTAAACTAGATTTATATCCACGTTATGCGTTAGAAGAAAATTCGCAAATTATAAAATATTGTTTATTACTAAATATAAATTAAATCTTATATAATTTTAACTTTTATTTAAAATTATTTCTAATAATAATTTTTGTATATGTAAATTAAAGAAAGAAAAATAATTTTTTTTACGAATTTAATTGTATTTTTAGGTTACTTTAATAAAATATATTAATTATCTAACCAAATTAATAACAATGACATATATCGTAATTATTCCAATAAATTAAGTTTATTTATATATTTATTTAAAACTCACCGTAATGATGATAATTCATCATAATATTTTTGTTAATAATACGTCAAAGTAAAGTTATTTTATTAAAATATTTTTCAAATATATATTAGAGATATGATAAATAACACAAACTATTATTATTATAGATTTATGTTAAAAAGCACAATATATAATACAAAACTGATTTTTTTTTATACATATGAATTTATGGTAATAACCATTAGTGGAGTCATGGAGGAATGCAACCGCCGAAGGGAAATTCTGGAGGACAAATAATTGTGAATGGGAACTGATCCACTGATTTCTTGCCATTCCGGTTTGGTACGGTTGAGGAAACCGGTGATTTATCGATCGAGTTAGAGTCGGTTTGGACGTTTGGATTTGGTGAAGGAGGAAAAGGGTCGGTCCTAGAATAGACAAGACCAGAAACAAGAAGAAGTAGAGTGAACACCATTGCTATTGCAGAGAGTTTCATGTTCTTGGTCATTTTTGTGTTATGATACAAAATGCTTAGTTTGATTATTTATATTGTTGTAAACTTGTGACAAAAAATGCAGTATGATACCTTTTTTGTTATCACAAGTTTACAAAATGATGTTGTTGTAAATATTATAGCAATATAGTTATTATTAGTCTGTTGAATTCTAATTATTTTATTATTTTTATTGCTGAGATAAAATTTAATATAGAGAAAAAACACAACATTAAGAAAATTACAAATTTCAATTTATTTATTGAAGAAAAGATACATATGTCAAAAAAATAGAGAATCATGAATGCAACTACAGTATCTCATTTATTTTTTTAAAAGATCAAATCTAGTAAAATTAAATTGGCCACACTGAATATGAAATAAAAAAACATAAATTAACATAAATTTTTAAAATTGATTTAAGTTGTGAAAACTAAGAGAAATAAGGATAATTTCATGTAACTCAAAACCTCTAAAATAACACATATGCTCATAAATAAAAGCTCATAAATAAAAGGACAATTCTATAAAATAGCACTATTTTAAATTTTTGTTCCAAATATAATATTAATCATTTAAATTTCCAAAAATAACACAAATTTAATTTTAAATAATTTAAAATCTTATCCTAATAAAAAAATTAAATTCTAAATTAGAAAAGATGAATCCAAATATTATGTTTTACTTTTATATATAATTTATTTGAGTTAAATAATTATTTTTACATAATAATTTATACTATTTTAAAATTTTTATTTTTAATATGATAAATTTAAAAAGTGATATTTTAAAGTTTTACTCTAAATAAAATGATATGACTAATTGGAAGTAAGATTATAGGATTATAAGATAATCTCAAAAGGGAAATTAATAGTAGCATTGACACTAACAACAATCAAATTCCAAAAATAAAAGAAAGACATCACCAAATGCAAATAGTCTCACTCCCATAATAAAGACAAAGCAATAAAAAAGAAGTATTTTTCTTTTACCTTCTTACATCTTCTAAAACCCTTTTCTAGACTCTTTTTTGTTTAATAAACTGAGCACATATTCTCCTTTTCCTAACTCTTTTACCTTTTTCTTGTTTTAATCTGTTTATTTAACTTCATGGCCTCGCTCTCTTGTTACTGCAACTTGGGCATTTGTAATGCTTGATGTGTTCTGCTTTTGCAGGTGTTATCTTCACACATTTTCCATGGAACCATTTCTCACATGCGTCACAGCAAATCCAGAACTCATCTGTACCATAGCTGTCTCCACAAGCACCACAAACCGCACCTTGTTCATCGTCTTCGTCCTCATCATCACTCTCATCTTCTTCTTTTGGCGGTGGAGATGACATCTTTGAAACCTTTGTGAGGGATTCAGATTGGCGAGACTGCTTGTGAGGAATTACAAAGAGATAAGAAAGTCAGCATGGATGAAGAATGACGGTGAAAGAGAGACACAGAAGGTACCTTGATGCCGCTACATTTGCTTTTGCTATTGTTGTTGTTGTTGTTAACAGATTGATCCTTGGATTGCTTTGCATTGCCCGTCACAACCTCAAAAATAGATGGGAGATCGTTTATCATCTGGAAGAGTCTCTTCCTAAAAAGAGTCGGTTCATCGCATAAGCTTAGAGTCAAATGTTTAACAAACTTAGTTCCAAAGTGGATTTTAATAAGATTCAAACCAGAAAAGTTCTTTACTCAATCCACCAAAGAACTACACATACAGAGCGTTTGATTCACAAGCTAATGTCCAATCCAAATCCTAGAGAAATCCAGAATGATGTCCAATTTCCTTTTAACCTGTTAGATCTCAGCTAACGGATATGATTGTTCTGAGCTATCAACACAGCTACAATCCAATGCAAACTGCCTAGGCTATAATTAGAATGATCCTGCACTAGACTAACACAAGCAATACTAATCAGAATTGGAAGCACATAAAATTGACCTGAATCCTATATATCTCAATAACATTGGTCCAGTTTGGTGGGATGCGTAATACTTGTAGCTTCAATTCTGTCTCGTGAAGCAAAAGATAGAAACTGAAAACCAATTATAAAAAGAGTTTAACAGAAAATCGGATTCATTGAACAAGATCAGCGGGGTAAAAAAAAGATACACAGAGTCACAGAAATTGTTAATTAGGCATGAAGACAACACAAGAGGATGTTACAGTGGTCATTATAACCTTACCACACATGAGTACCCCCAAATTATTATATTTGGGATGCAACATTAAGAAAGACCGAGCTGAGAAGGAACCTTACCTCTCATTCTTACCAAACCCAAAACGTGCACCAAAGTAAAATGCAACAGAAAGCAGCCACGAATCACTGTGAACAGCGACCAAAGATACCCAATCTTTTTCTGGCATTCCGTCTCTTGCGAAATTGATTCCTAAAGCTGGTTCAGGAAGCTCAGGAGGAACTTCCTCGACGGGAAGATTAACCTCCCAGGTCTCATTTGGAAGTCCATAGAGGCACAAGTTCTCCTTCTCTGCATAAATAAGAATGAAACACCTTAAGAGAAGCAACACAGAGGACCAACTCAATCTTTAGCTACAAATATGTAGATAATCATAATCAACAAAAAATATCTCCAAAAATGATAGACAGCAAATCCAAAGAAAATGATACTCAAGGATAAAGATTTAAACAGAGGAGAAAACTAGAAAGGCTCCTGAGAAAAGCTTTTACTCTTAACTGAGATATGAACTCAGTAAACAATAAACACAATCACTATGAAACAATTACAGAACATCGTAATCAATTGAAACTCTATCACATAAAATCTGGAAACCATTGATCAGTGAAAAATTAATGAAAGACAGATCATGATAAAATCTCAGTAAGTTCAACGTAACATCCCGCTAGAAATCTTAAACTGGAAAGTGGACAAAACTAAAATACAAGAAACAAACCGAGTTAATACAGTTGACGAAATAACTCACCAGGATCGCAAGTTTGGTAAAACTTCACCATATCTGCATAGACAAGCAAAAACAAAGACAGAATCGTCATATGTGAAGAAGAAAAAAACAGAAACCCACAATAGTAGGCTTTTCTCACGAAAGAAGCAAACTCAAATGCAACAAATCTGTAAATCCACAGACGCCCATCCTTCTGATTCGACGGTGCACACTTGTTGGAGAAACAAAATAGACCAAAATCCGACAAAGCAGAACAAAAGACAGCGAGATAGAGCGAAAGAGAAGACAAACTCACCGTTTGTGAGAGCCTTAATCAGACCAGCTCGTCGACCTCTGAAGTCACTAAAGACCTCTTCAACAGTTCGTGGTATAGGATGAGTGATTCCCTCCATTTATCTTAAAAAGACGATGTCTCCGGAGAATGAATGTAGCTTCACAATCGCCGGCAAAAGTGAGTATTCCGATGAAATCAAAATCTGGGACCAATGCTTCAAAGAACCCAGAAGAAGGAAACAAACAAAAAAACCCAAAAGGAAGAAAATTTTAACTTCAGGATTCGGATTAGGGGAGATAAAATTTGTAAAAATCTCTCAAGAGAAAAATAATTGGTTGGGAACTGGAAAATAAAAAAATAGAGAAGAGCTAGAAGAAACCCTAAAACGAAGAGAAATAAAATAGGGGCATATATATTATTTTCCAGTCTACATACCCTACTTTTTCTCGTTTATTTAGACTCCCCAAATATTTAGTATTTTAAATTTCCATATTTTACATATTTTTACAATTCAGTCACATAAATAAATAAATATATGAATGGACAATTACCTAAAATAATATATTTTTAAATTTGTTTCAAAAATAATATTATTAATTTAAATATTTAATAATACTATAAATTTAAAATAAAAATATTTTAAAATTTTATTTTAATAAAAGACTAAATTTTAATTAAAAAAATTTAAATATAATATTTTAAATTTATTATATTTTATTTATACTAAGAAATATTTTTATATAATTATTTGTGTTATTTTAAAATTTTTAATTTTAAAATGTTATATTTAAAATAAAAATTATAAAAATATTATTTTAATATATTATTCCAAAAATAAATTTAGGTTTTTTTTAAAAAAAATTGTATGATAAAAAACAAAAGTAATACTATAAAATAGTACCATTTTAAATTTATCTTTTAAATTTATCACATTGCAAATAAAATTTCAAAAATATCACAAATTGTTATGTAAAACTAATTATTTATCTTAAATAAACTATATATAAATTAAAATATAATGTTTGAGTTCACTTTTTCTAATTTAAAATTTAATTTTTTTATTTTAAATTTCTATATTTTACATATTTTTACAATTCAGTCACATAAATAAATAAATATATGAATGGACAATTACCTAAAATAATATATTTTTAAATTTGTTTCAAAAATAATATTATTAATTTAAATATTTAATAATACTATAAATTTAAAATAAAAATATTTTAAAATTTTATTTTAATAAAAGACTAAATTTTAATTAAAAAAAATTAAATATAATATTTTAAGTTTATATATATTTTATTTATACTAAAAAATATTTTTATATAATTATTTGTGTTATTTCAAAATTTTAATTTTAAAATGCTATATTTAAAATAAAAATTATAAATATATTATTTTAATATATTATTCTAAAAATAAATTTAGTTTTTTTAAAAAAAAATTGTACGTTAAAAATCAAAAATAATACCATAAAATAGCATTATTTTAAATTTATATTCTAAATTTATCACATTGCAAATAAAATTTCAAAAATATCACAAATTATTATGTAAAACTAATTATCTATTTTAAATAAACTATATATAAAATTAAAAAATAATGTTTGAATTCAGTTTTTCTAATTTATAGTTTAAACTTTTTTACTAAAAAAAAATTTTAAATTATTTTACTATTAAATTTATGTAATTTTTATAAATTTAAATGATTAATATTATATTTAAAACTAATTTAATATATTATATTTAAAATCAAAAATTAAAATAATAATATTTTAATCAATTATAAAAACAATTGGAATATTTTTGGTAGAAGTAAGCCGGAGGCGGGCACCAAATGTGATTGTTTGTCGTTATTTCGGTTTAATTTTAGACCCGAAATTTTTATCTTCCGCATCTCAAACCCAGTCTTTCGAGCTTAACCGAAAGTTGCCTTATAACCAAAATGACGGCCCAATTTTTAGTTGGATGTGAAGAAATTACTTGTTTGGCCCAATAAAGGGGTAGTTGGCCTTTTGTAGCAATTGCAAGAAAGAAAATCCCACTTAACTCATTAATTCATACATTTACGGTTCGGAATCCTTAACCGGTTTGATGCCCTCTTCAATGATTCCATCGGTACCCCATCGGCCCATCATTACTCCCCTCCCCAGAAGGAAGCTTGTCCTCAAGATTACAGGTATGGAAAGCTCTGTTGAATTTGATCAGAGTCCTCCCAAATGGCATCGTTGGACGAGAGTCCTTGCCATAATATTAAAGCTTCTGGAATCCTTTTACCGTTCTTGAGAACCGTACGTATAAAAAACTTGCTATATCAATAATGTTCGCAGCGTTTATGTATAATTTATTTATCGAATAAATAAACGATTTTCATGGCCGCATGACGCAGCCGCAGGTTCCTGCGGCTACGAAACGAACATGCCTTATATATTTGGCTAATGAAAAATGTAAGTATTTTTTAAATGTAAATTTTATTATATAAAAATATTGTTTATTATATTAATTATACACAATCATCTTTTAACGATCTAAAATACAGATGATGATTTACCATCCTCCATCATTTCAATATTTTCTAATTCAATTTAAAGAAAATCGATGAGATTATATCAAAGACTTCTTTATTAGATGTAAAGGTGATAGAAGAAATTCTTCAAATATATGGCTAATTATATACTTGAAAACAGTATAGTTAGAACTATTCATTCAAGAATGAAAAGACATTTCATTAAGTTTACCAAATTCAAAAAAAATCAAGAATGGAACTATATCTCCAACAATAATCTTGTTGAACTTGGTAAATTTAATGAAATATCTTTTGATTCTTGAATAAATAGTTTTAATTACAGTTTTCAAATAAATGAATTAGTCATAGATTTGAAGAATTTCTTTTATCACATTTAGTTCTAATATCTAAGAAATTTTTTAATACAATATCATTGATATTCTCGAAAGTGAATTAGAAAACATAGAAATAATAGAGAATGGTAAATCATCGCTTTTATTGTAGATCACTATGATATAGATCGAAACGTTTTTATCCATACTTTGAATGTTTTGGATATCCTTTAGTGATATTTTATTTCTTCCACTTACAATCCATATTGAATTTATATAGGTAGTAAAATTTCTATCTTGTCGGTTTTAGTCAATTACGTAATAAATATAATAGAATTATCATTTCATTTATGAGAAAAATATATTCTCAATAAAATTGTAACTATTTTTTTTGTTATTTTCTGTTTGTGTTATTCTTGCCACGAAATATAGAATTTGACGTAAGTTTATGAAAAGTGATTTTAAATAAGGGTAAATGTCTAAAATAGCACCTTTCTAAGTTTTTGTTCCAAAAATAGCATCATTAGTTTAAATTTCCAATAATAGCATAAATTTAAGATTAAAATGCATTAAAACTATATTTTAATAGAAAAAATTAAACCCTAAATTGGAAATAATAAACCCAAATACAATACTTTAAGTTTATGTATAATTTATTTAGAATAAATAAGTATTTTCACATAAGTATTTGTGATATTTTTGGAAATTTAATTTTATGATGCTAGATTTGGAAGAAAAACTTTAAAAGGTGCTATTTTAGGGTATTACTCTTTAAATAATAAATTTGTACTATTGAACATATTTTGTAACGCCAAAACCACATTCAATTTTGGGTTATTTATTATTAAATATATTTTAAATACACATTAAATACAAATTTGGTTTTATTAAATTTAAAGCATTCATTTTCCTAATATGATATTAGTATAAATGTTTTTCATATTTTGGCATTTTGATGAAATTGAAGACTATGATATCAATTTCATTAAAACTATGATAGTTTGAAAAGTTATTGCACAATGATAGTTTGAAAATCTTTTTGGAGGAGTTAGTGAGAAATTAATTTAAGTATATTTAAATAACTAAAATTGAACTATAAATGTGATTAACCATAATTCATATCAGAACATTTATATAAATAAATAATCAAATTTAATTTAGAATATGCACAAACGACACAAATTACACGTTTCACCTCTTTCAAGTTTAAACTAAATAAACTAAAATGTATATAACATAAATAAAATTAATTTCAATTTACAAAAAAAATTTAAGGAAGGAAATTAAATATTTTTATGAAAATACTAATATCATATTAAAAATTACAAATGTTAATGCCACTGAATTTTAACAATATGTTGTAAATGAAAAATTTAATAAAACCAAAATAAAATTATAAGTTAAAAAGTAATTTATATTCAAACCGATATAAACATGAAGTATGATCTATAATTCAATACATAGATATATTATTCAGTCATATAGTGTCTCACATTAGTATTGAAGTTTTTACCATTGCGATTATTTAGTGGTTGATGAGTTAAATCATATAAAATATTTTTAGCTGATGTAAGACAAGTTAATGGACAGATTAACCAATTTTAATACTCATGAATATTTATTTGTATACTTAGTTTTAGTAAATATTGATTGAAAATTTATCATTAACTAATAGTAATGAAAAATATTGCTATTGTGTTTGGTTTTTATAATTTCTCAATTAGTTATTTTTAAAATTATGTAAATTGTTATCTTGCATAATAACATGGTATATAGAAAAAATAATTTAAAAAAATATATATAACTTTCTAATTAGTATAAAATTGTCAATAAATAATATTTAGAAATCCTAATCAGTTTAAATCAATTAAGATATAAATTATATAGTAATATCCTAAAATAACACATTTTCAAGTCTCCCAAATCTAGCACTTTAAAATTAAAATTTCCAAAATAGCATAAATAATTATATGAAAATGCTTATTTACTATAAATAAATTATACATAAACTTAAAACATTAGATTTGGGTTCTTTTTTGTAATTTAGGATTTAAAATTTTCTATTAAAATGAAATTTTAATGTATTTTAATGTTAAATTTGTGGTATATGGAAATTTAAACTAATTATGTTATTTTGGGAAAAAAACTTAAAAAGATATCATTTTAGACAATTACCCATATTAATTAATATATGAATAAATCAAAAATCGGTCCAAACCTAATTGATAGAAAATTTAATAATTATGTAAAATATTTATTTTTTAATAATAACTATACGATAATTTTTGAGATTATTTTTTTATCAGAAAATAATAAACTAATTCATAATTGTGATGTAAATATAAAAACACTTATTGTATAATAAATAAATACAATATTATTTTGGGCAATTGACTAAAATAGCATCATTTCAAATATAGCACTAGTCATTTAAATTTTCAAAAATAGCACAAATTTAATATTAAAATAATTGAAAACTTATTCCTAATGAAAAAAATTTAAACCCTAAATTAGAAAAAGTGAATCCAAACATTATATTTTAATTTTATATATTTTTTATTTAAGGTAAATAATTATTTTTACATAATAATTTATGCTATTTTGGGAATTTTAGTTTTAATGTGCTAAATTTGGAAGATAAACTTAAAATGATGCTATTTTAGGGTATTACTCTATTATTTTTCAATAAAAAAATAATAATTAAAACTTTATTGAAACAATAACAAGTAAATTATATCTTATTTCTTATTTTAAATTTTCTTTATTATAAATTTAATTTTTTTTAAACGTTTGTTCGCATGGGATACAATCTAGTTAATAATTAATTCAAATTCTTAACTTGTTTAGAATATGTAACGAGTGTATCTATATATATGACGAAGTAGCATTATTAATTAATCCTTAATATTTTAATTAATCTAATTAAATTACTTAAAATGAATATTAGTATAATGATCTTTGTTTCCATCAGGTACTAATGGATTCCACATTTCCCACAAAGCATTGTTTGGAATCGTTCCTGCAGGGATCACACTCATCGCTAACGCCGCTTGCGTTTGAGGCGTTAGCGTCGCCGCCGCCGTAGTTGCTGCCGCCACCAACGCGTTTGCGTTTTGTTGTTGTTGATTATGAAACTGTTGTGCGATTTGATAGTATTGGTGATTGATGTTACCTCCATCAGATAATTGGTAGTTAACAAGTCTTTGAAGATCATCAACAATTGTAGTTTCATCATCTTCTTGATTACTTGTGGAAATTATCGTTGTGTTGCTTGTACCATAAGGTATTGGAGGAGATATGTTCTGATTAGCTAAAGCAATGGTGACGTCAGAATTACTGTTTGTGGTGGTTGTGGTGCTGCCATCGCCGGAATATTCAGCTGAAAGCTTTTCAAGATTGTTGTCGGAATGATTGTTGGAAGATATTGATTGTTGTCGTTGTTGTCTTAAGGCTAAACGGGATGAATCAGATGATGATGATGCGTTATGGTTATGATGTCTTGTGGAAAGAGAACGTGGTAAAGATGGATGATCTTCTACTCCTGGTCTCTTGTACACTCTACATAATGATATTTCAGCCTATATGGAAACACATAAAACAATATTAATTAATTAGACACACTTGTTTATAATTAAAAATTATGATAAACAAAAATCATTTTTATTGGTGGAAAAATTATTACAGATTCATCACATTTCATGAATTTTATATAAAAAAAGCTGTTAAAGTCTACTATCATTTGATGTACATATATCCGTAATATATTATTTTGAAAAATATTTTAAGAAAATAACATTACTACGACTTGTTATTAACAGAAATATCATGATAATGTGTCATCACCATGGTGAGTTTCAAATAAATATATAAATAAATTTAAATTATTAGAATAATTATAATATATGTTATTGTTATTAATTTGATTTGGTTAGAGAATGAATATATTTTATTAAACTAACCAAAAATACTATTAAATTCGTAAAAAATAATTATTTTTCTTTCTTTAATTTACATATATATAAATTAATATTAAAAGTACTTTAAAATAAAATTTAAAATTATATAAATATTTAATTTATATTTACTAATAATATAATTTCGAATGTCGTGTATATAAATCTAGTATATCAGACTGATCACATTTTCAGATTTGAGATTTAAGAATTACTTTATACATTTTTGTGTCTATTGCTATATAGTTTACTAGTACAATTGACATCAAGATTTTGTAAATTTATAAGTATATGTCAAGCCTAGTGTTTTAGCTTAGCTATGTATAATGTAATTCTATAAGATATGAATGTGAGAAAGAGCATGAACAGTGTGATAAATTGTGAATCTTATGCATATATTATCGAATTAATGTGATGTATAGATATTACTTGTGTGTGTATATATATATGAGAGTAACTATTAATGCTTACTACTATACATATGGGCCATGGCTATGGCTAGTAATTTAAAGAGATCATGCGTATGGGATGAACATTTTCTAGATTTAAGAGCAAATGTCACAAGCATTTTTGGATCTTATGGAATCAATTATAAAATGAAAAATATTAAATAGAAAAAGGAAATTCAAACAATCTAAGGATTTGAAAAATTGTAAATCATCAACGTAGCTAGGTTATAAATATATGTATGTATGATAATAGAGAAAGAGAGAATCATATATTTACCTTTTGATATTTCTCGGTTTCATGGTGAGGGAGACGATACTCATTCATGATCCAACTGGTACGAGTGCCTTTAGGGGCTTTACCGGAGTAGAAAACTAGGGTTTTCTTTAACCCTATGGACCTAGAAGTTTCCGATCTGATCATCCTATCAGCTCCAGTGGCTTTCCAATATCCTGATGTAGTAACTCGGTTCGGTCTATCTCCATTTCTATACTTTCGATCTCTTGGTACATAGAAGTACCACTCTTTCTCTCCTATCGCCGCCATCGCTGCATAAAGATACATATACAATCTCATGATAACACCAAAAAGTAAGTCTTATATTCATATATATAACAATAATAACTTAAGATATTCACATAATATATATGTATATTGTGTGTAAATAGCTTATGAAGTTATGATTGAGATAAAAAGGAGGTTAATTTCATTGTTGGTTCCTCGAAATTTCATTGTTATTTTTTGGTCAAATTAATTCAGAGAAAAAATGATAAAGAGAAGATGTGTTGAAAGATATACTGAGTAATATCAGAGATCGACATGTATATGATCTATAACATGGTTAATTAGGTTTAAGAAAGTAAAGAGAGATATAAAGGAAGTTAATTGTATCTATAGATCTTAATATTTGTGTATATAAGATTTGCATATAGTTGTGTTTACCAGGAAGTTCCCAAGGATCAAAGCGATAAAGATCGAGGAAAGTGATGAGTTCTACATTGAATCGTTTGCCTTCAACTTTACGGCGAAGATAAAACTCTATGAGTTCTTCTTCTGTGGGATGGAATCGGAATCCAGGCATGACCATGTCATGGTCATGATCATCAGCTTCATCATCATTATGGACTCGACTCTCGTGACCACCTCTATTATCATCTTCTTCTATACCTTTTTCATTCTTGTTGACTTGGTTACTCATGGTGATGATGCTTGTTGTGGAGGATACAATTGCCATATGTAAAAACAGACTATATATGTGTATGCATGTGGATTAAGATGAAGATGATGATAATGAAAAGGGATTATATGTTTGTTCGTTTATATAGTAAACAACAGAAGGGCAAGAGAGAGAGAGAGAGATGGATGAAATTGAGTGGTGTTGAGTAGAGATAAGAAAACGTCGTCGTGTTTAGGAGTTGAGACCAAACTAGAACAAGAGAGAGAGAGAGAGAGAAGAAGAAGAAGAAGAGAGTTAAGGAGGAGACAAAGACTTGTCAAATTGAGGACAAGGTGTCCACGGTTTTGTTTTCTTCGCCGTGTCTTTGGACCTTTCTCTTAACTCTCCATTTCTAGTCTTTTGTTTTCATAATCAAATATCTACCAATTTCTTTCCTTAAAGAATATCTAATAGTTTAACAAATCTTGTACATTGATGTTTTACAAAACTAAATTGATTTATACAATTATGATATTTTCCTATGAGATTTCAGTTATTTTATACGATAATAATATAAACTATATTTATACCCACGTACTAGATAGAGAAAAATATTCATAAATTATATAATATTGTTTATTAGTAAATATAAATTAAATATTTTATATAATTTTAATTTTTATTTAAATTATTTTTAATATTAATTTATATATATATAAATTAAGAAAATAAAAATAATTATTTTTTACAAATTTATTAGTATTTTTTTGTTAGTTTAATAAAATATATCGATTCTTTAACCAAATTAATAATAATGATATATATTATAATTATTCTAGTAATTTGAGTCTATTTGAAACCGACTATGGTGATGATATGTCAACATAGTATTTATGTTAATAACATGTTATAATAAGATTATTTTTTAAAAATGTATTTCAAATAATATATTAGAGATATCCGTGCAAATTCTATTGTATAAATTATCCTTAGTTGGGGAGGAGTAAGTGGTATAGTAGTTGTACCAGCTCTACGTCAATCCCAGAGATATGAAGTTTGATTTCACATCCCTTCGTATAATGGTGTTAAATATTCGTATGAAAATGTTGGGATATTGAGTTGTCTCGTTGTGATCTACTGATTAAAAAAAATTTATCCTTAGTTTTGTCAAGATTTAACTTAATGGTTTGTGTTGGTGTGTACTCAAAATTAAACACTGGTAATGCATATTAATGACACACAATATTTAGCTTCATGCTTTGAATACTTTTTTGGCATATGTTTTGAATCATTAAAAGGGAACTATTTAATATTTTTAGTAAAACAATTAAGCCTTTTATTGAGAACCAAAAACTTTATTGAAAAAACAAAAAGGTATTCTTCATAATATAAAAGAAATATTTGAAATATCACTTATTAATATGTTTTAATGAATATTAAATTATATATATTTTTTCCACATACATACGTAAAAAGATTCATTTTAATTTTATTTGTTAAATGCATTTATAAATCATGACAAAAATCACACCAAAAATTTATAAAATAAGTGATATTTGTTTTTTTTTTGTCATCTGGGTCACAACAGGACGGCTTAATAATCTAATATTTTCATACAAATATTTAACACACTCATACGAGGGAACGTGAAATTGAAATTCACACTTCTGAGATGAATGTAAAGCTAGTATAACCACTAAACAATTTACTCTTTTCTGTGATGTTCGTTTGTTTGATTTTTGACGACCGCAACAATAACATACAACTACGATAATTCATCTTATTTTGTTATTTATTTTACAGTCGTTTTAATCGCACTATTGATCGTCATTACCGTTTAAAACTTTGAAATGCACATAGTTGTAATGATAAATCATAACTTTTATAAATTCAATTGAAATTATTATCTAATTTAAAGTCTTATTAAAACTCAAATTTTCAAATATTTAGTTGAATATACATCTAAATTATATATTACTTTGTTATTTTATTTGTTATATTGTCGAATTAAGATTTGGTCGATGTTACTAATAAAATAATAATATTATGTATACTCACTATGTCACTCTTCATAAATATATTTACGTGTTAGTGTCGAAATATATATATTTAATTTGCTTCATGAACGTTCGTTTATTGTTTTCGTTGTATTTAAATTAAATGATTTTTGGTCCACCATATCTTTGCATAATAGTATTCTATAATTATGAATGCAAAACAAACTCATCAAGTTTCTAAAGTTAGTAAGAAACTGAACTTATAGTTCATATATTGTATTAGGATATAGTTTCTATTAGTATTAAATTAAAAAAAAAGTTAAAATATTATTGCTTTTGTCCATCCATTAGTGTCCTACCAACGTTCAGATATTACCCAATTTTATAAATATAGGTGTAGAAATTATTATAATTAAAACCCTAAAAGTCATATGCGATCACTATCAAAATTGTTGTCCTAACTAAAATAACACTTTTAACCAATAATAGGATATGTTTTCCCCAAATTAGAATTTAAATTGTATTTGGTTACCCATTATTACATTGGTGTTTAAGTTTAGACTTTTAGTAGTTAGGTGATATAATTTACTTCTATAAGAAATAAGTGAAACTAGATTTATATACGCCATTAATAAAAAAAATTAATGAATAAATATAATATAATTTAAGTTATAATTCTATTATAGTTATTCATGAAATACTATTATTTGAAATTTAAAATTTGATTGTATCTAATAAAAAGTTGATTATTATTTTCAATTTAATGGTAGTTTTTATTTTATTGAATAATTGATAATTTTTATGTAAAATACATTTTATTCATAAAATATTAGAAATAATAATTTTTTTACTTAAATAAAAATATTCATGTTTTAGAATATCAAATTTATAATATATGGTAATTAAAAAATATATTTTATATAAATAATTAGTAATCTTATTTTTCTTTTTAAATAATTAAACAAAAATAATACAAAAATATAATGACTAAACATAAATAATATCATATAATTAAATTATAATATTATTAATTTGATGGGATTGACTATCAATTATTTATAAATTTTTGTATGTTTAACTTAAAGAAATAAACAGATTGTTTTTTCGAAATAAATAGTTGTTTTTAGTTAGTTAATAAAATATATTGATTCTCTAACCTAATATATTATTATTATTCTAATAAATTAAATCTATTTTTATCTCTATGTGAAACTCATTTTGGTGATGTATTATCACTTTAGTAAATAACATTGTTTTCTAAAAATATTTTTATTTTGAGGTTATATCATTTTCATAATGAGTATTTGAAGATACACTATTCCAATTGAGAATAGATTATTTTTAAAAGAAAATAAAAAAATTCTTAATAGTGACATCTTAAACTGAAAATATAATATTCAAAATCTCAAAATTTAAAAATTTGGAACTTGTTAAAAACTAAAAAAACCTCAACCATAAAAATTTGAGAACTTTTTAGAGATGTTCTAAATAAAAATTCGTATAAATTTAAAAAATTAAAACCAAACATTAGATTTTAATTTTATATATAATTTATTTTACGGTATTACTCAAAATTTTATTATATAATTATTAATTAATGATGTATCAAGTGTCTCATTACAATGACCGACATTTGTATCTTAGCATCCATAACATTTAAATTCTGTAATACTATAATGTAGTATTAAGCAAACTTCTTCAATTTTAATATTTTAAAATAAATAAGTAGACAAAACTATTATCTGGTAATTAACCTATGTAGACAGAAAAAACCTACAGATAAATTTTAATTAATATTTTAAAATATTATCATTTTAAGTTTATATTCCAAATTTATCATATTAAAAATAAAATTCCAAAAATAACACAAATTATTATGTAAAAATAATTATTTACCTTAAATAAAGTATATATAAAACTAAAACATAATGTTTGCATTCACTTTTTTTAATTTAGGGTTTAAAATTTGTTTATTATGAAGAAATTTTTTATTATTTTATTATTAAATTTGTGATATTTTTGGAAATTTAAATGAATAGTATTATATTTGGAACCAAAACTTAAAATAATGATATTTTAGTCGATTGTGTTAAATTTTTCTCCAAGCCATCTTTTTATCATTTTTACTCTAATAAATTTTTAATAATTTGACTCCTAAAGACTTATCAATCTAATAATTTTCCAAGCCCATTCGAAGGAACAACTATTTATTTCTTTATATATATGTCAATCAAGAACAATCAAGAAATGGACTTTTTGACACAAAAAATTACACTGTTGTAAAATGAATCATACATTCCAACTAATGACATTGACTCTTATGTCTATTTTTATTCTTGTAATATAAGTATATGTCAATGAAATATGGCATTTTTCATCATATGGGATATATATATAAATAATGTATTGAGAATAAGGGAGCCACAGGCATTTCGTGGCGTCGGCCTTCTTGGCGGTTGTCAACCCTTTTTCTTGTCTCTTTTTGCATTTACTCAATTGTTTGTATTATTTAATATCTTAAATACGTACTATTCAATTTTTTAAAGGACAATTGACTAAAATAGCACCATTTCAAGTTTTTGTTCCAAATATAGCACTAGTAATTTAAATTTTCAAAAATAGCACAAATTTAATACTAAAATAATTGAAAACTTATTTCTAATAAAAAAAATTTAAACCCTAAATTAGAAAAAGTGAACCCAAACATTATGTTTTAATTTTATATATATTTTAAATAATTATTTTTATATAATAATTTATGCTATTTTGGGAATTTTAGTTTTAGTGTGCTAAATTTAGAAGATAAACTTAAAATGATGCTATTTTAGGGTATTACTCTTTTTTAAATGAATAATATCATAAAATATTATCATTTTAAATTTCTTACATTAAAATAAAATTTTTAAAATAACATAAATTATTATATGAAAATAAGTATTTATCTCAAATAAATTATATATATAATTAAAACATAATATTTGAATTCAATTTTTTAATTTAAGATTAAAATTTTTTTATTAGAATGAGATTTTTGATTATTTTATCATCACATTTTTGTTATTTTTGAAAATTTAAATGATTATTACAATAATTAGAACAAAAATTTGAAATACTGATATTTTATACACTTGTCCTTTTTAAATTTACAAATTATTATCATTAATTGTTAAAAATATATAACTTCAGAAATATATATTTGTGAAACAAAATAGAAAACTAAATAAGGAGAGTATTTCACTTTCATATTTTTTGGCATATCCTACCTTTTATTTTCTATATTAAATTCTAAATTAATATTCCTCTGGTAACGTCACATACAAGAATTACCTATTCGTCTAACTGAATTTTCAAAGATTAATAAATAACGAAATACTTCCATAAATGCTCGTCATTTTGGAATGGCGAAAGAATTTTACAAAAGTTTTGTTTGTTTGGTCGGCGCAAACGGTTGAATTTTTGGTCAATTCTGCGATTGCGATTATGGTAGATGTTGTTTGTTTATTTGCCATTGACGATTGCAGTTATGATTGATCGAAAATTTTTAATTGCACCACTGTTTTAATCATCGGTCAAAAAAAATTATGACGCAATACGAAGCGTATGATCGATACGTTTACCAAAAGTATCTACGACAGCTAAACAAATAACAATCAGGCGCATCCGTAGCCGTATATTCCTGTGCCTGACAAAAAAAACATGCTTGTCAAACATTTAAAATTAAAATAAATAATAGTATTTAAAATAGAAATATAAAAATATTCTTATTACCAACATAAATTCTTATTAACGCATTAGTTTATGTTTTAGTTGAAACTACAATCATTCTAATTTCAACACGCTTTCACATATACATATTGTTTAAAATTAAATCTATTTTTTAGTAAATAAAAAAATAGATCAAATATTTTTTTTAATACTTACTAAAACTGGAATTGAGAAATCAAAACTATGATATTTATTATTTAATAAGTTTAAAATTTTTATGTCATATATACAATTACTATATATTGTAATTAAATAACTATTATTATTTTCTAACAAATAGTAATATCATAATTATTTTAATCTAATTAGCAATTTATGTGAAAATATATCATATTTTTCTATATCTGTATTATAATTGAACAAAAAATCTAAATGTATATATATATATATCTACTTGTACTTCTTTAAAAGTAAGTTTATACTACATATTTATGATTTTTCACAGTATACTAATAGATTTTTAAATTAACCAACATATTAAAAACATATGTTTTCGAGATATACATTACAGCCATAAAATTTTATATACAAGAAAACTAACAAAAAAAATAAAGTATTTATGCATTCAACATCTTATATCATAATGAGCCGGCCTATGAATACAAAGGCATCGTGCATGATTGATGAGATATTTGCAAGTTGTTAGAAAGTGATAGGATGAAAATCAAATTTAAAGTTTATATGGCTTAACATAGAAAGTAGCAATAATATTTTTTATATGATAAACTGTTTTTTTCCACTAGGTTTTTGCTCAAAAATAGCATTCGTACAAGTTAAAAAATTGATTTTTATTCCTCTATTTTGCAAATAATCAAGCAAGATAATGTTTTCCTTAATTTTATCTACATTCTACACTGATTTTCATATATAAGTAAACTAATTTAGAAATTTAAAAAAAAAAGAATCATATAATTGGGACATTTTCATATGTGTTAATTTATCTGCTACAATATATACAACATTGTAACAGTAAAATTAAATAATAAAAACCTTTGAGTAGCTTAATTAAAATGCATTTAGTAATTTAAAAAATAAGTCAAACTCTCCTCTGCAAATTTTATGTAGTTAAGTTTTTGATAAAGAATTAACTATTCTAAATACGGGCAAATGATTAAAATATCACTATTTTAAATTTTTGTTTCAAATATACCATTAATCATTTAAATTTTCAAAATTACCACAAATATAATACTAAAATAATTAAAATTTTCTTTTTAATAAAAAAAATTTAAACCCTAAATTAGAAAAAATGAATCCAAATATTATGTTTTAATTTTATATATAGTTTATTTAAGTTAAATAATTGTTTTCAAATAAGAATTTGTGTTATTTTGGAATTTTAGTTTTACTCTTTTAGTAAAATACTTAAATTTTAGTAATTTTTTTAACACGTGATTATATCTATTAAATCTATTTTCCTTAAAGTAATAAATTAGATTCGACGAATGATAAAAGTGATAAATTAAATAATTAATTAACGAGGGAGTGGACATAGAAGAAAGCCGACCAAATTGCATGGAAGAATAAGACCGGTGTTCAGTTTTATGTCTATCTTGTGTGTGTTGTATGGACCGCCCAACCAATAATGCAGCCACAAGTTTATCGTGGAATCATTTGTCTTCATATACACAAAATTACAAATTCTAACTTTTTTATTTTTAATTTTTTTTTTATTGTGGGGACTAAACATTAATGCATGAAATATGACCTTTGGACATCGCTCCTACTATATCTACTCCTTCAATCTCTTTATTAGTTACACGATGTTTTCAATCGATATTTACATATATATTGATGACAATAACAGGGAGCTCGAGTGAGAAGATCAATCCGAATAATATAAACTAGATTTATACTTACGTTTTGGATGAAAAACATTATTCGTAAATTATATAATATTATTTATTAATAAATATAAATTAAATATTTATATAATTTTAACTTTTATTTTAAATTAGTTTTAATATTAATTATATATATAAATTAATAAAAGAAAATAATTATTTTATGAATTTATTAGTATTTTTTTAATTTAATAAAATATATTGATTTTTTAATCAAATTGATAACAATAACATGTATTGTAATTATTCTAGTAAGTTAAACCTATTTATATTTATTTTAAAACTCAATGTGTTGATAATATTTCAGTATGACATTTATGTTAATAACACGCTAGGGTAAAGTTAAATTTTTAAAATATTTTTCAAATAATATATTAGAGATTATGAAAATCAACAAAACAATATAAAATATACATAAATATTTTAAATTACAAATTTAACATTTATTTTTAATATATTATTTTATATTAGTTTACAAAAATAAAATTTTGCAATTTTGTTTAAATGAATGTATATATTGCGTTACTTTCATGAGAGTTTGAAAATAATTTTTATATTTTTACTCTCATCAAAATTTACCTTTATGCTCTTCTCATAATTTCTCTGTACATTTTTGTGTTCTTTTATGATATTCTTATTTTTGTGTTCTTCTAGTAGATTCTCTGCATATCCTATCATATATAATAAAGTAATAATTTAAAAAATTTTATTCCAAATTTAGCATATTAAAATTAAATTTTCAAAAATAACATAAATAAGTATATACAATACTTATTTATTCTAAATAAATTATACATAAACTTAAAATATTATATTTGGATTTATTTTTCTAATTTAAGGTTTAATTTTTGAGTAATACCATAAAATAGCACTTTTTAAAGTTTTTCTTCCAAATCTAGCATCATAAAATTAAATTCCCAAAAATAGCACAAATACTTATGTGAAAATACTTATTAATTCTAAATAAATTATACATAAACTTAAAGTATTGTATTTGGGTTCATTATTTTCAATTTAGGGTTTAATTTTTTTCTATTAAAATATAGTTTTAATACATTTTAATCTTAAATTTGTGCTATTATTGGAAATTTAAACTAATGATGCTATTTTTAGAACAAAAACTTAGAAAGATGCTATTTTAGACATTTGCCCTTAATTTTTTATATTAACATAAAATTGTAATGTATTTTAGTTTTAAATTGGGCAATTGACTAAAATAGCATCATTTCAAGTTTTTGTTTCAAATATAGCACTAGTCATTTAAATTTCCAAAAATATCACAAATTTAATACTAAAATAATTAAAAACTTATTCCTAATGAAAAAATTTAAATCCTAAATTGGAAAAAGTGAATCCAAACATTATGTTTTAATTTTATATATATTTTATTTAAGGTAAATAATTATTTTTACATAATAATTTATGCTATTTTGGGAATTTTAGTTTTATTGTACTAAATTTGGAAGATAAACTTAAAATGGTGCTATTTTAGGGTATTACTCTTTTAAATTTGTGGTACTATTAAAAATTTAAACTAATGATAATATTTTAGAACAAAAACTTAAAAAAATATTATTTTAGAAAATTATCCTATATAATAACCCTAAGATCACAACTATACAAATGTAATCATAGAAAGTTAACACAACTATATGAAATTAATTAAAGAGATATAAAAACTATGTAATACAATGAGAAAGCTATTACAATTATATAATATATCGAATCTTTATGTGCTCAAATATTTTGGTTAGAGCGAGTTAGGGAGCATGCTCTTGTGGAGAGATTCGAGAGCCCGAGTCCATAGTTATTGTTATAACTAGTGCTCATATATTCTTCACAAGTTGTTTCAAAATAATGATTCACTAGCAATTAATGTCGGACAATTGTCTAAAATAGCACCTTTTTAAGTTTTTGTTCCAAAAATAGCATCATTAGTTCAAATTTCTAATAATAGCATAAATTTAAGATTAAAATGTATTAAAACTATATTTTAATAGAAAAAATTAAACCCTAAATTGGAAAAAATGAACCCAAATATAATACTTTAAGTTTATGTATAATTTATTTACAGTAAATAAGTATTTTTACATAATTATTTGTGCTATTTTTGGGATTTTAATTTTAAGATGCTAGATTTGGAAGAAAAACTTTAAAATATGTTATTTTAGGGTACTCATTAATCTCGACAATTGATTAAATTAATTTTGGATGAGACTGATTTTAAATTAAATTGATTGCACAATTTTCAGTGGTTTAGATTTATTTCGTCTAGTTTAGGTAATATTAATTTTCATCGACTTTTAACTCAAAATCAATTAAAAATAAATATATTAATCTATATTATCTCTATATTATTTAAAAAATATTTTTAAAAAATAATTTTATTATTAACAGAAATATCGTTAAAAAGTCATCAGCACAATAAATTTTAAATAAATATAAATAGATATAATTTACTACAATAATTACAATATATATCTTTGTTATTAATTTGGTTACACAATCAATAGATTTTATTAAACTAACCAAAAAATAATGTTAAATTCATAAAAAAATAATTATTATTTTTTATTTAATTTATATATACAAAAATTAATATTTAAAATAATTTTAAATAAAAGTTAAAATTATATAAATATTTAATTTATATTTACTAATAAATAATATTTTATAATTTACTAATATTTTTCTCCATGTGGGTATAAATCTAGTTTATATAGTATATAGATTTTTTCCAACTTTTTAAAATGCATGGGGTGATTGTATTATTATAATATGTTATGTTTTTATAATAAAAATAATAGATTAAATCATTATTGCTTATATATTATTAAAAATCTTATTATGTTCCCTGATTTAAGATATTTTCGGATATTATCCCTTATATGTATATACATACATTTTCAAATTCCTTTATCATCCGAAAATTGATGCAAAGGTTTTTGGTGTAGTGTCTATATAACTCGACACGTACACACATTTCGTATTCATCCTTAATTGGCTTTTCTACCTCTTTCATTTTTAGTGTATAATAAAATACCATATTTTAAGTTTTTATTTCAAATTTAATGTTTTAAAATTAAATTTTCAAAAATAATATAAATTATTTTATAAAAATACATATTTATCATAATTAAATTATAAATATAATTAAAATATTATATTTAGATTTTTTTTTTAATTTAAAGTTTAATTTTTATTTATTTGAAAAAAAATTAAATTATTTTAATATTAAATTTATGTTATTTTTAAAAATTTTAAATTAATATTATATTTAAAACAAAAATTTAAAAAATATTATTTTTGTCGGCCATATTTAACTTGACTCCAAAATTAAAATTATAATCCATCACTCAAAATAAAATAAATGAAGAAAATAAGAATGCGTGACGTCATGGAATGGATAAATGACGTGGGAGGATTCGATCGGACGATAGATAAGACAAAAGGCCCACCACCACCGTCGGATTTAATGACAATGGGGTCAACTGGAAAAAAGAAAGCTTGACTCTCTGACTAGAAGGACCTACGACACGACTCTGACAGTCCGTTGACTCTCTGACTTTTTAATTACACATATCTACTAGGATGTGATTTTTTTTGTTTCTTCTTAGATCAATAACAAACAAATCCAACTCTCGTTGAATGTACTTCTTTATATTAATTATTGTTAATTATTAGATTTAAATACATTATAATTAATTATTTATTTAATAAATATAAATTAGATATTTATAAAAATTATAATTATTTATATCTCAAATCATTCATTAGGTTATTATGTTAGTGGTATCCAAAAGAATGGATACAAAAAACATATATGTCTGCATGTCCATATAAATAACTCAAGTTCTCTATTAGAAACGTTTTATTTAATATATATATAGGATAATTGAGTAAAATAACATTATTTCAAATTTTGATTATAATTATAACAGTAATTATTTAAAATTTTAAAAATAGTACAAATTTAACACTAAATAATTAAAAACTTTTTCTTAATAAAAAAAATAAACTCTAAATTACAAAAAGTAAACTCAAACATTATGTTTTAATTTTATATATATTTTATTTAATGTAAATAATTATTTTGACATAATAATTTATGCTATTTTTAAAATTTTAGTTTTATTGTGATAAATTTGGAATATAAATTTAAAATAATGTTATTTTATGGTATTACTTATATTTATATATATATATATATATGATTTAGTTTTTTCTGATTGAACCGATACAATGGTGGCTTTGTTTCTGAAAATCTTTTAACAAAAGAAATATTTTTAAGCATAAGTTGTTGTGTTAAGATTTTTACTACCTCAAATTTTCTTATAATATCAAATAAAAATTTTAAATTATCTAAAATTGCTCATAAAATTTTTGTATATTAATATCTATCAGAAAATTTGTTAGAGATCCATTGAATTTTTTAACGAATTCTTAACAGATTTGAATTTATCAGAAAATTCTAACCTAATCTTGACGGATATTAATTTTTGACGAAATAGAATTGACATACAAAATTCATTGAAAATAAGTGTTTTTAATGAACTTTTGATGGATTTTTCCATGAATAATATCCTAAAATAACAACATTTTAAGTTTATCTTACAAATTTAGCACATTAAAAATAAAATTTTAAAATAGTACAAATTATTATGTAAAAATAATTATTTACCTTAAATAAACTATATATAAAATTAAAACATAATGTTTGAAATCACGTTTTCTAATTTAGGGTTTAAATTTTTTTCATTAGAAAGAAAATTTTAATTATTTTAATATTTAATTTGTGTTATTTTGGAAATTAAATGATTAGTGTTATATTTGGAAAAAAACCTTGAAATAGTGTTATTTTAGTTAATTGTCCTTTGTACATTTTTTTGTCACTGGGTCACAACGGGTCGACCCAATAGTCCAATATCTTCATACGAAGATTTAACGCCCTCCTACAAGAGGCGGTGGAATTGAACTCTACACCTTTGGGATGGACGTAGAGATGGTACAGCCACTATACCACTTGCTCCTCCCATTGTCTTTTGCACATTATAAATTTTTTTTTCGTGTTTGAATTTTGATATTATCTGAAGTTACAATTAATCTATTTTTTTTTTTTTTGACAATTTTGCTCAAGTAGTTTTTTTTTGTTTAATAATTTGAACGGCGCATTAAGTTTTACAGTGTTATTAGGACATAATGGTCGAAGAGTTTGGGCCATGAAAATGTACTGAAATAAAAAGAAATGTCTCTTTGTAGGACAAATCATATTAAATGAGAAAACGCACATCTCGTGAATCTCTTCGTCTCTTTCTTCCGTTGACTTATTATATTTATCATCAAACAAATAAAAAATAACTATTACTTTCTTTTTAAAATTCTGCAATGTTTTCATGTTCTTTCGGATCTATTATTCTCTGTTTATTGTCACTTCTCTAGCAGTACATTTAACTTCTGCTCTGTCATATTTATATACGTGTTTTGTGGAAGTTTCTTTTCCAAAGTCAACGGCTTCTAAACGACAATTTCAAATTTTTGTCTTTGTGTTATTATGTTTATAAACTCCATTCATGTTTTTTATCTTCTTCTGAATGTCAACGAGTACTGGAAATTAATTGAAGCAAACGAACTGGAAAATCAAAGAAAATGTTATTATGATCTTTCTCTATTTTTAAAATGAATCAATGTATAACCCTACTGTTGAGTCGTAGATTCCGGGAATGGAATCTGTTAGATCAATTACAGTATTGTTGAAGATTACTTGGAATAAAGAGTCTTAGGGTCAAAGAAAAATTTGTGTTATCTTTATGGGAAATCTATTACAAGTTTTTGAGTTCGATATTGGCTCCGAACTATTAAAAATCTCTACTAAATTGTGGCGCGAACCTGTTCTTTTATATCCTTAGCTCGTTTAATTTTCAATACCGTAATCATTGCTATTCTTAAATGCTTATAAATGTCATTTAATGCTGACAGATTTTCTACCGTCCTCGGTAGTCGGTGAGATCGGACAGGTCGATGACCTGCTCGACGGTTCTTCGGCAAACGCGCACCACTCTCAATAAAAATAGATCTTCATCCTGTTAGACCTATTTACTTTGGGCCGAGCTCTAGGTTGTACGGAGGGCGCAACCCACCTCCAACACCTACTTTATATTTTTTTTATTTTAAATATAAAAAGATAGAATTGAAGTACTCAAACTTCACAAAAAGTATAAACATAACAAAATAACTGATTCTAAATAACCTAAAAATATAGAAATAAAGTTATAACCAAACTAATACAATAACCATGATTTTTTATTCGCAAATATTTTAAATAAATATTTTTATAACAAACTATATATACACATAATTTTTGCTAGTGTATGATTGTTTTCTTTCCATGACTTAGATAGATTTTCTAAAATTATGTAATATATTAGGAGTGTTACAGAAGTTAACAAAAAGTGTGACTATATATTCATAATAAATTATAACCATTTAATTTCTATATAAACGAATGTAATTTTTTCCATTATAAACGAACATTTATATGTTCATTTTGTAACATCAATAAATTTTTATTTCTCCTTTAAACTATTTCGCTCACTTTTTCCAATATCCCAGTTTTTAAAAAGTTTTCAAATCTTTATTATTTCTGATAGTTTTCTTTATAATAAATTAAATATTCTAATTGAAAATAGAGTCATAATCAAACTAGAACAAAAACTGGAGATGAAAAACAAGAAGAAAGAAAGAAAAAAGAAAAACTGTGGTAGTCAGTATCTGTGAAGAATATGGCCCCATTATATTTCTCACATATTGGGCTGGAAGAATATGAGTTTTTATCATTTGAATATATTTTTTATGAATTTGTAAAAGTTTTATATCATTTTTGATGAAAACAACCATTTGTTTTTAAAAAAAATGAATGCATAACTCTAGTGATCATATGTGCATTCGTTAAAGCTATTTCCTCCTATGGATCGAGATCACATTTTAATACAATACAAAGCCATAAGCTAGCTTTTATTTAAATATAGTTTGAAGGATATTCAATGATTCGATCTAGTTTATCGAATAGGACATTACAAGAAAACAGTCAAAATACTATTTTAACTAGATTTATACCCACACCTTGTGTGGGGAAAAATATTCACATATTATATAATTAATTAGTTATTTAATAAATATAAATTAGATATATATATAATTTATTTTTATTTAAAATATTTTAAAAAAAAATAATATTAATTATACAAATAAAATATACAAAAATCAGATTATACAAATAAATTAAATTATCAATATCTTAGAAAGATAATATTATTAAATAGGTAAAAATTGTAGATGTGATAAATATTGAATTATTCTAAAATTTGGTTTTATCTTTTGTTTGACTAATTTTTTAAAAAATTAATATTTTATTTTATGTTATGTTTGTTTTTTATGTTGAAATATTAGGTATTTACATTTACTATAGTAATAAATATTGGTCTAATGCCATTTTCGTAAATATTCTAGTAAATTATGTCTTAAATAATATCTGCTTTAAAAAGTTTTCATAGTGTGACACGTCATCATGGCATACTTTTAAATCACACGTAAATGTAAAGTTTTTCCGCTAAAATGTTTTTCAAATAATATATTAAGGATTTACGATTACATTTACCACGTTTTGGCGACCAATACCAACTATACAAAATATAAAAGTAAATGCATAATAAGCTATTATTGCATGAAAAATCTACCAAAACAAATATTGTATACAATTATCTGACCAGTGCGATATGCACATCCAAACCATATTCATTTCACTACTTGAGATTTATATATTACTTTTGCTACTTATGTTTGAAATTTCCATCTTTCTTGTCAAGATGTTGTCTCTTTATCTAAATTTAGAAATTCAGTTTCATAGATTATCTGTACATCTCATTAACATTTTTGAGTCAAAGATAAGATCATAACCTTTGAAGATGTAAAAAAAACAGAACCTTTGAGCTCTTTCTCTCTCTTTCTTTTCCTGCTTCATAAGTCTGATTACTTTCCTTGGGACACAAGTTTAATGGAGAGACCAGGTGGAGTTACAAACCGGATTGATCTTCGTTATTTCTTTGTTTCGTTTTCTGATAATTTGTCTCTTAGATCTTTAAGAGCATCAACGACTTCAGAATCAAGATTGTGTTTCAGCAACCTCCCTTGAAAAGATGTTGATCTGTGTGACCAAAACGCCAAAAACCAGTCAAGATTGTGTTTTGGTTTAGCTTCAAACTCAGAATTTGAAATGCGTCTTCAATGGCAGAACCAAAAAACTGATTGTAACCTTGTTTCCTGCATCATTCTCTCAACTTCCTTATGCATTGATTTGATCTACAATATGATGTTTCATAAGACCACATGAAAACTGAATCACAGTAACAGAAAATACATCTTTTAAGGATCATACCTCAGAAACCAGTGCTTTGCTACTCCAAACAAAAGCTCCCTGTCAAGAATCAATCACCAAATTCAAGAACAAGATATGAGGATAACAAGTTTATAACGTAGATATGATGTGCAATACCGCTCCATGTGCTGCTTGTTGTTGACATACATCAGATGTTACAACCCAAACTTTGGGGCATCCATCATCTCTCAAAGCAACCACCTATCAATATCATGAATCTTATCAGAAACAAAGAAAACGTCGGCAATGGTTCTTAGAAAACTCATGTATTGAACTGTCTTTTTGGGGGTTAAGAGATCAGCTTTCTTTGCCTCCTTCTCAATCCAAGCATCAGCGCAAGTTTCTCCTGAGAAAATCACATCAACACTGGCCAAAAAGGAAGAAACTTTGCTGTTTTAGTTTTCAAAAGTAAAGGAAGATATCGAAGAAATAGTTAAAACAGAAAAAGACAGATTGATTTTACCCGGCAAAGTCTTCCCTGTGAGTAGGGAGACCAGACATTAGAGCATCAAACACAACAACTACCTTAACCTCTACACCAATAACTCCAAATCAAACCTTCGCATTGCAAAGATATTCAACGATGGATCTTGAAATCAAATGTAGATTCTACGAAAGGTTATACCTTTAACCATACTGAAGGACACAAGTTCATCAACTAACTTTTGGCGAGCAACGTCAAGCCTTCCTTTCATGAAATGCTTCTTTAGCTTCATCCAATACCCACAAACATTATAACCATCAACAAGCAAAACTGGAACTGCATCGTCCAACAGACCCTGATTCGTGCTGTAAAATCGCTTTCAGGATAAACACAAACATTCCTTAAAAGCTTCAAACCTCAAAAACATAAAGATGAAGAAACATTAAAACCTCCAAATAATGTAATTACTAGTAAAGTGTGTTAGTAGGATCACGATAGAGCTCGCTATCATCAGGTAATTCGTCTTTTTCGGCTTTCTTTTTCCTATAACTAGTTGCAGGCTTAGCTGTGCCTGATCCTCTGTTCTGAAACTCCTACATATAACACAACATTCCAAGGATTAGAAACATTCAATTAACAAAATTGGTATATCACACTACTACATGCCTTCCATAACTTCAGAAGCTGCAAGCTATGCTTCACATTCGATTTGATTCTCGGTGGTTCTGGCTCTGAATCCTGCACGAGAAACATACACAATTTCTACTTGTTAATCAAAAATGCTCAATGGTCATCCAAATCCATAAGAGATCTAAAAGGAGCCAAATTGATCAGAAACTAAGGAAAATAGATTGAAATTCAGAAACCATACAAATGTTCGAGCTTAATGGTGACACAGACTAAATTTTCATGGCCAATTGCTTAACGTTTTTTGGGGGAAAAGGAGAAGTTTCTGAATATCAAAGACGAAACCTTTTACATAAACGTGTATCGTATGTGGACCTTAGAAAAGGGAGACTGATGTTTCTTGCTTTTTCCTCCCATCTTCACAACGAGAACTCTACTGCTATCGGAAGAAGATGATGATGAAGACCGGCAAAAGTATGCGGCGAATGAGCCACCTCTATGCGGCGGCGCTCCGGTGGCTTTCATCTATAGACTGGTGAATATGAAAAGTCTATATAACTAGTGGATAAAATCATTGTCAACGATAAGTGTTTTCCATCACATATCCACAAACGTAAAGAGAAATATATCTTTGAGAAGAAAAAAGCGACTTGTTGACAAAAATAAATCCTTTTTTTTTTCTCATTTTTTCGACATCAATTTTGGTGCATTCGAAGAACTCGTGTTGTTAAATAAAATTAAAAAAACAAAGAGTTTTTTTTTTATTCTAAATATATTATTAATCGTTTAAATTTTTAAAAATATCATAAATTTAATAATAAAATAACTAAAAATCTTTTTTAATAAAAAAAATTTAAAATCTAAAGTAAGAAAAATAAAACTAAACATTATATTTTAATTTTATATATAGTTTATTTTAAACAAATAATTATTTTTATATAATAATGTATGATATTTTAAGAATTTTATTTTTAATATAATAAATTCAGAAGATAAACTTAAAAATATGCTATTTTACGATATCACTCGAAAACAAACCAATCTAAATATATATAAAAAATAGATCAATCTACTTACTATTAATTATTTTTGAGTTATTTTTACGTTATTATTTGATAAGTACATTTCAAAAAAATAATTATTTGTAGAATATTACTTTAAATGTCATTATAAATAACTAATTTAAAAAACAAATATCAAATATATAAAAAGATTATAATAGACATTAGTATTATAAAATATAATATTTAAAATTTAGATTTTTATTAATCTACTTGAATAACTTTTATTTGAAAATAAAGAATTAACTATATTAATATATTTAGCCATTTAAAAATTATAAAAAAATTAATTTATATTTTACAAACTATATTTATGAATATTATGAAATGCAATATTTAAAATTGAAATCTTTATTAATATACTTGAATAACATTTTACCTCAAAAAAATTAACTATACTATTACATCTAACAATTTGAAGTTTCACATTTGTATTTATATTGAGAATATTCTATAAAATGATTTAACATTCACTAAAATTTATAAACTACAAACTATTTGACTAAATTCACAAAAAATATAACAAAATATTATAATTATATAATCCGTTTTTATCAATTTTTAGTACACGCTTATTTTATAAATTATATCCACCGGTGACAATTCTTGAAAATAGTAGAGTAGAGTATGATGTTTTTCTGAATTTTTTTTTCATTTAACAAATTTGTAACAATTTGTCCATAATTTCGATTTTAGAAATGGTATCCAATTTCGACATTGTCACCATCTATCCATCAACATGTCTCGAATTGTTTCTGCAACCGAGCCTCAACGCAAGCTGCGCCGTTTTTGTTACAGTTGTTACAAGGCTCGACCGAGACACAAGTGCATCACTGGTTTGGTGTGGTGAACGCGAGAGATCACGTGAGTTGGCTGCTTTTTGAATCCAAACTCTTCCATGAGTTTGATGTTCACAGCTTCGATGGAGATATCCAGCTTGGGGATTACAAGATGCACCTAAGAGATTGTTTGAGCTCAGGCTGGTTTTTACTGTGGTTGGATATGTCGTTACAGAGACTTTAAAGACAAGGCGTTCCCATTGAATGGATGTTAAAAAACGGGTTGACTATGTCCATTTAAACCTTGCATTAACATTCATTCTATTAAAATTATACCCATTTAAATCTGTATAGTTTAAAATCTCTTTAGCTTGGTTTAAATTTTAGTCCGCATAAACACGTTTTTACCATTAAACCTGTTTTAATTACTTTAATATAAATTTGGTATTATTGGTCATGTATATATATATAAAAGAATAAGAGCAATTCTCTAAAATAATATTTTTTTAAGTTTTTGTTCCAAAATAACATCATTATTTTAAATTTCTAGTAATATCACAAATTTAAGATTAAAATATATTAAAATTATATTTTAATAGAAAAAATTAAATCTTAAATTGAAAAAAATGAATCCAAATATAATGTTTTAAGTTTATATATAATTTATTTAAAATAAATAAATATTTTTATATAATTATTTATGTTATTTTTGAGATTTTAATCTTAGGATGTTAGATTCTAGATAAAACTTTAAAAGATGCAAGAGAAATAAAATAGATTAATTGAAAAACATATTTTTATTAAGTGCAATTGACAAAAATATCAATATTTTATTCCAAATATATCACTATTACTATAAATTTCTCAAAAATAGCATAAATTTAATATTAAAATACATCTAAATTTATTTTTAATGAAAAAAATTAAATTTTAAATTGGAAAAATGAACGCAAATATAATATTTTTAGTTTATATATAATTTAGTTATAATAAATATATATTTTTATAAAATAATTTTTGAAATTTTAAATTTAAAATGGTAAATTTGGAAAAAAATTTTAAAAATGCTATTTTAAAGTATTATTATTTTATTAATTGAAAAACATATTTTTATTATGATACAAGGAGATAAAGTGGTTTATTTGATACATATATGAGTACAAGGTATTACTATTGCCACTGTTTGTTGAACTTGTTGTCTATGAGGTTTTATTGAGCTGACAGTATCTTACGGTTAAGAGAGAATCAGATGGTTTGAGCTGGAGCATCTGGCTGCTTCTCTGGGACTTGATTTTGAAACAAAGGAAGTTTGTTGTATGACTCATAACACTTTGCTAAGGTCGGGTACGGTTCCTGTAGAAATCCATACAAGAGAAAACATGTTTTACCAAAACTGTAGAAACCGATTGATGAGAGGGAGAAGTTAAAAAAACTGAGGATTTCGTCTATTTTACTACAACAGGAGTATCTTTGTATCGGTGTGAGTGTGCAACAGAGGTAACATGTTCATGTTCACCATAAAAACCGATCAAGAATTTCAGGGATTTTTGGGGATTAAGTAAGCAAAAGCTAGGCCTGAAAGTTTCAGGCTGAAACAATGTTGGGTATTGGAAGAAGTTAAAGTACCATGTTAATCTGGAATCTGTTGATTGCTCCGTGGATCTGTGGTGCTAGGAAGAGATCAGCCTGCAAAATGGAAGCTTCATGGATTTAATACTTCCGTAATTACTAATTATAGAGGTTACTACACTAAAGGAACAAAAGAACCACAGTGGTATTTCGCAAATCATGGAAGAGTGTACCACAGAGGAAATCTAAAGAGGTTTAGAGCATTACCAAGTAAACTTCATCACCAGTGGCGTATTTTCCAGCAGAACTCACCAACAGTTTCTCGAGAGCTGAACGAAAAATGATACATATATAGTACGACAGGTCGACGTATATTTTTTAAATGCAGTAATAGCAGCAGACAGCAAATAGATGAATGGTACCAACCATAAAGCATGGATAACTGAGAACAAAGTAAGACTTTCTCACTCTCCAACCAAAGTATTAAATAAAAACATATTAGAACATTGTCTTCGCTCTTGATTACGTCTATCTATCTCATTGCTTATGGAAATGACAGAATGATGCAGATTCAGGAAGGATAAGAGCTCAGACCTGTAAATCCTTTTGTGATAGCGTTATTAACCCAAGCAGTTTTCTCCTCAACACTTATCTTTTCCTCTATATACCTCTGTAAAAAAAATGAAAAACGTAACTAGGTTTGCTTTATCTAGAACTTCCAACAGAGTAGAATAGAAATTCATATCAATCTCATGTCCTTACAATAACAGCTAGATTTTGATGAGGCTGTATGCCAGACAAGACAATACTCGCTGCCTGAAATTTACAAAAAGTAGAACCATTTTACCCAAAGGATTTGCGTACACTCCTTATATGGAGAAGGAGAAAAGAATCCTCGAGGGAAACTGACTTAATAATATTATACTTACTGCAACGAACTGAAGCTTAACAACATTAACTACAAGGTTATCAGATGATGGTAACAAAGCAGGATTAACAAAAGCACAAGGAAAGCGGATTTGACAGAAGAAACAGAGGACGAGAAGAAGATCAATATACCTGGTAATTTACAGCCCGTTTATGAAGGTCACGAGGTAAGAGAGGTGGCTCAGGATACTTCTCATCCAAATACTGTCAATCACAAAACCAAAGATGGATCACGAAATGGTCCTTCTAATCCACAAAACTACACCAAACAACATCAATGGCTGTTTTACTGACCATTATAATGGCAAAAGAATCAGAAATCACAACATCTCCATCCACAAGCGCAGGCACTGTACCCATTGGATTGATCTTCTTGAAATCTTGAGGATCAAAACGATAGACTTTTTTAACATACGAAACCAACTATCAGTATACTGCAAAGTGCAAAAGGCTCATATTCACCTTAGGCACTTAACAATATTATTGTTAACCCCAATTTCAAAAAAATGAAATATAATCCATATTCATCTCACTCACATGGTTACTATATAGGTTTTGCAGTTTTTCAATCAAAGTTCACTGTGACATTGGATCTGAATCTAAAACAAGTAAAAAAAAATCTGGAAACTACGCACCTGGATCGAATTGATCCCCTTTGAGCAAATTCACTGGTATATACTCATATTCAAGCCCTAAAACAATCCAACACAAAATCCAAAATCAGATCCAACAAAAACACTAGTTTTAACTAAATGACCAGAAGGAAAAAGAAAAAACAAAGATTCGCGAGACCTTTCAAAGTAAGTGCGATACGGACGCGATGAGCGCATGAGCTTCTCCAGTAAGAGTAGAGCTTCAGCATCTCCTTCTTCTCTGAGCTGGAATTTGCCTGATAACATCGAAAAATAAAAAGAAGCCAAAGTTACGCGAAAATTGTGCGAAGACGATGATATTATATCACCATGGGAAGAGATGTAACCATGATGAAGAAGGGATTGTTCTTTGCGGATTACAGATAGTTTGTTAAACTTGTTTAATACTTGAGGAGTTGCCAATTCGTGGACGACACTCGAAACCAGTAGCAAAACCAAACCAAATTAAACCAAAGCATATCAACAAAAAAAAATCGGTTTAACATATTGTTGTACAAAATCCATCCTTTGACTAGTCTTCTTGGTTTACTACATCAGACATAACCGGAAAGTCCCCTTTTGTTATTTACTCTATCAAAACAACATTAAGCTTTATACAAATATCTTCTGTGAGAATTTTCAGTTAGGGCAATGCATGAGAAGAATCCAAACGCCGATGATTCTCTTCGTGTTGAACAACGTTCTTCATCTCAAATCTCGCCTGTTTTCTTACCTGAAGTTCTTCATCTTCATTACCTTCTGTGTTTTGAAGCTCTCTCAATGCTCTTTTTGCGTACACGGTGAAAGCTACAGTGGTCACAACCGCAATGATTAAGGAGATTATGTTGTACACAATCTCTACTGTTGTCAAACGTTGATGTCCGTATTGCACATCCGCGAATGTTCTGATCAACCTACCACTGCATATGACTCCGGTTTTAGAATTAAGATTATGATTTCTTTTTAGCTGTTTTAATCTGGCCAGAGTATGACTAACCTGTAGATGTAGATGAAAGCTTCTGGTATCATTCCTGCTATGGAACCGAACAAGTAAGGCCAGAATCTCATGCTTGTCACGACAATTGCGTAGTTGAAAATCGTGTAAGGAAATGGCGAAACCCTAAAGATTGCCACAACTCTGAATTGATGGAACCAGCTTCCTTCAGCAGCTAGTTTAAGAACAGTAGCTTGACGAGGCCATCTTTTTAACCATTGCTGCATTTTTTAAGTAACAACATACCTACAAGTCAGTGATCTTGTAAAATCTCATCATATGACTTGAAACAGGGAAGGGAAGGGAAGAGTTCTTACATGGAGGCGATCACGAAACATTAGACCAATTAGGTAAGGAAGAACCATGCCAATGGTGGTTCCAACCATGATTATAACAAAACCGAGACCATAACCAAAAATCATCCCAGCTAACCACATGGAAGGACCAGAAGGTATCAAGAACACAGGGAACAAAGCCAAGGAAACAACAAGGACAATCGCGAGCATAGGACGCCCAAATGCAGTTGCTTCCCATTGCAAAATCGGAATAAGAACCTACAGCCGAAACACATTATTACAATCGCAAATAAAAGTAGAGTTTGTGAACTGGATCATAACGTCATAGAAACTCGCTGAAACTTGGGAACAGAGTAAAAGCAATTACCTTTTTGAATACAAACGGAACTCCCCATTTGGTGAAAATAAGCGTAAGCAAGAGAGCAAATGCAGATATTCCCAAAGCTTTCAACCACCACATCAGTTTCTTACTACGCACCTCTGATTGAGAAAGAGTCAACACGGTTTCAGCTGTTGCAGCTTCATGAGAAACAACTAGCCGAACATATTCAGTATCTTCCCTCATGTGACGAACAGAGTTGGAGGTGTCGTCAATTGACTCCTTCGATGGATTTGACATGTGTTGAGAACCTAAAGTAAATCAAAAATTTAAACAAGCAATTGATATCAGAGGAACAAAATCACCATTTAATGCGATCCAAAATAGGAACAATCACTGTCCAGAATATGGAAAATTGAGAAAAACCAATGGGGACTAACAGAAGAAAGAACAAAACCAATAGAAATTGGGGATACTTAGAAAAAAGAGAAGGCAGATAAGAAAAGAGACGACAAAGAGGGTTTAGTATTGCAAAAGCTACACAACTTTGAAGATACACAAGGAAACGATGACGAAGAAGTAAAGTTAAATTACAAGGAGAATCACGACGACAGCTAAAAAGAGGAAAGAAAATTAAATCCACTAAAATCAAACAATCGGCAACAATCCAAGAGTAGTCAAATCACACAATTCTCTCAAGTCTCAACACAACGAGAAAAGAAAACATCGGATTACAAAACATCACCAAACTTAGAAAGTAGAGCTAGGGTTTAACGAATCTCACCTCTGAAAAGAAAAAAAACGAGAAGCACACAATATCACCCAACAGATACCTAACCGGCGCTAGTCAAGCTTCGAGTTCAGTAAGCTAGTACAACGTCGGAGGAATCTGGGGGTTGTTGCGGCGGATTTACGTCTTGCTTCAGGTTCTCCTTTACTGTTTCGTTTGCTTCAAAACAAAAAGCGAGTTTTATGTGTGTTTTCTCTCCTTTTCAGTTTCGCAAATTCAAATGAGAAAAACAAGAGATTTTACATTTTCAATTTTATCTTTTTCTCTCTGTCGCCATTTTTATTTGATTAGTTAGCTTAAACTTTACTTTTCTGGAATAACAAGTCAGACTATTGAAAACATTAAAAAATTACGACATATTTTGCCACCGTTGATCCATATTTGCCTACCTGACTTGACCTTTTATATATTTCGTTTGTTTTGCTTTTGTCATCTATAAATCGAGTTCAATTTTGTAAAGAGTCCGGAGATTTGGAAGCTAAAGTCCGCAAATTCTAACGAATAAAATTTGGAATATCCCGAAAGATAAAATCCGATAGAATCGTTTGACCGCTGTGATAAATTAATGTTCGTTTAATTGTCGACGGTGATTAAAATAACGGTGTGATTAAAAATTTACGATCAACCGAAACCGTAATCATCGATATCAAACAAACGAATAACATATATAGCAGTCGTAACCGCAGTGTTAACCACAACCACATCTTACCGTTTGATAATTAAATTTTTTAGTTTGCATTAGAATGGATTTTATCATTTGAACAATGCAAACCAATAAAAAAAAATTTTGTTTCTAAAAAAATAAAAGAAAGTTATTTTAAATGTTGATAAAGGTTTATAAAGAAATAACACAAAATTTTCATTTTCTCTTTTATCCAATATTTCATATCGAATTCTTATATACTTAATACATATACATGTGCTAATTAAAATATATTTGTAATCATAAATATAGTTTTTGTGATTAGTTTTTGATTTACACATATGTCATACTAATCTTTTTAACCTTTTGTGACTAGTTTGATTTACTAACTTTTGTGACTAGTTTGTAAATCTAAGAAACTTTTGTGACTAGTTTGTAAATCTAAGAAATTTTTGTGACCTCTTTGATTTACTAACTTTTGTGACTAGTTTGATTTACAAACTTTTGGGATTTAATCTTAAATCCCTATTATATTATTTTAAGAAAATAATCTTAGATTTACAAATATGTCATACTAACTAGATATATATCTATGGCATGCGTAAGAAAAATATTTTAAATTATATAATATTGTTTATTAGTAAATGTAAATTAGATACTTATATAATTTAATTCTTATTTAAAATTAATTTTAATATTAATTTTTGTATATGTAAATTAAAATAATAAAATAATCATTTTTTATGAATTTAATAGTATTTTTTGATTAGTTTAATAAAATAGATTGATTATTTAACCAAATTAATAACAATGATATATATTGTAATTATGCTAGTAATTTAAACTCATTTATATATTTATTTGAAATTCATTATGCTGATGATACGTCAGCATGATATTTCTGTTAATAACACGTTAGTATAAAGTTATTTTTTAAAAATATTCCTCAAATAATATATTAGAAATTTAATATTAAAATACATTAAAAAACTTTTTGTTAATAGAAAAAAACTAAACTTTAAATTACAAAAAGAAATCCAAATATACCGTTTAAGTTTGGAAACAAAAACTAAACTAAACTTATTAATTAAATTAAGTAATATTGGTTGTTTGGTTATTATGATGTGTAATTAATGATTTTTCATTAATTTAACTACAAAAAAAAAAATAGTGAGATGATGACACATCAACAAATTTAAACACCAATGCTTCTCTTTTAATATATATACTAGACTTTGACCCACGTCCTGCATAGAAAAATTAAATATTCGTATATTATATTAACTATTTAATAAATATAAATTATATACTGACATAATTTTTTAACGTATGTAAAATTGTATGCAATACGTTCAATGCAGTTATATTTAAATAATCTATTCATATATAATTTAATTTATTCTGTAATTATATATTTAAATATTTATATATATATATATATAATTAATAATTAATAATTATTATATTATTTAATTCAAAAATATTTTTATAATTTAAATAAATTACATAGATTCTATTGATCTACAGAAATGCACCACCATGAGGTTGCAAAAGTAAATACCAGAAAATAAAGTTATTTTGACCCACGATCTGCATGGGAATATTGATTACAAAAATAAAATAGATAATAAAATAGGATTATACAAATAGATTTAAATTGTATCTATCTTAGATAAATTGTAGATGTGATAAATATTCAATTAAACTAAACTTTTATTTTATATTTTGTTTAAATTTTTCAAAATTTATATTTTGTTTATATTGTATTTGTATTTTATGACAAAATACAATATATGTCGACAGTGATTTGTTTAGACAGATTGTCACAAGTTTTAACACGGGTTGTTGGTAGTAATGAAATTTTGTAAAAATGTTTGATTGTCCGACAACTTCCAACAGAATGGATCAAGGAAAAATTGATAAAGATCCTTTAACCACCTTCTTGAAGATATGATTCAAATTGTTTCACAAATTTTTTTTCGCGGATGTTTGAATTTTAGTACCCTAAAAAAATAATAAAAATGAATTAAATAATTTGTGATTAATAAAAGGATAAAACTTTAAACTAATCCAAAAATTTGGATTAAATATTTTGGAATATAAAAAATATATAAAAATAATAAAAATAATGTTTTATTTATAATCTCACTCTTTAACATTTTATTAATGTTTTATAAAATTTGAAAGGATTAAGAAGTAAACACAAATTTGTATTATTAATTAGGTTTTATCTTTATTGTTAGAAATAATTTTATTAAATATTTATTTTATTTTATAAATTAAAAGGATACAAAAATGGAAAAAATATAATAAAATTTATTGTTCAAGTTTTAATTGATAATCCATTTTTCGTTTATATGTTATTAGTTAATGATAAGTTTCAAAATTTTAAATAAAATTTTCTGAGATATGAAATATATATATTAAAATATAATATAATTTTTTTGTTAATTTCTCTTTTTTCTTATTTGAGTATTGATAATTCATTTTCATTTTAAACAGAAAATAGGATTATTGATTATTCTTATTAATTTTTATTAAGATTTTTAAAAATATGATATATAAAAGATAATAAATTATTTGTAAAAATTTTGGATTAAAATATTTCGAAATGTAAAAATATATAAAAATAATAAGAATAATAAATTACAAAATTATATTATATATAAGCAATATTTCAATATTGCATAACGAAATAATTTTGTTTTAAAAAACCACAAAATTAATAGATTATGAAATTATTTTTTTGTTACAAACAGTGAACATAATATGTTAAAATAATAAGAGTCAAACTTACATTTGAATCAATAAAAACCATTTCAATAATCAATACAGCACCAATTAAATATTATTTCTATAATTTTATAATTCTGAGTTTTATTTTTCACATATTATTGAATGGTTTAAATCATAGAATAAACTGAAAGAATCGATGAAAAATAAAAATCAGAAAGATTGAAGATATTACTGGTTTTGAAAAAAGAATGAGAGTAATTATGGACGAATGTATAATTTATATAGTATCACAATTATTAGTAAACCCTAAATTTCAAAATTTAACAGTAGGAGATTTAATATTTATCATATCAATAATAAAATATTTAACATTTATTACTCGGGTCTAATAATATCTATATTTAGAATCTAATATATTATTTTATACCTAAGATCTAGTTATTTAAAACTACTGTTACTATATTTTTTAGACCAAATAAATTTATGATAATTATAAATATTAGATTATGACAATTTTCTAATTCATGAGAAATATTTAGATTAATGCGTAAATAACAATTATAACTAATTAATATTTTGTTTGTAAATAGTTATTACTCGGATCTAATGATATTTATATTTATAATCCAATATATTATTTTATACCTAAGATCTAGGTATTTAAAATACTATTACTATATTTTTTTAAACCTAATAAATTTATGATAATCCCTAAGCCATATTCTATTTTCACAAATAATCTTCTATACACGTGTATATATATATATATGTGTATATTGTAAAAATATTATAAGTTTTAAAAGATTATTTAATTAAACAAAAATATATTATTTCCCACACCGTTTTGGAGGAGACATTTCTAATTAAGACAATTTTAATATTTGTGAATAATATTATAAATACGAATTTCTTTTTTATTGTTATACAAAATTTGATATAATTAATATTTATAATTTTTAAATTTAATAATCATATATTTAGATTTTTAATTAAATTCTAGAAAATTTATATGCGATTAATTCAATATAATTTTGAATTTATAATTTTTATATATGACTAAGAGAAAATTTAAATTTTTGGGAATTAGTTGTAATTTTTGGTTGATATAATAAAATATACTGATTTTGTAACTAAATTAATAGCAGTAAAATAATTATAATTATGATAGTAATTTAAATCTTTCTATATTTATTTGAAGTTATTTTTTAATTCACGTATAAAAAATTTAAAGAAATAAAAATTATTATTTTTGCAAATGTAATAGTATTTTTTGGTTAGTTGAATAAAATATATTGATTCTCTAACCAAATTAATTTTAGTGACATGTATTATAATTATTTTAGTAAATTAAACTCTTTTATATATGTAAGATGAAAGTCGTTGTGGTGTTGACACGTTGACACGGCTTTTTTGTTATTAACACGTAAGGGTAATATTATTTTGTTAAAAAAATATCTCAAATAATATTTTACGGATAATTTAAACACAAATGCTTCTCTTTTAGTATCTCTAATATATTAATTGAGAATCATTTTAACAAAATAACATTATATTAATTTATCACAGTATTATAGTATCTTAAGATAAATATTACATCAGACATAATTTACTAAAGTATTTACGAAATATGCCATTAGACAATATATTATATGTAAACCTCTAATATTTCAACATAAAATGTATTTTTGTCATAAAATAAAAATACAATATAAAACAAAATATTATAAATTTTGAAAAATGAGTCAAAAAAATATAAAACAAAAATTTAGTTTAATTGAATATTTATCACATCTAATTTTATCTAAGATAGATACAATTTAAATCTATTTGTATAATTCAATTTCATTATCTATTTTATTTTCGTAATCAATATTAAAAGATTTAGAAAAATTATTTTAAATATGCAATAAATTATATATATCTGATTTATATTAACTAAATATAATAATTAATTACAATGTGTGAATATTTTTTCCACGCAAGGCGTGGATCAAAATCTAGTATATATAATCTAAGATATGTCACATCCATGCAGGGTGTGAGTATAAATCTATTTTATACTTAGAACACAAAGATAAAGATAAGTTCAACAAAAATATAATACTAGTTTTTGCATATCCATTATTTTAGAAATATTTTAAGAAAATAATTTTATATGGACGTATGATTTACAAGTATGTTATACTAACGTGTCACACTATCAGAATATTTTAAAATAATATTACATAAGGCATAATTTAGTAAAATATTTACAAAAATAACATTAGATAAATATTTAACAATATATTATATATAAATTCCTAATATTTGACATAAAAAGCAAACACAATATAAAATAAAATATTATGAATTTTAAAATTTTAGTCAAACAAAATATAAAACAAATATGCTGGTTTAATTGAATATTTATCATATTTACAACTCTTTACATATATTTAATAATATTACATATTCAAGATATAAATAATTTAAATTTATTTATGTAATCCGATTTCATTGTATATTTAATTTATATAATCAATACTAAAAATTCCAAAATAAAAGATAAATTATATGCATATCTAATTTATAGGACAATTGATAAAAATAACACTGTTTTAAATTTTTGTTTCAAATGTAACATCATTAATTTAAAATTTTCAAATATAACACAAATTTAATATTAAATTACTTTAAAAATTCTTTCCAATAAAGAAAAAATGAATCCTAAATGAATTCTAATAAAACTCAAAAATAACATTTTTAATTATATTTTTAATTTATTTATAGTAAATATTATTTTTAGAAAATAATTTGTGCTAATTTAAAATTTTAAGTTTACAATATTAGATTTGAAATAAAATTTAAATTTTAAAGTATTGATCTAATTTATATTTACTAAATAAATAATTAATTATTATATCTCAATATTTTCCACACATTCTACTTAGAATAATACAATTGCATTGTATTCCATTTGTATAAAGGCAAAAAGTTCACTAAACAAAAAACAATATTAAACACATATGGAACGTGTAGGAGAAGGAAAGATGCCACACAGATGCAAAGAATGGAAGGGTAGTTTCGTAAACATGTGGGAATGACTCTACACGTTCGAGTTTTTCTTAAACCTAAAAGTTCACTAAACGAAAAACAATATTAAATAAATAATTAATATCTGAATATTTTCCACACATTTCATCAATCTAAATCTTACTATATTCTACTTGAATAATACAATGCAATTGTATTCCTTTTGTAAAGTGAAAAAGTTCACTAAACAAAAAAACAATATTAAACACAAATGGAGCATGAAGGAGAATGCCACACAGATGCACAGAAGGGAAAGGGTAGTTTCGTAACCATGTGGGAATGACTCTACACGTTTGAGTCTTTCTTAAACCGCGTCCACTTTTATGTTTCTTTAAAGCACTCAAACTTTGAGACTCAAAAGAGGCAGCTATGGGCCAAAAACACTCAAAAGGCAAACGCAACAAAGAAGTTATGGGTTCATCGATGGGACAAACACAACAAGGCAGAGAGATCGTTATCGATCCATCGCCTTTCGATAGTTTGTCCGAAGATTGCATTTCCGAGATAATCTCTTTAACAAGTCCACGTGACGCATGTGTCTATAGCTTGGTTTCTAAAACCTTCGAATCTGCGGTCCAGTCCAATAATGTTTGGGAGAAGTTTCTTCCACCAGATTATCCTCTTTTGGCTTCTTCTCGATCACAAGTTTTCTCATCAAAGAAGGAACTCTATTTCAATCTTTGCCATCATTCTCTAATTGAAGATGGTAAAAAGGTATTATCTAATTTTAGAAATATATTCTTAAGAGTAATTTGGTATTATGCGAAGTTCATATTTTAGAGTTTATTTTGTTGGGAAAATCAAAGAGCATTTGGTTAGAGAAAGCGAGTGGGAAGAAGTGTGTAATGTTAGCTGCAAGTGAACTCCGGATCACACGTGGAGAAGATCCTTGGTTTTGGAAATGGATTTCAATTCCTGAATCTAGGTAAAATTAATCATTTTATTTTTCTTAAATTCGATTGTAATTAATTAAACATTGGGAACAAAATGTTTTATATGTATATATGTAGGTTTGAAAAAGTAGCTGAGCTTCGTGATGTATCTACTTTCGAGATTGGTGGTAATATGTATATTGAAATCCTATCTCCAACAACTCATTACTCAGCTTATGTTGTGTACAAGATAACAAATCCACGTCATGGTTTAAGGGATTTGCCCATACAAGTTGGAATTGGGATTAAAGGACAAGAAATGCCAAAGAAATTCATATGTTTTGATGAGTCTAGTGATGAAATCAAAGAGTGGCCAAAGAGAGAGCTTATGAAATCAGAGGCGAGAGAAGATGGATGGATAGAGGCAGAGATTGGAGATTTCTTCTATGCAGGCGGTTTTGGTGAAATCGAAGTGAGTATTGTTGATATTACTTCTCCTCATTCGAAATGTGGTGTTATCATTCAAGGAATTGAATTCCGTCCAAAGGATAACTGGAAATATACAAATTTGATGATTTCTTGTCGGTTTATGACCTCTTAAAGACAAAAAAAAAAATAAGACTTTGTGATATGGAAGTTTGTGGAGTGAAATAATGTTTATGATAAAGTGACAAAAAAAAAAGTTTGTGGAGTGAAAGATTTGTGAAGTTGGGTGTTTGATTTTGATGTTTGTTGGTCATCCTCGATCATATATATATGAACAAATTCAATAAAGTGAAAGTGTGTTTTCATTACTTATCTATAATAATGTTTTGATGCTTCACGTATTCATTACTTATGAGAGAGAGATTTGATTCTTCGCATTACTTGATGCAAACGAGTGTAGTTTTGTAAATATGTCGGACGACTTTACAACATGTGCGACTTTTGAGAATTTACAAACCCTATTTAAAATCTCTCTCTCTTCTTCTTCTCTCTCTCTCTCTTCTTCTCTCTCTCTTCTTCTCTCTCTCTTCTTCTCTCTCTCTTCTTCTCTCTCTCTTCTTCTCTCTCTTCTTCTCTCTCTAATATTGAAAATGCGATTCAATAGCTGAACAAACAGATTCGATGTTCATAAAACATAGAATCAGATTTACTTGCAAAATATCATTAAAAAGTAGAAAAAGGATTTCGGCAAATGTTAGTAGAAGAATAAACTGAGAATAAGAATGAGAAATGAAATAGAATTTTTTCAAAATGATCTTCTCCCAGCTTTCTCCATTCCTTTTTAGCTTCAGCAGTTGCGTAAAACCTCCTTGCCCGCGTTTTCTCTCTCTCCATCACAACCGTTCTTACTCCTCTTCATCTCAAGCGTCCACATGTCCTTGTACTTAAGCGATTTATTTTTATTAGTATTTTCCTGCAACAAAACCCCCTGTCTTAAAGAACTTTGTCCTCAAAGTTCAAATTGTGGAAATTTGTCAAGTAATTCCGTGAGGAATTCCTAAGTTGCCTCTTCTTCCGTTTCATGTGCCCATTTGACTAAAACTTTCATAGCACCCTGACCCTGCCTGTTCACCATTTTTCGCTGTAATATTCGTTCATGTGTCTTGCTTAGCACATCAGCTCCTTTCAGCTCCTCGAAAGCCATCTGAGCCTCATTAGTCCATTGAAAAGAGTCCTTTTTTGTTAAACCTGTTAATGGTCTTGCGATCAACCCAAAATTCCTTACAAACCCTCGGTAATAGTCGGCACGACCTAAGAACCCACGCAACTGTTTCAATGATTGTGGTTGTGGCCAATCTTTCACTGCTGCAATCTTACTAGGATCCGTAGAAATACCCTTCTCCTCAATAAAATGACCCAAGTATTCAATCCTTGCAGTTGCAAAAACACACTTGCTCCTTTTTGCGAACAAACTGTTTTTTCTCATAATCTCGAATACAGCTTTCAAATGTGTTATATGTAAATCCAAGGAAGAGTTGTATATCAGAATATCGTCGAAGAAAATGAGGATTGACCTTCTTAGGAGTGGTTTAAACACCATATTCATTTGACTCTGAAATATAGCCGGAGCATTGGTGAGACCAAACGGCATTACCAAGTACTCATAGTGTCCACTATATATGTGTCTTGAATGTTGTTTTATGCACATCCTCAGTCGCCATTTCTGACTTGGTGATAACCGACTCTGAAGACGATCTTTGAGTAGACACTTGAACTAATCTATTAGAGTATTTACAAAAATAGCATTAGAGAAATATTTAACAATATACTTTATATAAATTTCTAATATTTTGACATAAAAAATAAACACAATATAAACCAAAATATTATGAATTTCAAAAAATTAGTCAAACAAAATATAAAATAAATATTTAGATTAATTGAATATTTATCACATCTATAATTCTTTACCTATTTAATAATATTATATATCCAAGATATAAATAAATTAAATTTATTTATATAATCTGATTTCATTATATATTTAATTTGTATAATCAATACTAAAAATTTCAAAATAAAAGATAAATTATGTACATATCTAATTTATAGGATAATTGATAAAATAGCACTGTTTTAAATTTTCGTTTCAAGTGTAACATCATTAGTTTAAAATTTCCAAAAATAACATATATTTAATATTAAATTACCTTAAAAATTCTTTTAAATAAATAAAAAATAAATCATAAATTAAAAAAAAAAGAACTCAAATATAATATTTTAATTATATTTGTAATTTATCTATAGTAAATATATATTTTTAGAAAATAATTTGTGATAATTTAGAATTTTAAGTTTAGAATAATAAATTTGGAATAAAAACTTAAATTTTAAAATATTAATCTAATTTAGATTTGCTAAATAAATGATTAATTATTATATCTAAATATTTTCCACACACATGTCATAAACCTAAATCTTAGTATATTCTACTTGAATAATACAATGCAATTGTATTCCTTTTGTATAAAGTGAAAAAGTTCACTAAACAAAAAACAATATTAAACACATATGGAGAGAAGGGTAGTTTCGTAAACATGTGGGAATGACTCTACACGTTCGAGTCTTTCTTAAACCGCGTCCACTTTTACGCAGTCGTGACGACTCACAAACCCTAATTAAAATCTCTCTCTTTTCTTATTCTCTCTCTTCTTATTCTCTCTCTTCTTCTCTCTCTCTTTGTCTGTCTCTTTGTCTATAAAGACTCAAACTTTGAGACTCAAAAGAGGCAGCTATAGGCCACAAACACTCAAAAGGCAAACGCAACAAAAAAGTTATGGGTTCATCGATGGGACAAACACAACAAGGCGGAGAGACCGTTATCGATCCATCGCCTTTCGATAACTTGCCCGAAGATTGCATTTCCGAGATAATCTCTTTAACAAGTCCACGTGACGCATGTGTCTGTAGCTTGGTTTCTAAAACCTTCGAATCTGCGGTCCAGTCCAATAATGTTTGGGAGAAGTTTCTTCCACCAGATTATCCTCTTTTGGCTTCTTCTCGATCACAAGTTTTCTCATCAAAGAAGGAACTCTATTTCAATCTTTGCCATGATTATCTAGTTGGAGATTGTAAAAAGGTATTATCTGATTTTAGTAATATATTCTTAAGAGTAATTTGGTATTATATGAAGTTCATATTTTAGAGTTTATTTTGTTGGGAAAATCAAAGGTCATTTGGTTAGAGAAAGCGAGTGGGAAGAAGTGTGTAATGTTAGCTGCAAGTGAACTCCGGATCAAACTGGGAGAATATCCTCCGTTTTGGAAATGGATTTCAATTCATCGATCTAGGTAAAATTAATTGTTTTATTTTTCTTAAATTCAATTGTAATTAATTAAACATTGGGAACAAAATGTTTTATATATATGTAGGTTTGAAAAAGTAGCTGAGCTTCGTGATGTATTTGATTTCGAGATTCGTGGTAATATGAATATTGAAATCCTATCTCCAAAAACTCGTTACTCAGCTTATGTTGTGTACTATATAGCAAATCCACGTTATGGTTTAAGGGATTTGCCCATACAAGTTGGAGTTGGGATTAAAGGACAAGAAATGCCTAAGAAATTCATCTGTTTTGATGAGTCTAGTGATGAAATCAAAGAGTGGCCAAAGAGGGAGCTTATGAAATCAGAGATGAGAGAAGATGGATGGATAGAGGCAGAGATTGGAGATTTCTTCTATGAAGGCGGTTTTGGTGAAATCGAAATGAGTATTGTTGATATTACTTCTCCTTATTCGAAAAGTGGTGTTATCATTCATGGAATTGAATTCCGTCCAAAGGATAACTAGTAATATACAAATTTGATGATTGTAGAGTGAAAAAATAAGACTTTGTGACATGGGAGTTTGTGGAGTGAAATAATGTTTATGATAAAGTGACAAAAAAAAGGTTTGTGGAGTGAAAGATTTGTGAAGTTGGGTGTTTGATTTTGATGTTTGTTGGTCATCCTCGATCATATATATATGAACAAATTCAATAAAGTGAAAGTGTGTTTTCATTACTTATCTATAATGTTTTGATGCTTCACGTATTCATTACTTATGAGAGAGAGATTTGATTCTTCGCATTACTTGATGCAAACGAGTGTAGTTTTGTAAATATGTCGGACGACATTACAACATGTGCGACTTTTGAGAATTCACAAACCCTATTTAAAATCTCTCTCTCTTCTTCTTCTCTCTCTCTCTTCTTCTCTCTCTCTTCTTCTCTCTCTCTTCTTCTCTCTCTTCTTCTCTCTCTAATATTGAAAATGCGATTCAATAGCTGAACAAACAGATTCGATGTTCATAAAACATAGAATCAGATTTACTTGCAAAATATCGTTAAAAAGTAGAAAAAGGATGTCGGCAAATGTTAGTAGAAGAATAAACTGAGGATAAGAATGAGAAATGAAATAGAATTTTTTCAAAGTGATCTTCTCCCAGCTTCCTCCATTCCTCTTTAGCTTCAGCAGTTGCGTAACAACCTCCTTGCCCGCGTTTTCTCTCTCTCCATCACAACTGTTCTTACTCCTCATCTCAAGCATCCAGATGTCCTCGTACTTAAGCGATTTATTTGTATTAGTATTTTCCTGCAACAAAACCCCCTGTCTTAAAGAACTTTGTCCTCAAAGTTCAAATTGTGGAAATTTGTCAAGTAATTCCGTGAGGAATTCCTAAGTTGCCTCTTCTTCCGTTTCATGTGCCCATTTGACTAAAACTTTCGTAGCAGCTTGACCCTCCCTGTTCACCATTTTTCGCTGTAATATTCGTTCATGTGTCTTGCTTAGCACATCAGCTCCTTTCAGCTCCTCGAAAGCCATCTGAGCCTCATTAGTCCATTGAAAAGAGTCCTTTTTGTTAAACCTGTTAATGGTCTTGCGATCAGCCCAAAATTCCTTACAAACCTTCGGTAATAGTCGGCAAGACCTAAGAACCCACGCAACTGTTTCAATGATTGTGGTTGTGACCAATCTTTCACTATTGCAATCTTACTAGGATCCGTAGAAATACCCTTCTCCTCAATAAAATGACCCAAGTATTCAATCCTTGCAGTTGCAAAAACACACTTGCTCCTTTTTGCGAACAAACTGTTTTTTCTCATAATCTCGAATACAGCTTTCAAATGTGTTATATGTAAATCCAAAGAAGAGTTGTATATGAGAATATCGTCGAAGAAAATTAGGATTGACCTTCTTAGGAGTGGTTTAAACACCATATTCATTAGACTCCGAAATATAGCCGGAGCATTGGTGAGACCAAACGGCATTACCAAGTACTCATAGTGTCCACTATATATGTGTCTTGAATGTTGTTTTATGCACATCCTCAGTCGCCATTCTGACTTGGTGATAACCGGCTCTGAAGACGATCTTTGAGTAGACATTTGAACTAATCTATTAGAGTATTTACAAAAATAGCATTAGATAAATATTTAATAATATATTATATATAAATTTTTAATATTTTGACATAAAAAATAAACACAACATAAACCAAATATTATGAATTTCAAAAAGTTAATTAAAAAAATATAAAATAAATATTTAGATTAATTGAATATTTATCACATCTATAATTCTTTACCTATTTAATAATATTATATATCCAAAATATAAATAAATTAAATTTATTTTTATAATCTGATTTCGTTGTATATTTAATTTGTATAATCAATACTAAAAATTTCAAAATAAAAGATAAATTATATACATATCTAATTTATAGGACAATTGATAAAAATATCACTATTTTAAATTTTTGTTTCAATTGTAACATCATTAGTTTAAAATTTCTAAAATAACATCATTGATTTTGATGTTTGTTGGTCATCCTCCATCATTTATATATATATGAACAAATTCAATAAAGTGAAAGTGTGTTTTCATTACTTATCTATAATAATGTTTTGATTCTTCACATATTCATTACTTATGAGAGAGAAATTTGATTCTTCGCATTACTTGATGCAAATGAGGGTAGTTTCGTAAATATGTCGGACGACTTTACAACATGTGCGATTTTAAGCAGTCGTGACGACTTTACAACATGTGCGATTTTAAGCAGTCGTGACGACTCACAAACCCTAATTAAAATCTCTCTCTCTTCTTATTCTCTCTCTTCTTATTCTCTCTCTTCTTCTCTCTCTCTTTGTCTGTCTCTCTTCTTCTCTCTCTCTTTGCTTTCTCTCTCTTCTTCTCTCCCTCCTCTCTCTATTCAATTCTTCTCTCTCTTCTTCTCTCTCTACTCTCTCTTCTTTTCTCTCTTCTTCTCTCTCTCTTCTGCTCTCTCTTCTCTTTCTTCTCTCTCTCTCTTCTCTCTCTCTCTTCTTCTCTCTCTCTTCTCTCTCTTCTTCTCTCTCTCTTCTCTCTCTCTCTCTCTCTTCTCTCTCTTCTTCTCTCTCTCTTTTCTTCTCTTTCTCTTCTTCTCTCTCTCTTCTCTCTATCTTCTTCTCTCTCTTCTTCTTCTCTCTCTCTTCTTCTTTCTCTTCTTCTCTCTCTCTTCTCTCTCTTCTTCTCTCTCTCTCTCTCTCTTCTCTCTCTTCTTCTCTCTCTTCTTCTCTCTTCTTCTCTCTCTTCTTCTCTCTCTCTCTTCTTCTCTCTCTTCTTCTCTCTCTCTTCTTCTCTCTCTTCTCTCTTCTTCTTCTCTCTCTCTTATTCTCTCTTCGTCTCTCTCTCTTCTTCTCTCTCTCTTCTCTCTCTCTCTCTTCTCTCTCTCTTCTTCTCTCTCTTCTCTCTCTTCTTTTCTCTCTTCTTCTCTCTCTCTCTTCTTCTCTCTCTCTTTTTTCTCTCTCTCTCTCTCTCTCTCTCTTCTCTCTCTCTTCTTCTCTCTCTCTCTTCTCTCTCTCTTCTTCTTCTCTCTCTTCTTCTCTCTCTCTTCTTCTCTCTCTCTTCTTCTCTCTCTCTCTTCTCTCTCTCTTCTTCTCTCTCTTCTCTCTCTCTCTTCTCTCTCTTCTTCTCTCTCTTCTTCTCTCTCTTCTTCTCTTTCTCTCTTCTTCTCTCTCTTCTTCTCTCTCTCTTCTTCTCTCTCTTCTTCTCTCTCTCTCTCTTCTCTCTCTTCTTCTCTCTCTTCTCTCTCTTCTCTCTCTCTTCTCTTTCTCTTCTCTCTCTCTTCTCTCTCTCTCTCTTCTCTCTCTCTCTTCTTCTCTCTCTCTCTTCTCTCTCTCTTCTCTCTCTCTCTTCTTCTCTCTCTCTTCTTCTCTCTCTCTCTCAAGCTTCGATGATGCAGAGACAAAAACATGGCGTTGAATCTAGAGACGTGATCTCGGTGCCGTCGCCGTTTAATACCTTGCCGGAGGATTTATCTCTAACATAATCTCCTTCACAAGTCCACGAGACGCCTGCATCGTGGCTTCAGTTTCAAAAACGTTTGGATCGGCGGTTAAGTCCGATTGCGTGTGAGAGAAGTTTCTTCCGCCGGAGTATGCATCTTTGATTCTTGAATCGCAAGTTTTCTTGTCCAAGAAGCAACTCTTTCTCGATCTCTGCGATGATCCTCGTCTAATCGAAGATGGCAAAATGGTATTTCTTATAATTTTGAGTTTGAATTTTGTTTAGTAACATTAAATATCTCTAATATATTAATTGAAAATCATTTTAATAAAATAATTTATTTTGACGTATGATTTATAAATATGTCACGCTTATCTATCATAATATTAAAACATTTAAAGATAAATATTACATACATAATTTACTAAAATATTAACAAAAACTGTCATTAAACAATATATAAATTTCTAATATTTTGACATAAAATATATTTGGTCATAAAATACAAATACAATATAAAACAAAATATTATAAATTTTGAAAACTAGTCAAACAAAATATAAAACAAAAGTTTAGTTTAATTGAATTTTTTTTATCACATTTACAATTTTATCCAAAATATATACAATTTAAATTTATTTATATAATACAAGTTTATTATCTATTTTATTTTCATAATCAATATTAAAAAATTTAGAAAAATTATTTAGACATATTATATATATATATCTGATTTATATTAATAAAACAATTAATTAATTACAATATGTAAATATATTTTTTTCAAAGTCAGTCAAAATCTAGTTTATCGTTAAATGATATGAGATTTTTCTTTTTTTCGAAAATCATAAGAGTTTATGTTTAGACAAAGCCAGTGGGAAGAGGTGTATAATGTTATCCGCAAAGGAACTCAATCTTTAATTTGATAGTCCTAACCTTTGGCAATGGATCTCAATTCCTGATTCTAGGTAACTCTCTTTCTCATTAATATAGTTTTGTGTTCGAAAATAATATTCCACATCATGAATGGTATATATATTAACAAGTTCATTCCAATGGTAATGATTAATGTGTTATATATGAAGGTTTGACAGAGTACCAGAACTGATATTTGGATGTCCATTCGAGATCGGTGGTGTGATAAAAACTCGATTCCTATCTCCCAAAACTCGTTACTCGGCTTACGTAGTGTACAAGACAAGAGAACAGTTTCATGACTACAAAGACATTAGCGCTGTTCGTTTGTCTGCTGCAGTGTCTGCGGCAGCGACCTGCGGTCAGACGCTGCGGTTAGACGCAGCAATATTGTTGTTCGTTTGATCGCCGCAGGTTGTCGCCGCAGGTTATATCGCAATTGTTTGATCGCAAACGCTATAATTTCGCAACGATTAAAAATTTTGATCGCAGCTTTCTGCGGTCGACTGCAGCGTTTGACCGCAGGAACATGCGGCGGTCAAACAAACAACGTTTGGCCGCATTGCGGCTATATTGGAGTCAGACATAAAACTTATGAACACAAAAAATGGGAAAGAGAATGTATAACGAAATTAGAGGAGAGGGAAGATGGGTGGATGGAAGTACAGTTTGGAGAATTCTTCAACGAAGGAGGATTAATGGATGAAATTGAGATGTATATTAGTGAAATCAAGTACCTCTATTGGAAAATTGGCTTCATCATAAGGAATTTATATATATGATTTGATGACAAAGTTGCTTCTTTTTCTTGCCAACAAATGATATTAATTAAAACATTCATCGTTTACAATTGTTCGTAAAAAAGGAAGACAAATTACAAATAACTACCAATGAGAATTTCCTTCGAGCGAACGTGATATCAATATATCTGCTGAGGTGTTTCTCATAATCTTGATTGATATTGAAATTTGACTTCAGTAAACCGATGTATCCAAGCATATATCGTATGTAAATAGTGTTGAAGACGCAGATGAATACTTCTAAAGTTGATTAGATTATTGAGAATGAGATTATCACCCTCAAATATTATTTTCCGATAGTTCAAAAACCAGATTGCTTGAATTACCCAGATAAGGGCTGTCAATTCTGCTTCGACAACTGTATGTCGACCCTCAAATTTTCCCATACCAGCTTGAATAAAATCACCATTACTGTTGCGTATGATCTATCCTAACCCAGACTGTTCAGTACCATTACGATGAGCAGCATCATAATTACATTTCACCCAATCTTGTAAAGGAGGTTTCCATTTAGACAGGTGAGAGTTTGGAGGGTTGAAAGTACTGATTGACGACTTTTGAATAACAGTTAACCACTCTAAAACATTCTCATTAGTTTTTTATAGGATAAATTCATCTGCCAAATCTTTTTTATTAAAAATGAGATCATTCCGTGATTTTCAAATCCGCCATAGCAGATAAAAGGGTTGATATTTCTGTGACGACTGAATATCACATTTATGATAACTAGATATAAGATATCTAATATTATCATAAATATTAGAATTTGCATCACAAATAATTGTCGTCAGGATCACCAATCTTCTCTACAACATTTGAGCAAGAGTACAGATAAACAAAAAAGTATGCATTTCTGATTTTTCAAAATCCCCACACCGAATACATAAATTTTCTGTTATGACCTTCCGTAGAAAAAGATGTGTTTTTAATGGTAATGTCTTTGATAACAATTTCCAAAAGAAATGTTAAATCTTCGGAGCAATATTTATAAACCATATAGATTTTGCCAGATCAAGATGATTTCCCAGATGCGGTTGATTGGACCGTGTTGTCTGAGTCGCATCAGTGCTCAACTAAACTGATAGTCGATAACCATATTTAACTGAATAAACGTCATTTAAAATATATTTCAAGAACCAATCATCCGAAGCATCGACCGGAGGCAATGACAAAGTTGCTTTTTGTTTCAAGCAATTCAGTTTCGGGCTGCATAAAAAAAAACTAATAATGGTCAGTAAATTAAGAACGGTTTATTGATTGGTGATCGTTTTGAAAAAGTAATTAATGTCATAATTAATTGATTGTCCTTTTCATTCGTAATATAAATATAATATACTTTGAATGATGTAATGACATTAGAAAATGTAGAACCATTATTTGGAAATTAGTTGTATTATTTATACTTAGAACACAAAGATAAGTCCAATAAAAATATAATAGGAGTAAATTTAATTAAAAAAGGATACAGGATTATTCTAAATTTTATTATAAAAAATTGATTTTACGATTTTAACTAAATTAAACATAAATCAAAATTTTAATAAAACTAATAATCAAAACGGTTTTTAGATTAAAACATAACTAAACCGTGACATCTATTGTGGATTGGTTTAGTCCGGTTTGGTTTGGCGTACGCAGCATATCTGATGTAAATGAGGGTAATTTCGTAACTACACGCGGGACGACTTTAACACGAGTCATATTCTATTCCTTTAACAAGAGAGACGACTTTTAAGAAAGAGCCATGAGAACTCACAAGTCTATTTGAAAATTTCTTGGCCTCTCTCTTTCTCTTTCTTTCTCTCTCTCTCAAGCTTGATGATGGGACAAAAACATGGCGTTGAATCTGGAGATGTGATCTCAGTGCCGTCGCCGTTCGATACCTTGCCGGAGGATTGTATCTCTAACATAATCTCCTTTACAACTCCAAAAGATGCCTGCATCGCGGCTGCGGTTTCAAAAACGTTTGAATCGGCGGTTAAGTCCGATAATGTATGGGAGAAGTTTCTTCCGGTGGATTATGCATCTGTGATTCTTGAATCGCAAGTTTTCTTGTCAAAGAAGCAACTCTTTTTCACTCTCTGCGATAATCCTTTACTAATCGAAGATGGCAAAAAGGTATATAGTTTCGAAGTTTAAAATCTTGACGTTTCTCATAATTAATTGTTTTTTTTTGTCGTAAATTGAAGAGCTTTTGGTTAGAGAAAGCGAGTGGGAAGAAATGTATTATGTTATCATCGAAGGAAGTGTGGATCACATGGGGAAGTAGTCCTGAATATTGGCAATGGATATCAATACCTGAATCTAGGTATGTAATTCAATTTTCGATTGTAATTAATCAGTCATGATACTGATTGGGAACAAATAAAAAATGCAGGTTTGAAAAAATAGCAGAGCTTGTGAATGTGTGTTGGTTTGAGATTCGTGCTGGGATGCATACTCGTTACTTATCTCAGAAAACACGTTACTCGGTTTACATTGTGTTCAAGACGAAGAACAGATGTCCTGGATTGGGGGATCTTCCTGTAGAAGTTGGAGTTGGATTGGTTGGTCAAGAATCTTCTCAAAGATTGATTTATTTTGTTGGGCCTATGGGAAGAAGGAGAGAGAAGGAAAGGAGAGATGTTACGAAACCGAAATTGAGGGAAGATGGGTGGATGGAGGCTGAACTTGGTGAATTCTTCAATGAAGCATGTTGTGATGAAATTGCTGTTAGTGTTGTTGAGATTAAGTCTCCTTACTGGAAAAATGGTTTGATCATTCAAGGATTTGAATTCCGCCCTGCGAAAAGCCATTAATCGAGTTTGCTTTGTTGGAAAGAACGGGTTTCGACATACAGTTTCATGTCTATATAAGCAAGTGAAAAGCTTTGTTGTATTGTAATGTTTTCGAATCTTAAGTTTGTTTTTGTATGGTAACTGTTTGATTTTTATCTATGTTCATCGATCGTTCTTATAATCTATTTGTGAAGTGATTTATAAAATCTAGTTTGAATACTCTCCTAAAAATTGAAACAATTTTCTAAATTAGTGGATATTAGATTAGTTGAATGATACGAATACAATTGTGCTTGTAGTCTTGTGACACTAAACACATAATAAAATGGGTTTACTTCTGTCAACTACACAAACTTATGCGACTAAACCTATTTTCACCTGTACTTTTTGGTCTTTTTTTAACTACATAAACTGTATTTTTTTTTTCATAAATTCTTCTAATTGCAGAAATTCTATTAAATTTTATGCGTTAAATAGCTACTAAATCTGGTTCTAATTCGAAAATTTGATTTTAACTTGGGTTTATTTTGAAATTAAAACCAGATTTCGAAGTAAATCAAGGTTTAATAACAATTTAACGTGTAAACATTAACGAAATTTTTGTAATTGAAATAATTTATGAAATTTATGTAGTTTACAGAAATAAAATACAGTTTATGTAACTTATAAAAGACCCAAAAAATATGAATGGAAATAGGTTTATTCGCATAAATTCGTGTAGTTGACAGAAGTAAACCCTAATAAAATAGGATTTGATATTTAAACTTCATACAAAACACACCAAAATAATTTTTTATTATCCACTAAATATACGAACTTGTTTTAACTTACAGAAAAATTTTCGCCCAATTTAAAACACAAATTCTAGACGCTGAAACCATTTTACTACTTAAATCTATGTGCCTCTACAGATTTACTACTTAAATCACTAACGTTTTTCCATTTTACTAAGTACCTAGATTTAGACTTACACCATAACTAAAAAGAATATTCACACATTATAATTAATTATTTATTTAATAAATATAAATTAAATACTTATATAATTAATCTTTTATTTAAAATATTTTTTAAAATTTTTAATATTGATTATATAAATGAAATATATAATGAAATCATATTATGCAAATTAATTTAAATGATCAATATCTTAAAAAATAATATTATTAACTAGATAAAAATTATAGATATTATAAATGGTTAATATTCTAAAATTTTGTTTATATTTTGTTTGAATTTTTTAAAGTTTCTTAATATTTTATTTTATATTGTTTCTTTTATCTCAAAATATTAAATATTTAGATATACTATACTGCTAAATATTTATTTAATATTATTTTCGTAAATATTTAAATAAATTATATTTTATGTAATATTTGTTTTAAAATATTTTCATAATATTATACGTTTATGTGTCATATTTTAAATCACACGTAATAAATTTTATTTGTTAAAATATTTTTCAGTTAATATATTAAGAATATAGTTAATCAATTAATATATTAAAAATATCTATATGCTTTTATAGATTTGCATATTCATATAGTTAATCAAGTTTACTTGGATAAATAATCTAAAACTTTTTTCTAAAACAAAAGAATAAAAATAAGGAAAACACCAAAAAAAAGAATAGAAATGACGAATGAGTAAATATAAAAAAGATTCATCAAACTAACCGTTTTTTCTCTCCCTCCTCTTTCTTCTGCGATTTTTCAGGCGATTTCAACGACGCCTTCTCCGGTGACGGTTTCTCCCGTCATCGAAGTGAATTTCTCTCTTGAAGAGTGTTGTCGTCATCACAGACATTGCTTATACAACCCTTATTTAAATCCAAAATTTCCTTTTTCTTCCTCCTTCGAAACCAAACTCAACAATGTCTGACTCCCTTACAAGGAAAATGCAGGAAGTCGACTTAGGCATAGAGGAACCCCCAATCTCGCTTCCCCCTGAACTGTGTCTTCAAGCAGCATCGGAGACCAGATTCTCCTTGATCGCGAAGCCGGTGAACCCACGCAAACAGAATCTCCGGGCAATGATGACGTCTCTGCCTCGTTTGTGGTACGCCGAAGAAGTAATTGTTTCTCGGATTATCGAAGGGAATTGTGCACAATTCCTCTTTCAAACAGAAGAAGCCCTCATCTCCGTGCTACGACGGGGACCTTGGTCCTTCAATGACCGGATGATTCTTCTTCAAAAATGGTCTCCCTCCTTCGCCGATATGAATCTCAAACACATACCATTTTGGGTCCAGATCCGTGGTATACCCATTCAGTTTATTACCTACCAGATGATTATCTTCATCGGGGGTACAATTGGTAAAGTATTGGAGTCGAATTTCAACACGGAGACATCCCACCGTGTAGAATTTGTTCGTGTACGAGTGCTCTGCAATATCGAAAACCCACTGCTTTTTAAGAGGATTTTCCGATTCCAAGACCAAGCAGTTCCCCTGAGATTTCGCTATGAGAAACTGCGGAATTTTTGCTCCAAGTGTGGAAAAATCACACATGATGAACCAGAGTGCCCGCCTCCTGTCGTGGAAGATTCTCCGATTGATGGTGGTCCACCCGACGATGGCGGAGGAGCAGATCTCAGTGACGAGTCTTCTAGGGCTCCTGGGTTTCCGGCAATCTGTAATTCCCAGATGGTGCCGCCGTCGAGTGATCCTCCGAATTCACAACCCACCGAGACGCCGAGTTCCCCAAATCTCCGACGAACTCTATCCCTAGCCTTCGATTCGGCGGTGGAAACTTCTTCACCGAAAAGACGTAAACCAATTCAGCCCGGTTCGCCCAAACCAGGTCAGATTTCTATCGGCTTGATTAATTTCAACCGGTGTCGGTTAGACGCAAACCGGTTTTGGAATAATGAGATAAAGGATGTGCTATACGGTGCCGTTTTAGGGAATCATTGTGCATTTGAATTTGGGAGATCGATTGGATATAGGTTTATATATCTAATGGGCCTTAGTCAATATAAATTTAAATACTCAGATTATGTTGTCAAGGCAATAATAATCAATGGAACATGGCAATTTATATTAGATCCGGCATATTTAATTCAAAAAATTTCTAACCTGGATTTTAATAATGTTGCACGTGTTAGTTCCTCAGATGATGGTTTGGTGGGCCATACCCCACCACATTCCCCATGAATATAGGGTTTTGGAACTGTCGGGGTTTGGGAGGGTCTCTGGCAGTTCGACGCCTCAAGGGAATAAAGAAGGCGTATTCCCCGGATCTACTCTTTCTAGTAGAAACAAAAAATAATAATAACGTAGTACATGATGTTGCTGGTATTTTAAACTACGAATGTATAATGTGTGTGCCGCCAAAAGGAACTGGTGGCGGTTTAGCTTTATTCTGGAACAAATCTGTTGTTGTAACTGTTGTAAGCGTAGACGAAAGAATGATAGACTGTAAAGTTTGTTCTCAAGGTTATGAATTTTATTTATCATGTGTATACGGACATCCTATAAGGAAAAATAGGAATAATCTTTGGGAAAGATTACAGCGAATTGCAATTAATCGGAAAAATCCATGGATTATGTGTGGAGATTTTAATGCAATTCTTAGTACACATGATAAAATTGGTGGACCAATAACCGAAGCTTGGAAATTATTTGACTTTCAACAAATGGTAGATGGTTGTATGATGTCAGATTTACCGTTTCAAGGGAATAATATGACGTGGGTTGGTAAGAGAAATAACCAGATAGTGCAATGCTGGTTAGATAGATGTTTGGCTAATAGCGAATGGAAAGCTAATTATCCAGCTTCTGTAGTGGAATACCTAGATTTAGTTGGATCTGATCATCGACCCGGTATTATAAAAATCAGACGGACATCGGAAAATGGGAAAAAGATGTTTAAATATGATCCACGGTGGGCAAAAAATGAGGATTTCTGCCGTATGCTCAAAGATACTTGGAACATCTTCCCGCATACTACTCATTCAGCTTTGTCAACACAGCTAATTTCATGTAGGAAAAACATGTCCTTTTGGAAGAGGACTTCGTTTGTTAATTCGAATCAACGGATAAAAGATCTTACTACAGCTATTGATGCAGCCAATTCGTCCCCTCAGATGCAGTATTCGTCTGTGGTATCTCTAAAGAATGAACTACTTCGAGCATATGAGGACGAAGAAAAATATTGGAAGGTCAAAAGTAGGAACCATTGGTTGAAAGAAGGTGATAAAAATACAAAGTATTTTCATGCCATAACGAAAATACGTAGATGTAAGAACAATATTATTTCTATCAAAGATGAAGAAGGTACAAATATTTTTGGGAACAGAGCTATTGCTGCACATGCGATTAACTATTTCTCTACGCTATTCTCGTCATCAGCTCCAGGAAATATTGATAATGTGACTTCAGAAATTAGCTCAGTAGTGTCTACTACTATGAATGATGAGCTCATAAAACCAGTAACCAACGAGGAAATTTTTCATGCTGTTGCGTCTATTGGATCAGATAAAGCCCCTGGACCAGATGGGTTCTCAGCCGCTTTTTATCAACAACATTGGGAAATTGTGGGGGATGCAGTTTGTGTGGAAGTAAAACGATTCTTTCAGTCAGGCAGGATGGTTAAGGATTTCAACCATACAAACATTTGCCTCATACCCAAGATGACATGTCCGATAACATTGAAAGACTTTCGACCAATATCTCTTTGTAATGTCATTTACAAAATCATATCCAAAATACTCGTCCTACGTCTAAAGCCCTTACTTAATGGGCTAGTCTCTGAGAACCAAGCTGCATTTATTCCAGGCAGATTCATTACCGACAATGTGCTTATTGCACATGAAGCGTTTCATGCTATTCGGGTCCAGGATAGGTGCTCTAAATCATATATGGGTATTAAGACAGATATGAGTAAAGCATATGACCGCATTGAGTGGGAGTTTCTACAAAAAGTCTTACACAAGAAAGGTTTTTCACCAATATGGGTTAACTCGGTTATACAGTGTATCTCTACCACATCTTTTTCAGTGCTGATTAACGGAAGCCCCTATGGCTCCTTTGTTCCTACTCGGGGTTTGAGACAAGGAGATCCATTGTCTCCTTACCTCTTCATATTGTGTGCTGATGTACTAAGTACCATGCTTCGTAATGCCGAACAGAATAAACTACTTCAGCCATTGAGAATAAGTCGTTCTGGACCAGCCATTTCGCACTTATTCTTTGCCGACGATTCCCTTTTTTTTGTTAAAGCCGACCGCAACAATGCAATGACCTTAAAAAAGATTTTTCACGAATATGAGTGTGCATTCGGTCAAACTATTAACGTTGATAAATCTTCGGTGATTTTTGGAAGCAAAGTGTTTCAACATACTCGAGTTTCATTACATCGTATATTGGGTATTCATAAAGTTGGCGGCAGTGGAAAATACCTAGGCCTCCCAGAAGAATTTAAGCGGAACAAAAGACAAATGTTCAAGTATATTATAGAACGTGTCAACAAACGACTGAATGGATGGCAATCTCAGTTTTTGTCGGCAGCAGGGAAAGAGGTTTTACTCAAATCAGTGGCTTTTTCTATGCCTGTTTACTCTATGAATGTATTCAAGCTACCTAAGGAGATTACTAGACTGTTGGATAAAGCTTTATCTCGGTTTTGGTGGGGTGTTAACAATGACAAGCGTAAGATATCATGGGTTTCTTGGAAGAAGCTCAGTACAGCTAAACTGGATGGGGGAATGGGATTTAAAGACTTTCAGCTCTTCAACCAAGCATTGTTGGCTAATCAATGCTGGAAAGTGTTATGTCGACCGGAATGTCTTCTTTCCAGAATATTGAAAAACCGATATTTTAATAATGAAGATTTCATTTCAGCACCCCCGAGTTACCGATCTTCCTATGGTTGGCAGTCGTTACTTTATGGTCGTCAATTATTGGAAACAGGTTTACACAGAATTGTTGGTAATAGGAAATCCATTATTCTCCGAGATACAAACTGGCTCCCAATAACACCACCTCGTGCTCCTCGTTTGCTACCATATACTAATCCCTTTAAAGGTGACTACCTTAATTAACGAGGAAACAGGTCAATGGGATGAAGATATCATCAATGAACTGATTGAAAAAGACGACCACCATCTTATATACCAGATATTTCTCCCATACTAGCAAGGACTTGACGGATGGTATTGGAAATATACGAAGAATGGTATATACTCTGCAAAGTCAAGATATCGACGAGGTACTGCTATTTTTCGGAATGATTCCACAGGGTCCCGTCCACAACTAGCAACCCATACTGATCTGGCAAAAGATATCTGGAAACTTAATATTCCTCCAAGAATTAAACATTTTATATGGCGTATGTTATCTAATGCCTTACCGGTGAAATCTCAGCTCCAACGCCGTCATATTTCTTCAGATGATCTTTGTAATCGTTGCTGCGAGACTGCAGAAACAGAAAACCATATATTTTTTCTATGCATCAACGCACAGATGATATGGAGGAAGTTGGGTATTCTTCCTTCAACTATATGCAATCAGAATTCGAATATTTATGATAATATGAGATATCTGATTGGAAGTTATAACATAATTGAGGAAGGACACCCACAAAAGTACCTGCCTTTTTTCATACTTTGGAGATTATGGAAATCAAGGAATTTTCTCACGTTTCAGAATCACGAGACTACTGTTGACTCATTATTACAACTCGGATATGACGATGCCTTCGAATGGATGCAAGCACAAACACAGATGACTAAAATGTGCTCCCATATAAATCATAATACAGGACAACAACGATGGCGACGCCCACCTATTCAGTGGGTGAAATGTAATTATGATGCTGCTCATCGTCAATCAACAACATCAGGTTTGGGATGGATTATTCGTAACGATAAAGGTTACTTCATGGATGCTGGTCAAGGAAAATTTCAAGGTCGCGCAACGGTGATTGAAGCAGAATTGACGGCACTTATATGGGCTATGCAATGCGCATTCTCCCTAGGGTATCGTTCTGTTATATTTGAGGGTGATAACGCTTCCATCAACGATATCCTACACAACAAAGGTGAAAATCTACATGTATGTCTCTACATACAGACGATTCGTTCGTGGATACCTCTATTTCAGGAAATCAAATTCGAATTTCAATCAAGGGAAAAGAACCAAGCAGCCGACTTATTGGCATCTACATCTATTCCATCTACTAATGATTGGAACATTTATCATTCATGTCCATGTTTTTTAAATATGATTGTAAACAATGATATTGGTTCTTAATAAAGTCCAGTTGGAAAAAAAAAATTCATCAAACTTATGTATTATTTGACTTTCTCAATAATTTCATAATATATAAATGTATGTAACAAAGACTTCATCAGTAAGGTATTCATCAGTAAGGTAGACAGTAAACAAAAGTTAGTTGATTTGGCTGATTAGATAAAGGCAAAACCTTTTTTATTTTATTTTGAAAAAAAAAAACTTTTGAGATTCTTTCAAGACGTTACGCTTATAAGGGTATTATCGGAAAATCATATTATATCTTAACAAGCAAGTCTTGCACGAATCGCGAACGGATATAAATAATTCGACCCGTTTCCGACACAAGATAACAGTTTCTTAAAGATATTTATTATTATCTCTACTTCAAACACTTCAAACTTAGTAGATTCCAACGCTATGGAGCAAATTCAAGTCGGCCATTCGAATTCCGGCGTTCGGAACGATGCAGTTTCTGTGATTGGACCGTCGTCGCGATTCGAAACATTGCCTGAAGATTGTATCTCGAAGGTAATTTCTCATACTAGTCCACGCGATGCTTGTGTTGTGGCTTCGGTTTCGAAAACCGTTAAATCTGCGGCTCAATCGGATTTGGTTTGGGAGATGTTTCTTCCGTTGGAATATTCGTCTCTTGTTTCTCCATCGATGAATAACTTGTCGAAGAAGGAGATTTATCTATCTCTCGCTGATGATTCCGTTCTGGTCGATGACGGCAAAAAGGTGATTTATTCGAATTCGATTCGAAGATGTGTTAGGGTTTCGTTTTTGAAATTTTAATTCGTAATATCATCTGATTTCTTCTGTCGATTTTTTTTGGGAAATTTAGAGCTTATGGTTGGAGAAATCCAGTGGGAAGAAATGTTACATGTTATCAGCAATGGATTTAACGATCATATGGGGAGATTCTCCTGCTTATTGGCAATGGATTACAGTTCCTGAATCTAAGTAAATTCTCCTTGTTTTGGTTACTTACTTACTTGTCCTCTGTTTTTGAATCTGTGCAACTGACATGGTTTTGTAAATGTGAATCAGGTTTGAGAAAGTAGCAGAGCTTCGTAATGTTTGCTGGTTAGAGATTCGGGGGAAGATAAGTTGCAGAATGCTGTCTAAAGGAACACATTACTCGGTTTACGCTGTGTTGAAGAGAGCAAGCAACAGATCACATGGGTTCGACCACACGCCTGTGGAAGCTGGAGTTGGGTTTGTGGGCAAAGAAGCTACCAAAACATTTGTGTTTCTCGAACCTGGAGGTACTGATCCACGCAGCGGTTATCGTTACTCGGGGATTTCGCATGCAGCAGTGTCTAGAGCCTCTAGGAGTAGGCGTCCTTGGGTGCAGTTTCATAGAGAAGAAGTTGAAGAAGAGGGAGAGATTGGTAGGAAAGTGGAGGAGCCAAAGGAGAGAGGAGATGGGTGGAGTGAAGTGGAGCTTGGGAAGTTTTACATCAACAATGGAGAGGATGATGATGATGAAATTGAGATTACTATTATGGAGACTCAGATGGGACATTGGAAGAGTGGTTTGATTATTCAGGGAATTGAGATAAGGCCTATGAGAGAAGAAGCAATGGTAAATAAATGATCAAATTTGGACAAATTTTCTGATGAAGTTGTGTCCTGTAAAGTAAACACAATTTAAAGCTTGTGTACTGCTGTTTCTCGTCTTCGTTGTCTAGAGTTAACTTACAGTTTGAGTTTTTGATATGAAGAACCAAAAACTTGATATGAAGAACTCAAAAACATAAGTTTTTTTCTTTTCTTTTGCATACTTTTCTGGTTCCTCTAAATTCCATTCGTGATGAAATCTTTTGATATGCCTGGAGGAGTGCCTAAGTGGCATAATAGCTGCATCAAACCAAACCAATATCTGAACAGTTCGCCAATACCTAGTATATTACTTGAGTAGAACAAGGGAACAGTTAGTTTTGGACAAATAATTTGAACTGAATAAACCGAATAAAAACCGAACCAAAAAACAGATTTCGGTTATATAAAAATAGTCGAAAATATATTATTTTGAAAAATCATAGTTATTGGTTAGCAAATCGAAAATCGAAATAATATCCAAAAATAAATTATTTTCAATTATTTTCGGTTATTTTTGGTTATCCAAAAATATTTCGGTTATTTTCAGTTATTTTTATTATTTTGATTATTTTCGGTTACTTTTGGTTATCCAAATTATTTTTAATTATTTTCGATTTTTAAATTTACTAACCGAACCAATTGAAATCGAGGTATAATTAAATTGAAATTGAACCGAAATATAGAAATAACTGAATACATATATACTTTTACCAACCAAAAAAATTAAGACCAAAAGTAATCGATGGAAAGCGAAAATAATTGATCAAAACCGAATCAAATTTCGAATACCAGACCTATAAACCACAAATTCCAACTGGTAATAACACAAGACAAAACCCACCAAAAGTTGGTTTAAATGCAATTTTGATGCATACTTTAGCAAGCAACATAATTGTATGTGTTTGGGTTGGATTTTTCTAATAAGAAATGATTATTTGAACGATGTAGCTTGGCTAAATGAATGAATCCAGAAAATCTGAATGTGAAAACTTATTACAAGCAATGTAATCAAATGATTATTTTGGAGAGGATCTTACACTCATTCAAGTCATTCACCAAAAAACACCAAATCTAATATTAGGACAGTATCTTAGATGCAATCAATAAATGTAAACATAGCTTTCGAAAGCTCTGGTTTTGCATTTCAGCAAGAGATAAGGAAAACATTGTGATGATCTAAAACATCACTATTAATGAGATTAGCAATATTTTGAATGAGTATCTGATTATTTACAATTTTTTTTTGTATATAACTTTCACTTTCAACATAGGTATAAATAAAGCAACGTTTTTAAAAAAATGTAAATATTTGTACATGATAAAAATATCAAAGTCAGAGAAGATTTTAAATAAACTTACATAAGTTAAAATCCCCTAAGTTTCTTTGTTTTAATTCTATAGATAATAAAAATAAATAAAAAACGATATTTTTAATATATTAATCAAGAAATATTTTAACAAATAAATTTTATCTATACATGTGATTTATAAATGTGTCACGCCTATATATTAAAAAATTAGAGCATTTTAAAATAAATATTACATAAAACATAATTTACTATTATATTTACGACGACTGTTATTAAATTAATATTTAACAGTATACTATATGTAAATTCATAATATTTTGTGACAAAACAATCTCTAATATTTCGACACAAAAAATATTTTGACATAAAAGTCAAACATAATATAAAACAAAATATTATAAATTTTGAAAAATATCTTTATAAAAACGTTTGGTTTAATTAAATATTTATTATTATAATCCAATTTTATTGTCAATTTTATTTGTATAATCAATATTAAAAAGTTTAAAAATTTATTTGAAATAAAAGATTAATTATATACATATCTAATATACATTTAGTAAATAAATAATTAATTATAATGTGTGAGTTATTTTTTCGTTTATCATAAATCTAGTTTATGTTTAATATTATAAATTTTATAGAGTAATACCCTAAAATAGTATCTTTTAAAGTTTTTCTTCCAAATCTAGCATAATAAAATTAAATTTCCAAAAATAGCACAAATACTTATGTAAAAATATTTATTTATTCTAAATAAATTATACATAAACTTAAAGTATTGTATTTGGGTTCATTATTTCCAATTTAGGGTTTAATTTTTTCTATTAAAATATAGTTTTAATGCATTTTAATGTTAAATTTGTGCTATTATTGGAAATTTAAACTAATGATGCTATTTTTGGAACAAAAACTTAGAGATGTGCTATTTTAGGCATTTGCTCAATTTTATATTAATTTTGAAAATACAGATTTCCTATCTTTTCATACGGTCTAGAGGGTTAATTCAAACTCCTCCAATAAAATAAGAACTAGTGAAATATACAATAAAAGTGTAGAACCAATAAACATTAATACAAAATAAAAGTCTCTAACGAAAACGATTATATGAAAGCTATTACGAGCCACATGGTATGAAATGTTAATTATAAAGTTGAATAGTCGACGTCACATGCTTTGACTGCATCCTTCATTATTTTATTCTTAACTTGGAATCGTATCTTAACTTTCCACGTAAGATAATATTTATGAAAGATATCATAAACATTTTATAATACTAATCTCTTTATTATATGGTAAACCAACTTAATTTGAATGTTGGCTAATTAATTTACTAAACAATAGATATAGTAAGTCTTTCATGTCTATGTTCATTTCACCCTTCACCTATATTGTCTTTTATTCTTTATAAAAACAAATAAAATATTAAAGAAAGTCGTGTAAACCTCTGAATTTTTCTTCAAGACAAAAAAGTCTTTATAATACAAATACTCTGTTTGTGTTTTTAATATGCAAAAATACAATTTTGTTTTTCGTTGGAAATTAACCTTTTTATATGGGATATGACTTTTTGGTCTTGAAATAAATTATAAATTAGGTCTTTTTAATAAACAAATTATAAACCATTATTTAAAATAGTTAATCAAGTAATTTAGAAAACTGTAATCCTAAAAGTAATTTCAAAACATGACGGAATTCCGACCCATCATCCTATGTAACGTGTGCTACAAGTTTATATCGAAGATTTTATGCCACAAAATTAAGGAAATCCTGCCATCTCTAATATCGGAAACCCAATCAGCATTCGTTGTGGGGCGCGTGATTTCCGATAATATTCTTACTGTGTAGGAGGTTTTTCATGCGCTATAATCAAAGTCGTCCTGCCAGACTGACTATCTAGCGATCAAAACATATATGAGCAAAGCGTACGACAAAGTAGAGTGAGGTTTCTTGTCAGCTTTGATGGAAAGGTTGGAGTTCTCTAAAAAATGGATAGACTGGATCATGTTATGTATTTCAACAGTAACATACCGGGTGCTAATTAATGGAAAACCAAAAGGACTCACAAATCCTCAAAAAGGCTCCGCCAAGGTGACCGACTATCCCCATATCTATTTATCTTATGCACCGAGACCCCTATTGCCAACTTAAAGGCCGCTTAATCATCAAGCGACATCACATGAATTAGGGTGGCACCTTCGAACCCACCAATAACACACTTACTCTCGCAGATGATAGCATTTTCTTTTCTAAAGCCTTGATTGAGCAGTGTGAATCAATCGCCAGCATCCTGAATGTCTATTGTCAAGCTTCAAGTCAAGAAATCAACTACGAGAAATCGACCATTGTTTTCGAAAAAAAAAGTTCAACCCACGATTCAAGCTACTATCAGAAGGAACTTGGGGATCCAAGGAGTAGGTGGGGTCGGAAAGTATATGAAAATCCCGGAAAACTTAAAAGGATCAAAGACCCAGATCTTTGCCTATGTTAAAGAAAGAATACAGCAAAGAATCAACGGATGATCGGAAAAACTATTATCGTGAGGGGGTAAAGAGATCATGATCAAAGTTGTGCCAATGGCCATACCAATCTATGTGATGTCATGTTTCTTGTTTTCCAAGTCTTTGTATAGGATGCTGACTAGTGCAGTCAGTAATTTCTGGTGGGCATCAAGCACTTTCGGGAAAGGTATTCACTGGCTCCCATGGGAATCGTTATGCCTTCCCAAAGCAGAGGGTGGCATCGGCTTCAAAAGCTTTGACCTCTTCAACCAGACCCTCCTGGCAAAGCAACTATGGCAGTTGGATAGATTCCCCAATTCACTAGTGGCCCAAGTGATGTAGGGTCGTTATTTCAGAGATTCCCATGTGTTTCAGGCAAATAAACCATACCGGCCATCGTATGCATGGGGAAGTATATGGTCTACAATAGATCTAATATGAAGATGTACAAGAAAGTTCATGGGGAACTCCTCCCTAGATAACATATGGACGTATCCTTGGATCCCAGATATAGTCCCAAGATGTCGTGATAACTCCAATCAATCTCGGTACCCCAACCTTAGGATAACTGATCTTATCAGCACATGCATAAAGCGGCCGCTGGAACATTGATGAATTAAGAAGAATCTTTAGCCCAAACGATGTAAGACTAATTACTACTATCACCCCCAAACTCACGTACAACACAGAGCAGATTATGCTGGCACTTCACAAAAGAGAGGGAGTACTCGGTCAAATCGGGTTATGATACATTGCAAAAATGGAGAGAAAGGGATCTGAAATTCACACTCCAACGACCGTCGTTGATCCCGCTGAAACAAGCTATCTGGAAATTAAAATTTCTATGGAAAATCCACCACTTCCTGTGGCAATCACTCTTGGGAGCAATAGCTATTTACGGGCGTCTATAATACCGTCACGTTCAGAGCGATGCATCTTGTGAAATATGTGGACACGAATCAGAATGCATTAATCATGCTCTATTTCAATGCCCACCGACTCACCAAACATGGGCGTTATCATAGATCCCCTCAGCACCGTCAAACTTCTCACTCAACAATGTTTTTGGAAATTTGGACTACCTACTATGGCGGATACCAGAGGGTGTCATAGAAGATTCTGAAACTAGAATTTTCCCATGGATCCTTTGGTTTATATAGAAAGCAAAGAACGACAAAGTATACAATAACATAGATCACACGGCCATAGATATCCTGGAAAAGACGCGCAGAGAAAGTTATCTCTGGGTTTCATCCTTGGACGTTAAGTACCAGAACAACCTAATACCACGGAGAGTGAAGAATCCAGCCACAATCATGATGACTCTTCCCCCTTCACATGCTTTATCGATGGGTCATGGAAGAAGGGAGAACCAACATTGGATATCAGGTGGATTTTCAAGTTATAAAATAGAACACATGATCCGCTCGGGATGAGGGGCACATACAGAGGAAAATCTCCATTGCATATGGAGTTTCTAAGTTTTCGCTGGGCGATGACAATCCTACACAAGATGCAAAAATTCTGCGAAATGTTATATACGGATTCTACAAATCTAATCTAAATAATCCAAAATCCAAAGGGATGATCCGCTTTTTCAACGGAGAAGAGTTCAACCAAATTCGACAGCACTATCCAGCATTCAACCTCAGTTACCAACCAAGGAAAAGCAACTTACACGCGGACAAACTAGCAAAAGGAGCGAGGAAAAGGAACTATATCTTCTCCCATATAAATATTTCAATACTATACTGGTTAGAAGATACGTTTACGTTTCTTCTGACCAGTAGACGATTGTAATGTTTATACCAATGTGACAAAAAAGTACTTTCAAAACATTAAATCCTTTTTTGAATAATTTTTAAATTTCCTCATGTAAACATCATCTTTTTTAAATTCAAAAATATAAAAATTATTACACCCAAAACACGAGTCAAAACTAGTACTTAATTACAATCCAACAAAAGATTAAGTGATCATAACTAGTGCCTATAGCTTTGAGGGTCGCTTTGAGGGTCTTAAATACATAATAAAATAAAACTACTGATATTTAAACATTTTATATTGATAATAATATTACCAGGATTTTTTAAAATTAATCATAATTTAGTGTTTTAGAAGTAAATATTAATATAATGTATTTTATCTTTTAAAATATTTTTTGTTATAATATTATAATTAATGACAGATTCTGACGCTCAAATTTGTTTATGAAATTTACGTTACATTCAAAGTATTAAAGAGATCACTTAACGCATTCTAAATTTGTCGTGATTGCAAAATGTTTTTTTTATTTAAAATAAAATTTTCAAAACAAATACGTTTTACTAACTATCTGATAAAAATTGACCAAAATATAATCTTTAGCAACGAACAATATGTTGTTTCTAAACATTTTACAAATGTAAAAACAAAATGTGCAACGGTCTATACATCACTATGCTTTTTTTTACACCGTGAGAAAACACACTTCGATTGCAAAAGATTCAAAAGATATCATACATATCTTCGAACTAGAATGGAATAGAAGTGCTAACGTAAATGAAAATCGAGTTCTTCTTTCGCATTTGTTTGGTGAGAGCATCCGCATATAAATTCTCTCCCTTGGTTGGAAAGTAAAAACAAACTCCAAAAAGTGTTGTCGAAGAGTCTTATCTTTCTTTAATCTCAGTGTTGAAAGTTGGTCATCTATTCGGATATGTGATCAGACGAATGAGATCAGTCAAATCGGTGATAAACCAAGAACAATATCGATGTTTATCGACCAAACTTGACGTATCCCAAATAAGTTAGCAACTCCATATGCAGTGGAAATATGTCTCTATAAATTTTTTGTATACCCATGGTCGCTTGTTTCGTTTTGTAACTTGAAAATCCATCCTATCCTTGCAGTACTTTCCTCCGATTTCTATGAACCATATATGAAACAAACAAAATGTGTTTGTTCGAGAGGGTTGTAAATGCGGGATATCGCTTCTTGATTTGCTTCATGTTCCAATTTTATCGGTGATATGGATGAAAATCAAACCACATTTTCTTTTCGAGACTTTTCCAAAATGGTTGGAGCCAATCGTTCTATTGCCTTTGTAGACTTTAACATTTCGAATTTTCTAAATGAACTATAGAATCTATAGTAAAATGAAAGAATCAATAGGAAAATGGAAAAATTCATATCCAATTATTTTGGAATATTCCAAAATAAATAGTCAAAATCTATACATCACTATGCTATGTTTCATTTGATGTAAATGGTTATTGATAATTATGATTTGGTAGGTTTTATAATGTTTTTATTGGGACAATATAACAGTATTGATATGGATATGTAAACGACAACATATATACATGAGTAACATTTTCATATTTAATTAAGCAAACAACAATTAGGTAGATAACTTTCCTCATTAAAGTATATAACATGTTTTATAGAAAAAATTGGAGAAGCTTTGATTCGATAGATTTGTAGGTCTATTTTCATTAATTATCAACTTGCAAAAATTAATGAAGAAAGAAAAAAAATGTAGTTGAGAAGAGAGAGATGGAAGGTGTCAACTGTCAACGTCCGTGGCTTTGACTTTTATCTGTCGTCTATTGTCCTCATATTTATTTTTCAATCTCACCTCTCTCTCTACTCTCTAGTCTTCTTTATTTATTTTCATTTTCATTTTCATTTAACCAATTGCAAAATAAAAGCCAAAAAAACTCAAAAGGAACATTTATTAATTTTTAATAGTAACCTTTTTATGTTCTTTGGATAAGGATTAATATATAATATATATATATTTCCCATTTGCAAAATAAAAGCAAAAGAAGAATATATATATATATATATATATAATAGTCAGCTCTATTTTTTATTTGCATTTATTTCTTAAGATAATCATTTTTCAATATTTATTAATTTTTTTTGTGAGCTGAGCCACAACGAGTCGATTCAATAATCCAACATATTCATACAAAAATTTAACAATCCTCGATAAAGTAGAATCGAATTTCACACCTATGAAATATATATAAATGGTACAAACATTAGATCATTTATTACTCTCCAATATTTATTAATCTTAGAAATAATGTTATAGGTGAAAATGAGAATAGATAATTTGAAAAAGTAAACGTATTATTTGAAGTATTTTTATTAAATAATAAGACTAATATTACAGGTGAATGAGAAAGTTTAAGACATAATATTTGTTATCCAAAACATGTTCAAAATTTTAAGTTAGGTCAAATTCCAAAGTAATCTGGTACGAGTTCGAGTAGTTTGAATATTAATAAAATTAATAATAATTATGATTCATAAAATATTATATCCTTGATTAAATGCAAAAAATAAGATCACAATCTTCAATATTAACAAAAGAAAGCATAACTATATTTTTTTTATCAAAAACATAATTATATTTAGTAATATATTAGTAATATCTTAAAATAATATTTTTTAAAAATTATCTTCCAAATTTAACATATTAAAAATAAAAATTTTAAAATAATACAAATTATTATGTGAAAATAATTATTTATTTCAAATAAATTATATATAAAATTAAAACATAATGTTTGTATTTAATTTTCAATTTAAAATTAAAAATTTTTTATTAGGATGAGATTTTTATTTATTTTAATATTAAATTTTTGTTATTTTTACAAATTTAAAATAATGATATTTTATATAATTGGATTTTCCATTGAAAATTAGGGGCATAGTCAAAATTCAAATTCTGTCTTGTCTGTTGAGTGCCAAATGCTAAGAACAACTATTATTCAAATTGAGATTTAGAATAAGACAACAAGACTTTCTCAAGTCAAAATCATTGATTATTACCTCATCTATATGATAATTGAAAGAAAAAAGAACAAGTGAATGAAATTTCTATAACGGGCATTTATATATAAACACAAGTCTTTGACGACAAAGAAGCAATTGTATTAATTGACCGTTATTTACTATTTATTACCGTCAATGTATAAGACAATAGTTTCGTCTTCTTCTTTCCTTTGTTTAAGATTGATCTTTGGATATTTTAATCTATACTGTTTCTCTGTAACACACGAAAGCAAACCAAACACAATTCAACCACTCTTTCTCTTTCTCTCTCTAGAAGTCTGCATTTAAGCACCCACCACTTGCTGTAGCGTGTTGAAGTCAAAAGTTGCAATTTTCCTCTCTCTCTCTTTCTCTCTCGCTCTTGTGTTTATCTAAAATGACGAGAATCAGAAAACCATGTTGTTTTCACTTAGATTTCTCAAGGGTTTTATTGAATTTTGATTAAAACTACATCTTCTTCTTCTTTCTCTGTAAAACATCTCAAAGGTTTCTTCTCTTTCTGTCATTGAAATGCGTGTTCATCGCTTGTGGGTGATCGTCATCTTCCTCACAGAGCTACTATGCTTTTTCTGGACCTCGGAATCTCAGACTCTCACGTGCCACCCACGTGACCTCGAGGCCTTGCGTGACTTCATAGCCAACCTCGACAGAAAACCAGATGATTGGTTCAACGACGGCGCATCAGGAGATTGCTGCAACTGGACTGGAATCACCTGCAATTCTTCCTCTACCAATCCAGATAACAACACCATGAGGGTTACTAAACTGGAGCTCGCGAGCAAAAAGCTGGCTGGGAAATTGTCTGAATCTCTGGGGAAGCTTGATCAGATTAGGGTACTTAATCTATCTCAGAACTTCATCAAAGACTCGATCCCTCTTTCGATTTTCAACTTGGAAAACTTACAAACCCTTGATTTGAGCTCTAACGATATCTATGGAGAAATTCCAAAGAGCATAAATCTTCCATCGCTGCAAAGTCTTGATCTTTCCTCGAACGGAATCAATGGCTCGCTTCCATCTCATCTCTGCCACAATTCCACTCAAATTAGGGTTGTGAAACTGGCGGTGAACTACTTCGCAGGAGATTTCCCTTCTGGGTTTGGGAAATGCGTTTTGCTCGAGCATCTCTGTCTTGGTATGAACAATCTCACTGGTAATATCCCTGCGGATTTGTTTCATCTCAAAAGTCTTAATCTTTTAGGGATTCAAGAAAATCGGTTCTCTGGACAGTTGAGCCCTGCGATTCGTAATCTCTCCAAACTTGTTCGTCTTGATGTCTCCAGGAATTGGTTTTCCGGCGAAATCCCCGACGTGTTCGACGAAATGCCTCAGTTACAGTTTTTATTAGCTCAGACCAATAAATTCACCGGAGGAATCCCTAAATCGTTGGCGAATTCACGGACGTTGAATCTGCTTAACCTGAGGAACAACTCGTTAACCGGTCCTTTGCGGTTGAATTGCACGGCGATGATTGCTTTAAACTCTCTTGATTTGGGTACCAATGGATTCAATGGGCCGTTGCCTGAGAATCTTCCGGTTTGCAAGCGGTTAAAGAACGTTAATCTTGCACGAAACGCCTTCCATGGACAAGTGCCAGAGAGCTTCAAAGACTTCCAGAGCCTCTCTTACTTCTCCTTATCGAATTCGAGTTTGGTTAATATCTCTTCTGCGCTTAGGATCCTTCAGAATTGCAAGAACCTGACAACTCTTGTTCTCACATTGAATTTCCGTGGAGAGGTTTTACCCGATGACTCGAGTCTTGTTCGTTTTGAGAAGCTTAAGGTTCTTGTCATTGCGAATTGCAGGCTTACTGGTTCAGTGCCGAGTTGGTTAAGCTCCAGCAATGATCTTCAGTTGTTGGATCTTTCGTGGAATCGCTTAACTGGAGCTATCCCGAACTGGATTGGTAATTTCAGCAATCTATTCTACTTGGATTTGTCGAACAACTCATTTACTGGAGAAATACCAAAAAGCTTAACTCAATTGCCGAGCCTGATAAGCCGAGATATCTCACTGCACGAACCATCTCCGGATTTCCCTTTTTTCATGAAAAGGAACGAGAGTGCAAGAGCTTTGCAATATAATCAGATTTTCGGGTTTCCGCCAACGATTGAGCTTGGTCACAACAATCTATCTGGACCTATCTGGGAGGAGTTTGGTAATCTGAAGAAGCTCCATGTGTTTGATCTGAAATGGAACAAATTATCCGGATCAATCCCTAGCTCGCTTTCAGGTATGACGAGCTTGGAAGTTCTTGATCTATCTAATAACCATCTCTCAGGATCAATTCCGGTTTCTCTGCAAATACTCACATTTCTGTCGAAATTCAGTGTTGCTAGTAACAAGCTCTCTGGAAAAATCCCTTCTGGTGGTCAGTTTCAGACATTTCCAAACTCGAGCTTTGAGAATAATGATCTCTGCGGGGAACACTGGTTCCCCTGTTCCGCTGGTACAGCAGAGAACGGTTCTAATGAAAAAACGATCAAACAGTCAAGAAGATCCAAAGGCACTGGAACTGGAATGGCAATTGGGATTGCATTTGGTTCAGTTTTCCTTCTCACTCTTCTCGCGTTGATCTTGTTGCGTGCGCGTAGACGGTCAGGAGAAGTTGATCCGGAAATAGAAGAAGAGAGCATGACTCGCAAAGAAATCGAAGAAATTGGATCAAAGCTTGTAGTTTTGTTTCAGAACAATGACAAAGATCTCTCATTTGATGATCTTTTGGACTCAACAAACAACTTTGATCAAGCTAACATCATCGGCTGTGGCGGGTTCGGTCTAGTTTACAAAGCAACGTTACCGGATGGAAGAAAAGTCGCTATTAAGCGGTTATCAGGAGATTGTGGTCAAATCGAAAGGGAGTTCAAAGCAGAAGTTGAAACACTCTCAAGAGCACAACATCCAAATCTTGTTCTTCTCCAAGGATTCTGTTTCTACAAAACTGACCGGCTTTTAATCTACTCGTATATGGAAAACGGAAGCTTAGACTATTGGCTACACGAGCGTAACGATGGTCCAGCTTTGTTAGACTGGAAAACTCGGCTAAGAATCGCTCAAGGTGCTGCAAGAGGGTTGTTTTACTTACACCAAGCTTGTGATCCACATATCTTACACCGCGATATTAAATCGAGCAATATTCTTCTCGATGAGAATTTTGAATCTCATTTAGCTGATTTCGGACTGGCGAGGCTGATGAGTCCTTATGAAACGCATGTAAGCACGGATTTGGTTGGGACTTTGGGTTACATTCCTCCAGAATATGGACAAGCTTCGGTTGCTACTTACAAAGGTGATGTATATAGCTTTGGAGTTGTGCTACTCGAGCTTCTAACAGATAAAAGACCGGTGGATATGTGTAAACCCAAGGGAGGTAGGGATTTGATCTCGTGGGTCATTCGAATGAAGAATGAGAATCGAGCAAGAGAAGTTTTCGATCCATTCATTCACGGTAAAGAGAATGAAAAAGAAATGTTTCGGGTTCTGGAGATTGCTTGTTTATGTCTAAGTGAAAACCCAAAACAGAGACCAACGACCCAACAGTTAGTCTCTTGGCTTGATGATCTCTAGAAACAATCTCTCTGCATATTTAGTTTTCGGAGAGACAATGATTCATTTTGTAAGGAATGATTTTCATACTTTTGGGATACAATGTATATAGTTTTCAGTGCATTATAATCTGTTTCTTAATCTCCCATTTGTTGTGCTAAGAGACAGAACATACAGTGTTTGAGAAAACTGAAAGCTCTTTTTGTAATATTTCAGAAATTTTTATGTTCGTGTTTTATTTGCTTTGGCTTTTATATAAACTAGAATATTAGAGTGCTATGCACAGATTAAAATTAATATTTTAAATTTTTTTATTATTTGAATGAAAAAATTATAAATATATTTTAATTTAAAATATTATATATATTATAAAAAAATGATATTAGTATTATTATATATTATTCAAATAATATTGTATTATTTTATCGTTGTTTTTGTGATACGTTAATCAAAAATACATTTATAAATTTTTTAGTAAAATATTTGAAACATGTTTTAAATTAAATTAATAAAATTAGTAAAACAATTATAACTACAATATATTGAATTTAATTATTAAGTTAAAAAGTAAAGTTGCATATAATATAAAAATAGAATTAAATAGTGTTAATGAAGTTTCCTATAATATAAAAATGGAATTAAATAGTGTTAATGGAATTTACTTTCCTTATATATATGTACAATAATTAATTATTTATGTAAAAAACGATTTTCTATTTTTAAAATTGGCGAGTAATTAAATGTGTAATTTACTAACTCAAAATTTCCTAATTTTTGAATCTTTGTATATTTGAAAATTAAATAGTGTTTGGAAACTCATTAAATTTTGTAATTAAATTATCTAATTAAGATATTTAGATAATAAAATAAATTAAATTAAATTAATTAATAAAATTATTGAGAGTGAATATGGTGATGACACCTAAGTAATTTTCATTCTGGATGCTTATTCTTTAATATATAGTAGATATTTTTATTTATTCTCTGCTTTACAAATCTCTGAGTATTTATGTTAACGACTTTTGTAGATATTAATACTTGGTAGATTTTCTTTAAAATGTATATTAAATTTGTTAGGTGAATTGCTATTGTATTTTCAACAAAAGAATTCCTTTCGGCCAACTATAGTCAATGTTTATTAAGAAACCATTTCACTAACTTAACTATTGGTGTGAAAATAAATATAGTTCATGTCATTGGACCAAAACACATTCAACGATTGTGACTTTGCATGGTCAAAGTGTAACATCTGCTTCACTGGAAAAGTTTGAAATTTAATTTCTGTCGATATTTTCTTTTAATCTTCAAAGGCCACGATTGAAACTCTTCCTAATAATATTTTATGATTGAATACAGATTTGATAGTCAAGCTTATAGCTCTTTTCAACATTAACTGCCAAAATATGAAAATTACAAGAAAGACAAAACAAACAAGAATGCTAACACTAATAAATGACTGTATAATATTAGTTTTTTTAGTTTATTTATCACCGGTTATAGTTAATAATTAATAAATAATTATGTAATATTAATTTTATTTCGTTTGTCGTTGTAGTTATGATTTATATTGCAATTGTAACTATGACATAATATTTTTTTTTTTGATTTCACTATTTGTTTTAGATATTTTTCTCTTAGGCAAGATTTCTCAATAGTAGACTTTATCATTTGAGGGGAGAAATCTTTATAAATTGAAGAATTGATTTATCTATCACAATCTCTGCATCAGAGTTATATAGAGTGATTTAGTTTCTACCATACAGAAGTATACAACCAGCATACACTAATTACAATGTGTGAAAAAAAACACAATTTAAGTCAAGATTTTCTAAGAAAAGATATTATTTTAATTATGTGTTCTAAAAATTAAAACCACAAAATGACAATAATAAAAATAATAATGGATTATCTATCGAATTTTTTTATTGCTATTTCTATTCAAAGATTAGCTTCTAAAAATAGCAATAAATTTATTTAAAAATAGAATGATATTTATAATAAAAAAAATTACATACGATTCAATCAGAATGATTAAAAATTTACGAAATTAAAATGATTAAAAATTTACGAAATTAAAATGATTAAAAATTTACGAAATTAAAACTTTTATAATTTAATATTCTAAATTTAAAATTTTAAAAATAACATAAATTATCATAAATAAATTATAAATATAATTAAAATATTATTTTTTAATTTTGTAATTTAAAATTTAATTTTTCTTTATTAAAAATAAATTTTAAATTATTAAATACATGTTATTTTTGAAAATTTTAAATTAGTAAATTTTTTTTGTCAATTCTATAAGTATCATTTCCTCATCTCCTAATTCCACATATTCTTCAACAAACACACAAAAAATATTACATCATCGGCAAAAATAAGAGTATCTTATTTCCCATTTTTTGTTCATTATCAAATTCCAAATTTTACTAAGAAAAATTAACTGAAAACATCAAAAGACCAAAAAAGAGACACACTACACCCAGTTTGACCACGATGAGTTAAGTAATATAGGTTTCAACACAAACATGTCTATATACAACATTACAATTTTCAACAATTACCTAATATTACCAAAACTTAGGCTACACTTCATTCCCATCATAAAACCAAAAAGATCTAATTCGTTTGTAACTTATGCTTCTCTCTATATCGAATACAGAAAATCATACCCGATAACAGAAACATGTTCTTGTCTTCGTCTGATCATCGTTGTCGTGTCTTTATATTTCAGCCAATCTGATGGTATTGTGTGATGCCTCGTTTTGGTGGTAGCTTTCTCAAGATGAAGAGAACCAGAAAGGAAGGTAATATCTCTACCAACTGTAGTTAAGCAACAATATCATGTTTATTATATATGTAAAAGCTAATGTTCATGATCAGCTTCTATGATTAAGCTAAGAGAGAGCTTACCAGGTAATATATGAAGTTAAGGATTGGATGATCTAACACATCAAGGTTTGCCCCCGCATCAAAAGCAGCAAAGCACATCTAAACCATATTAAATGATAAAACATCTGCTTAGTTGTTAAGTCTAAAACTGACTATATCAGAGAAGATAATCCAACCAAGAAGGTAAGGATGGCTAGATATCAACATAACGATGTTTTTGTTTGTGTCTTTACCATGATACATCTGATGAGGAAACATGTAAAACATACGGTTGTCACGTAACCAACCTACTATGCATAAGAGAAAAACGGGTTAAACAGTCGAGAGATTGATGTTTCATGATATTTTCCATGATTGGCTATAAATAAAATTGATGTTTCACCTCTTGCAACTTTTTACGCCGCCCTTTAGATTCTACTGGAAACCGTTGCAACATTAGGAAAAGCCTGCCATGAGAAAGGACACAAAATCAAGCCCAATTGCAAAGATACGATCATTTTCGATGGTAGGCAGATGTAGTCAGGCTATAGCACCAAGGGATTCTAGTATCAAAGCAGAACAAGAATGCAAGTAACTTTGACTGCAACAAGATGGGTATATTTGTGTTCAATTCCTCAGTGGTGAAACATGGCAACAAAATTCCTAGTAAAAATTATTTGACTAGTAATGATAGATACTATGGTAATTTCAAATGTAGTACGTATTCAAGTGGCGGCAAATTTACCTTCCTCCATAAAGTAAAAATCCAAGGGCTGCAAACAATGAAGCACCTGCAAAAATAAATTTGCATGAGAGGCGAGACAAATACTATGGATTATATAGCAAGAGAGATAAAATGTAACCATGGTTGGGTGAAATACAATTAAAGGAAATACCTGCAAAGAACATCTTAGATAGGATTACCATAACTCGAACAGGCTTCCACCACAAAACCAACCAAAGAGCAATCTAAATTCACCAAGTAAATCCATTGACAAACCCACAAAAACAAAATTAAATGTTGAAATACACAAATTTCTTAATGACTGCATGGAAATATATACCTGAACAACATAGACAATTGCATTAATTGTGAAGAAGCCTGGCCTTAATCCATCAGTAGATACCGCACGCGCCTGTCCAATCAAAGAGTGTCATGTAAAATAAAATACAGAAGAACCCGTGAACAAAGAAACCAAACAATAGACTATCACAATTTACCTGATAGTAAATTTCTGCCCAGAAGAGGACTAGAAGAGCATAGGTGGTGAAGAAAGCAAGACTTGGAATATCAAGCAAGATATGTTGCAGAATCTACAAGATTTTGCAAATTTATAAACTTTGAGATAAACCGGTTAAATTTATAAATATACAAAGATAGTGGAAGATCCTTGACCTCTGGACGCATGAACTGCACATTTCTCCTGAATACAAAAACCACAGCTCGGACTGCGAAATAGAAGATGAGCAAAATCAACAAGCGATACACAAATAAGACAAGAACAAACGAAATCAAAATTTTGCATTGCGGCACCAACCTCCATTCACCACGAAATTGAGAAAGTGGAAAACCTTTTGCGTCGTCCAGCCATATTCTGGAACTCTCAATTGTATTCTCACAAGTTGAATCTATCGAAACAAACATTAATCCCCTTTTTCAAAAAGAATCATAAGATACTAAACCAATTTCTCGTTTCAGAATCCTCGAAATCTCTAAGCCATGAATTAATATCCAGAATACTAAACCAATTTCTCGTTTCAGAATCCTAGAAATCACTAAGCCATGAATCAATATTCAGAATACTAAACCAATTTCTCGTTTCAGAATCCTAGAAATCACTAAGCCATGAATCAATATCCAGAACGAGAAAGTAAAACAAACGAAAAGCCGTACATACTACATACCACAGCGACGATGGAAACGATTCCGTAAAGAATAGCGAGGACATGGAAGATACGATCCTGCCAAATCGGCGATTCATTTACGTCCGACCACCAACTCGAAGCCTCCTTAAGATTGAGCGCTTCCACCGCCGAAGAAGACGACGACATAATCATCTCCGACGCATACTGCATAATCTCGACGCCGCCGTTTCTCATCTATCGAAAAAAAACGAATCAGATTCCTTCTGGATTTAGCTCTCGATCTTGTTCTCGAACACATTCAAGAGAGATCGATTCGAATCACCTCTCTTTATTTATTCTATTTTCGGGATTTTTAATTTTTAATTTTCTCGAAATAAAAGTTAGTAAAAGAGAAACGACCGAGAGATTGACGAAATGAAAACATAATTAAAATAACCGGGGATAGCCGGTATTTATTAGGGAGATTGAAATTGCGACTGACACGCTGGGCCACGTGGCACATGTGGATAAAGTGCAAAGCCAAGCTGGCTGATTATCTATTATAATTGGATAAACGCGATGTGAAAATAAAATGAAAAATTAAATTGACGAAAAAAGTAAGAGAAAAGTATAAATATGATTGTGTGACAGTTATGGTAATTGACATTTGAGCTAGTAGAGCACCTTGATGATGAGAAAGAAATGTTCGTTTGGTCGCTACAATTGATTGTGGTTGTGCTTCTGGTCAATATTATGGTTATAGCATATATTATTTGTTTGTTTGTCATCGGCGGTTGCGGTTGATCGTAGATTTTTAATTATACCGTTATTTTCATCAGCAATTAAAAAAATTACAACGCAAAACATAACGTATGACTGTGTGATATAGATAATTGTGGTAGTTAAACGAATAGTAATTTATCGTAATTGTAATTACATGAAACTGCAATTATAATCACATGAACGTGCAGCTAACAAACGAACATGATCTTTATATTGCAGAATCAGAATCCAATTCACATCAATCACCTATTTTTGATCTTTTTCACTAATTTTATTACAAAATAAAGAAAAATAATAATACATTTTTAATACACAACAAAGCCCACAAGATTAAATCTTCCAAAAGCAAAACTTCCTAGATAGATATGATAACAATTTAAAGAAATAACCAAAAAAAAAGTTTAAAGCAAATCAGATCTATTTAGATTCATTTCTTTTATTTTAAAGTCGAGCCCATAAATCGTGAATTTTACCAAATATCGTTACCAAATATGTCCATTAAAATATTGAATTTTTATGTTTGAACCATTTAAATATCAATTTTTTTAATGAGTCATTTAAATAATGATCTATAGTTAACTGCGTCGATTTAGATATACGATTAGTTAACATTAACATCAAATTAACAGCGAAATTGGTTCTAACGATGATATAGTACCTCAGTGTCTAGTTTTAGTTGGTTAAAATAAATAACAAGTTAATTGTGTTAATATTAACTAATCGCATACTTAAATCACTGCAGTCATCTACAAATCGTTATTTAAATGACTCATTAAAAAGTTTGGTATTTAAATGATTCAAATACAAAAATTCTGTGTTTTAATAACTATTTTCTGGTAGTTTAACATGTCATATATATATATATGATTGCCATAAGTTCCAATAAAAATTTATGGTAGTGACGTTGAATAGAACTAATAAGATCATTACATAAAGGAATTGAATCGTAATCAAAACCACAATCGGAATCCCGAACGAACTTGCCACCATCAAATCCATAAACTTTTGTTGGATAGGAGTGGATTTCTATCCGATGTTTTTAGTTAATCACTGTATTTTTATCAAAAAAGTGAGAAACATATTAGTAACTAAGAGAAAAAGTGAAAAACAATAACGCTGTTCATTTGTCTGCCGAATTATCTGCGGTAGCGACCTGCGGTCAGACACTATGATTAGACGATATAATATTGTTGTTCGTTTGATCGCTGCAGGTTATTGCCGTAGGTTGTATCGCAATTGTTTAATCGCAAACGCTACAATTTCACAACGGTTAAATTTTTTTACTGCAGTTTTATGCGGTTGACCGTAACGTTTGACCGCAGAAAGCTGCGGCGGTCAAACAAACAATGTTTGACCGCATGACGCAGACACAGATTCCTGCGGCTACGAAACGAACATCCATAATGTTTTAGAAAATATATATAACACAAAATTTAATATTATCGAACTATCGAATAGGATTGAGATATAAAAGAGTAAAAATAGGTTGACAAAAAAAAGATATTAATGTTGTTTGCTTGTTGCAGAAAATTGTGATCGCGATGCAGCTTTCTACAGTCAAATATAGCGACTGATCGCAACAATATACAATAGAAAAATTTAAACGCTATCGAATTTCAACTGTGCGATCGAAAATTTATGATTAAAATGGTAAAAGATAAATTTTTTTTATTATTTATAAATTAAATGAAAAAAAATAATTGTCGATAAAACAAACAAATTTACAGTCAAACCTCGCGATCACACGCATGATTATCAAATGAATAAACTTGCATCAGTGACGTGCATCAGACAAATGAATAAATTTTGCGTTAGAAACTACGGCTATAAAACGAACAATTTTATTTTATGATCGAATCAAACAAAAAAGCAGAATTGTTTAAACTGTATTTAGTTATTTTACCGTTTAAGTAAATAACTCTTCTTTGGTATCCACTTCAAATACTCATAAAAAAAAAATTAACCGAAAGAAAAAAATAAAATAAAATAAATGAATGGGTTTAGCCAAAGACCCATGAAAATCAGTATTTTCACTTTACAAACAAAAAAAGAACAGGAAAGAAAGATAGTCTTGAGGCAAAAAAACCAACAAAACCCAGAGTTCATAAACCCTACTTTCTTTGTCGTCTTCATTTTGCTCTTCTTCTTCATTCAGTCGAATACAATGTCTCTGAGCTAAGCGACGAGGCTCATTTTTTTCGCTTTGATTTTTTTTTCCTGAAGATGTTCTGTTCTCTTCGCAACTTTCTTCACGTTATTCGCAGATTTCCTCACCATGTAAGCCCTTGTTCCTCTTCTCTCTCTCAAATTCAAAGCTCTCTCTGTTTTCCTCCGTATTCCCCGTCTCAATCTTCCTTTATCTCATGTCCTTTCGTTTGGTTCTCTAGTTTTCTGTTTATCATCCGATACCCTTTCGTTAGCAAAAGTCGTCCTTCTACTTATTCTGAAGATTTCGATAGAGATTGGATCCGTAAGGTTGTTCAAAATGATCTTTGGGATGATCCGCAATTTGAGAAGCTGTTTGATTCGACATTGGCTCCGATCTGGGTTCCAAGGGTTCTCGTTGAATTGAAAGAAGACCCGAAATCAGCTCTCAAATTCTTCAGATGGTCAATCACCCGTAACGGGTTTAAGCACACCATTGAATCATACTGTATAGTAGCGCACATTATGTTTTCTGCTAGAATGTATTATGATGCTAATAGTATCCTTAAAGAGATGGTTTTGTTCAAGGCTGATAAATTTCCGGACGGTGATGTTTTTGATGTTCTATGGTCTACGAGGAATGTTTGTGTTCCTGGTTTTGGAGTGTTTGATGCTTTGTTTAGTGTTTTGATTGATCTAGGCATGCTTGAGGAAGCGGTTAAGTGTTTCTCCAAGATGAAGAGATTTAGAGTTTTCCCAAAAACCCGGTCTTGCAACAGTTTACTGCATAGGTTTGCGAAATTGGGGAGGACGGATGGTATGAAGAGATTTTTCATGGACATGATGGTGGCTGGTACAAAACCGACTGTGTTTACGTACAACATAATGATAGATTGTATGTGTAAAGAAGGAGATATAGAAGCTGCCAGAGGCTTGTTTGAAGAAATGAAGTCTAGAGGTTTGATTCCAGACACTGTCACATATAATTCTATGATTGATGGTTATGGGAAGGTTGGTCGATTAGATGATACAGTTTGCTATTTCGAGGATATGAAGAGTATGAAATGCGAGCCTGATGTTATAACATACAACTCAATGATCAATTGCTTCTGTAAATTTGGGAAATTGCCTAAGGGTTTGGAGTTTTACAAGGAGATGAAGAAAAGTGGCTTGAAACCAAATGTTGTGAGTTACAGCACTCTGGTTGATGCTTTTTGTAAGGAAGGTATGATGCAACAAGCCATCAAGTTTTATGTCGATATGAGAAGGTTTGGTCTTGTGCCTAATGAGTATACCTATACTTCCCTCATTGATGCCAATTGTAAGATGGGTAATCTCTCAGATGCTTTTAGGCTGGCTAATGAGATGTTGGAGCTGGGTGTGGAATGGAATGTGGTTACCTTTACTGCATTAATCGATGGCCTTTGTGATGCAAAGAGAATGAAAGAAGCTGAAGAACTTTTTGGCAAAATGGATACAGCCGGTGTGATTCCAAATCTTGCAAGCTACAACGCTCTGATTCATGGATTTGTAAAGGCGAAAAACATGGACAGAGCGTTAGAGCTTTTAAATGAATTAAAGGGGAGAGGTATTAAGCCGGATTTACTGCTCTATGGAACTTTCATTTGGGGTTTATGTGCCCTAGAGAAGACCGAGGCTGCTAAGGTAGTGATGAATGAAATGCAGGAAGATGGAATTAAAGCTAATACGTTGATCTACACAACGTTAATGGACACTTACTTTAAGTTGGGAAACCCCACTGAGGGATTGCATCTGCTGGAAGAGATGCTAGAACTTGATATTGAGGTCACAGTTGTTACCTTTTGCGTTTTGATTGATGGATTGTGCAAAAACAAGCTAGTTTCTAAGGCGATTGATTATTTTGGGAGGATAAGTAACGATTTTGGTCTACAAGCTAACACAGCGATATACACAGCCATGATTGATGGTCTCTGTAAAGAAAATCAAGTTGAGGCAGCGACAACACTTTTTAAACAAATGGGTCAGAAGGGTCTCGTTCCAGACAGAACAGCATACACATCGTTAATGGATGGGAATTTGAAGCAAGGGAATGTTTTGGAGGCTTTGGCTTTACGAGAAAAAATGGCTGAGATTGGCGTGAGGCTTGATTTGCTTGCTTACACTTCATTAGTCTGGGGATTATCACATTGCAATCAGTTGCAGAAAGCGAGATCCTTCCTCGAGGAAATGATTGGGGAAGGAATTCTCCCCGATGAGGTTCTGTGTATTAGTGTCTTGAAGAAACACTATGAGCTTGGATGTATCAACGAAGCTGTAGAGTTGCAGAGTTATCTGATGAAACATGAGGTTTTGAACCAGTGACATGAATAATACATTTCCGAACATGTGAAACCAAGAGATGCAATTTTGTCGCTCTTATCAGAATGAGACGTACTCATAGATTCCAGATCCAAAATCTTGTTTCTTCTGGAGAACATGAAGAACAAGAAACCAGAGTATGAACTCTTCAGCATGAGCTTCTCCTGAAAATCTATCAGCTAATCATCCGAGGAGAAGCTTATTGATGGATATATTGTACATAGACAAGAGCTGAGGTATGAAAACGAATCTAGTGTTAGGTGCTTTGATGTTAAAATTAAGATAAAGCCTGACTGAGAGCATTGAAGCTATGGAAAAGTTGAGAGAAAGGAGTGAAGCTTATGAAGTGATTGCTGACAGATAGGTTAGGGTATTGACTATTGAGGGTTCTTCGTTGTTTATTGTATATTGCATTGAGGAACCAATTAACCCTTAGTTTTTGGTGTGTAAATGATATTTTTGGGTCTCCAAAATGTATTTTGTTTTACAGTTAACACATTTTCAAATTTTTTATTCAAAATCTAATGTATTAAAAATCAAAATAACATAAATTATTATTTATCTTAAAAATTATAAATAAAATTAAATTATTATTTTCAATTAATTAATATTTTATAATAGTTTTATAACTGGAGGTATACTTTTTTAATTTTTACTTATAATTTCGGCCAAATCTTGTATCTAAGACTGACCGGCTCGGTAACAGGTGTGGAGTCTGGAGCCAGGTTCGGAGATATCTTCCGGAGTACGATAAGCTCAGGTACGGATTGAGGTTTGGATTCTCTCTCTCTCTCTCTTGACGGTTTGTATAGCCGTTAATCTCTCTCAGATAATCACCAGTAGAGAGAGCAACGAGTTGGGTCTAAAAGCTATGACGATTCGATGTCTAGATGATTCTGCATCTACTCGAATTGAATCTATGATCGAAAATGGTTGATTGTTACGGGATCGATTCTGATTTCGGAATTTGTTCGTGTGTTGGCCAGTTTGGGTGTACGATTGTTTGAAGAAGTAATGGGAGCTAGGGCTCGAGTAGAGGACTACAATTTGGGATCGGCTGATTCCTACATAGGTACTTCTCTCCACGATCTCAACTCCGTTGATGGTCCGCCGAGAGATATCGACGGCATCAGAGGCTCCGGTGAAGGAGATAGCTTGGACAAGGACCGTGATTCCTCTTCGGCGGTTTGTAAAATTTGTCAAATTTGTCTCAGTTTTTAGGGTTTTTGGGTAGCTTAGGTCGAATTAGTTTCTGAGAAATGTATTAAAGCTTTGGTTTTCACATGTTTAGGCTAAAATGATAGTGTGTGGTCATGAGAATCGTTACTGGCTCTGGCTTATATCTATGCAATTGTGTTGTGGTTTATAGTTTCTCAAATTTATAGGGTTTATTGGTTATCTTAGCTCAAGTTAATTTCTAAGAAGTGAACTAAAATTGAGGGTTTCACATGTTTAGGCTGAAATATCTAGTGTGTGAACCTGAGATTTATTAATGGCTTTGGCCTTTGTCTCTTTTCAGGACTGTGTGCACGAATCATACAGAAACTCTATGCAAATCCACAATGGAGTTGAAGAAGGTGGATCTAACATGGAGAATACGGGACCTTCTTACAATATGTTAAACACTGAAGGTAATAAGGATCAGCTCTGTATTGAATTGGCTCTCACAAATAGATATTTTGACTGCACGAATTTTCTTGATTCATTAATCATTTTGTATTTTTTTTTGTTTGTTTTAGATGTTTCACCGATCGAATCAGCACGGGGGAGATTTCTGCAAATCATCTTGAATTACTTTATCAGCCAACATGTGGTTGCAGCCTCTGAGAGCAAACGTGATCATGAAACAGATTCAGGGGGACGGGATATTAATAAAGTCAAGAGGAAGTCCGACGATACAAGATATGAAGGTGACCCGAGTTTCGCACTGCCATTGATGTATATTGCAAATCTATATGAGACTTTAGCCAGTGAAGCAAATGCGAGGCTTGCTTCATTGAATGGAATAAGGGAAAAGAACATTGGAGTAGCGCTTGAAGCAGCAGGTGGCTTGTATAGAAAATTAACAAAGAAGTTTCCTAAGAAAGGTATTTGTATCTGTTCTGATAATTTGCAAAAGCGATAGAGTTATTACATTTGAGCATAAAGTTGATGTGTGATTGTCGTTTTTTGTCATTTACAGGTACATGCATGTACAGGAGAAGAGAACTGGCAACTTCAGTTGAAACAAGGACAAGATTTCCAGAATTGGTAATACATGAAGAGAAACGAGTTCGCTTTGTGGTGGTCAATGGTTTGGATATTGTTGAAAATCCAGATGATATGCCTATTGAAGATGCTGAATGGTGAAAACCTCTTTCCAATCACTACCATCCAAGTTTTCAAATGGACAAGAGTTATACAATTTTATATTGTCAGTACAGGTTTAAGCGGTTAACAGGCCGCAATGAAGTGGCAGTCTCTTCTAGAGATTATAAATTCTATTGCCCGCGACACAAGCATAGGCGTGTTCAAAACTCTGTCTCCAGCATCCATGGCTTGCCTGTAAGACCGATCAACCCTCTATTAATAGCTTTTCTCTGAATTGGAAAAACAAAGTGACAATCTACTTGTTTGTTTGTTTTGCAGGCATTTCAAGGTATAGATTCTTCAACTTTAGCTAACACACAAGGATTTCGCTCTGTTAGTGTAGTAAGTTCTTCTTCTATGGCACTGTCATTACAGCAATTTGTAATGAAATTTGATCTTGAGCTCATCGAATTTATTAACCATCTTTATTGGTAATTTGTATAGGATCAATGTCAACAACAACACACTCCTTCTCCTTCCAAACATCACATGGCATCTCTGTCTCATAATCCCCAGTTTCATCAATCTATTCACCAGAGTCACCACCATCATCAATCTATTTATCAAAACCAACATGCCATCACTCATTTCCCCTGTCAGAACCATCAATGCGACCCTGAACTGTCTCACACCCAACACCAGTCACCATCCATTTCGCAGCACATAGCCTGCTTGCAACCCCTCACCGGAGGTCATGTCATGGTACAAATCTCCCAAAACTCCTTATTAAAAGTAAAATAAAATGCATTTGGATAAATTCATAGCTCCATCTCATATGTTTTATCTTGTCTTTCCATAGCAAGCTAGTCCGGCAAAATTCTGTGACCAATGTGGAGCTCAGTACCTGAGAGAGACATCCAAATTCTGCTCTGAGTGTGGTTGCAAGAGGCTTGGGATATAGTAGAGACTGGTTTTTGCTTGAGCCTGGAATTGGAATCTCATTTTTCAGGCATTCTAATTTTCTTGTAAATTAGTGGTTCAGGTTGGTGAAGTATAAAAGCTGTTTAATTAAACCGTGTGAGCTCTTATTTTTTATAAATACAAATTTGTAAATGATTATTTGATATATATATTATTAAAGGAATTACAGAAATGAATATATTTGAATTATTATTTTATTACGTCTTTATTGGTTGTTATAATTATGATTAACATGTATACATTTTTTAAATCATATTAATCCGAATATCTTCTCTTTTTTCTTTATCACAATTATTTAAAAGTAATAAAAAATAGCATATTTTAAAATTTTTGTTTCAAATTTAGCAATATAAATTTAAAATTTTAAATATAACACAAATTAATACATATTTACTATAAATAAATTATACATAAAGTTAAAACATTATATTTGCGTTCATTTTTCCGATTTAAGATTTAATTTTTTATTACCAATAAATTTTTTATTTATTTTAATATTAAATTTGTGTTATTTTTAGAAATATAAACTAATGATGGTATATTTGGAACAAAAATTTTTTAAAAAAATACTAATTTTGTCAGTTACCCATTATTTAAATCAAATGCATTAATTATTTTATAATTTGGAAATAGTAGAGAGAACATAAACAAAGTATGTCCTCTAACTCAATATATATTAATTCTCATAAAAAACCAGATCAAAGTGACATAAGATCACAAATAACTGGTTTTTTAAGTAAGAATATGAACATCATGGTGATGATGATGATGATGGCATCCAACAAGGTAAGGTGCAGAGACAACGACGGCGTAATCCACGGCATTCACCACCTTCGAAATTTACATTTTCTTGTTGGCAAATGATGGCACAAGTGTTTGAGTTAAAGCATAACCCTTTGAACCTGTTACTTGCTGTCCAACAAAGTCTTTTCCCCACGACACCATTCTCTAGAGAAGAAACAAATTAAAAACCCTATTAATTTTGTTATATAACGTAAAATATAAGGTTTATAACAACACATATATGCTTTCGTGATCACATAAACTGTATATACTCATGGTTTTACATTCTGCATGCATGCATATATATATATGAAAAGTTAAATATTAGTATGACGACATGAGTAATGAACCTGCAGTGGCAGAGGCAACGAGAAACATGACAAAGATCAAGAGAACAGTTGATTGCAAACGCAGAGAGAGCTTCATTTTGTGAGAGAGATAGAGAATGAAAAAGAGTTCTAGAGAGAGAGAGAGATAGTTGGAAATAAGTGTTGTGTAGGAAACTAATAGTGCAAAGGATGGATATATATAGAGATATATATATATATATATATATGTATATACTTTGTTATGTTTGATATTTATTTTGAATAAATATTTTTCTTTGGAGAAATTAATGGTTTTAATTGGTTGGATACAAATTTTCTTATAATTGTATTGACTAGAATAGCTATGCATGAAAGCTTGACTTCTTCGACATGTATGGATAAAATGAGTAAAAATTTGAATAACGTTTACATTTTCTAGTCAAGCTTCTTTATTTGTATAAGTTATGACAGCTTAATTGATAATGAACAATATTATTCAATTAGAAAACTTTGAAAAGCATGTATATAATTGTCCCTGATTTGGATATAAAATGAATACAACTATCCAATTATACATATTTTTTATTGATGAAAAAAAATAACGTATCCAAATTTTTAGTATCCTAATACATTATTTGAGAAATATTTTTAAAAAATAAATCCTAATACATTATTTGAGAAATATTTTTAAAAAATAACCTTATTTTGACATGTTATTAACAGAAATATCATGTTGATGTGTAATCACCACAGTGAATTTCAAGTAAATATATAAATGAATTTAAATTACTAAAATAATTACGATGTATACAATTATTATTAATTTATTTAATTTTATTAAAATAACTAAAAAATACTATTAAATTCATAAAAACAATAATTTTTCTTTCTTTAATTTATACATACAAAAATTATTATTAACTATAATTTTAAATTTTAACTTATATAAATATTTAATTTAGATTTAGTAATAAACATATTATATAATTTGCGAATATTTTTTCTCATGCTGATCGTGAATATAATCTAATTAAATAATTATTCCATGATTTTATAAATCATCCAAGTTTTAAAAGTAAATAATTACACTGCATGTTCTCTAAATTATTACTTTATATTAGATAACATATGTTAATTATTAAATTTTTCTACCTAACAATTAAGAAAAGTAGAGAAGTTGTGTATGAAAGACTTAAGGGGTAAAATACTAAAATGGCCAAGCTTTTGAAAAGAAAAATCATCTAATAATAGTAAGATGAATTCTTTGTAGTTAATAAATATTTAAACTTTGAATATGAAATCAAAAGAAGGCCAAAGCATCTCTATTAATTTTTTCTACCAGACATGAATACACACATTAACATATTCGATTTTGAATTACATTAGATAAATAACATGTAGAACTAAAATAACTTTGGATTGGACTATTATATTTGATTGCATTAATTTGACTATTTTGTGATTGTAGTAATTAGAGTAGAGTTGTGTATGAGAGTTGACTATTTTTAGTAATGAACGTGTGGCAATGAGAAGCATGAAAGGGATGAACGGCTGAGATCAAGCGCAGAGCTTCATTCATTTTTGAGAGAGAGAGAGAGATTACAAATGTTCTAGGAGAGAGAGAGAGAGATTACAAATGTTCTAGGAGAGAGAGAGAGATTACAAATGTTCTAGGAGAGAGAGAGAGATTACAAATGTTCTAGGAGAGAGAGAGATTACAAATGTTCTAGGAGAGAGAGAGAGAGATTACAAATGTTCTAGGAGAGAGAGAGATTACAAATGTTCTAGGAGAGAGAGAGAGAGAGATAATTTTGGAAATAATTATTGTGTAAGAAGCTAATGGGGAAGATAAAGGTAGAGATGTTAAAAAGGTTAAAAAATTTAGGGGTAATCGATTCTTTAAAATATGTGTAAACCATAATTTTGAATTATTGTATACAAAATTTATAGAATTAATTTAAAATCAGATTTAAAATATTTGGATAAAAAAGTTAGTCATGTTATATTTTAATTTTTTTAATTTAATTTTTAATTAAATATTTTTTTTTAAAATTACAATATTTTTTCGATAAAAATGCAAAATGACGTTTTTCTACAAAATACAACATAAAATTTTTCATCAAAATTACAAAATAATGTTTCTATCAAAACTAAAAATAATATTTTTCACCAATGCAGAAATAGTATTTTTTTGCCAAAACTGCAAATAGCGTTTTTCGGCTAAAACTACAAAATAACATTTTCTCGCTAAATTTGAAATGATATTTTCTCACAAAAAATGCAAAATAATATTTTCTCGTGAAAACGTAAAATAATATTTTCACGCAAAATAAAATTTTTGACAGAAATTACAAAATATATTTCTTGTCAAAACTGTAAAATAGTATTTTTCTATCAAAAACGTAAAATAATTGATTATTTTCAAAATCGTAAAATAACATTTTTTCGATTAAACTGTAAAACATCATTTTTCGTCAAACCCCCATAATAATATTTTTTTTAAACTCTAAAATAACGTTTTCTCGTAAAAAACACAAAATAGCGTATCCTCGCCAAATCATAAAATAAAAATTTTTGTTTTCTTTAAAAAAACTAAGATTAAATTTATATAAGATTTATATATATAATTCAAGTGTAAAAAAACATTCACTATGTATGTGAACTAGAAGCATTTCTTTAGAGATTTTATTTATTGGTTGGATAGTAAAAGCTTTGTTTAGGAGCAGCAAGTAAACCTCTTTACATTGCATTATATTAAACTTCGATCGAATAGAAACTATATATGAATAATGAAATGTGTATTTACTGGCCGATTGTATTTCAAATATACACATTTTATATTAATAATAAGAAAAAGCCAACATTAGTTATATATATAATTTAATATTTTGGTTTTATAATGAAAAAATAAATAAATGAAGAAGAGATGAATAAATAAATAAAAATAAATTAGCAGGTTTTGGTGCAGTAACAACGGAGACTATTGCAACGACCACTTGAGAAACCTTCGGTGCGACAAACAGAGGCACAGTTCTTTGAGTTGAGACAAACTCCTTTGAATTTGCAACTCGCTGACTCACACATTCTTCCTTCCACTTCACTCATTCCTTATATCACATCATTTATTATTTCTTTCACTTTCGTTTCATTTTAAGCATAACCATTCTTAATTAATAATATTTAAGAATAATAGTTGTAACCAAATTGTAAAATTACAAGACATGCACATGAGGTATATATGTGGATTATTTTTTCATATTCATATAATTAGATCCATATCTGCCCATAAGATATTTGAAGCTATTTATACGAAATATTTTTAAATCGAAAATATATTGTACGGATGAAATGTTTTTAAGAATGTTTATTGGTTTAAAATAAAATTAGAAGTTTTATATTAAGTAATATTATAAAATAGCATTTTTTAAAAAAAAAATTATTTCAAATCTAGTGTTATAAAATTAAAATTCATAAATAACTATGTAAAAATATTTGAAGCTTATACGAAATAATGTAATTATTTTTTAAAATCGGAAATCTATAGTAGAGATTAAATGTTCTTAAGGATGTTTATTATTTTAAAATAAAATCAGAAGTTTTCTATTTAGTAATATTTTTAAAATAGCATTTTTATAAAAAAAAATTGTTTCAAATGTAGTCTTATGAAATTAAATTTTTTTTTAAAAATAACATAAATAACTATATAAAAATATTTATTTACTCTAAATAAATTATATATAAACTTAAAAAATCATATTTGACTTCATTTGCTCTAATTTAAGGTTTAATATTTTCTATTAAAAAAGTTTTATGCATGTTAATCATAAAGTTATGCTATTATTGAAATTTTTTTTAAAATATGCTATTTTAGAAAAAAAAATTTCTTACAATAATTTATACAATAATTTTTTACAAATGCCCTAATTTAAAAAATATGCTATTATTAAACTTAAAAATTTGCTATTTTAGAAAAAATTATTTCTTAAAATAATTTTGTGTGTGTTAAAGAATTTCTTTATGTTTTAATAAATAAAAAACAAAAATTAAAAATTTGTAGTATCAGAATATTGTTTAATTACTTTATTTTCCATCGAATTGTTGAGCTCAATTCGTTAAATTGGTTAAGAACTTAAGATGTTTAATAAGTTATATATAACCAAACAAAATGAAGAAAACATATACAATTAGAGATTATAATGAGAGAAGTTATGAACCTGTGGCAGAGAGGAGGATGAACGACAGGAGAATGGCTGAGACCAAACGCAGAGAGAGATTCATTTCTAGAGAGACAAAGACACCAAAAATGTCTACTGGGAATTTAATGAGATGATGAAGAAGAAGAAGATATTCGAAGAGATGAATCTTTTTATTGGTAAAAGGTTTCTTCTTTTTATTCACTAATGAAAATAAATAGCTTAAGACCTTACAAAAAAAAAATAGAAACAAAATGTCAACCAGTTAAACCTTTGTCCTCTTTTCAAGGCTGACCAATCAATTAAATAATAAAGTTAAATTAAACCCTACAATTTACCTTAAATTTTAGGTTTCAAAATACTTAACCATTATTGAAATTCTCTAAAAATATATATTTTTTAAAAATTTTGTTATAAGAATAGTATTATTAGTTTAAATTTCTAATAATAATATAAATTTAAAAGTAATACTATAAAATATCATCTTTTAAAATACCATAAATAATTATGTAAAAATACTTAGGCCAATTGACTAAAATAGCACTATTTCAAGTTTTTGTTTCAAATATAACACTAATTATTTAAATTTCCAAAAATAACACAAATTTAATACTAAAATAATTAAAAATTTCTTTCTAATGAACAAAATTAAATCATAAATTGGAAAATATGAACCCAAATATTATGTTTTAATTTTATATATAGTTTATTTAAAGTAAATAATTATTCTTACATAATAATTTGTGCTATTTTTGGGATTTTATTTTTATTGTGCTAAATTTGGAAGATAATATTAAAATGCTGCTATTTTAGGGTATTACTCAAATACTTATTTACTCTAAATAAATTATACATAAACTTAAATTATTATATTTGGGTTTATTTTTCCAATTTAGGGTTTACTTTTTCTATTAAAATATAGTTTTAATATATTTTAATTTTAATTTATGCTATTATTGGAAATTTAAACTAATGATTCTATTTTTGAAACAAAAACTTAAAAAATACTATTTTAGACAATTGCCCTAAATTTAAAAGTAATACCATAAAATAGCAGTTTTTTAAGTTTATTTTCCAAATTTAGCATATTAAAAATAAAATTCCTAAAATAACACAAATTATTATGTAAAATTAATTATCTACGTCAAATAAACTATATATAAAATTAAGGGCAATTGTCTAAAATAACACATTTTTAAGTTTTTGTTCTAAAAATAGCATAATTAGTTTAAATTTCTAATAGTAGCACAAATTTAAAATTAAAATGCATTAAAATTATATTTTAATAGAAAAAATTAAACTCTAAATTAGAAAAAATGAACCCAGATATAATCTTTTAAACTTATGTATAATTTATTTACAATAAATAAGTATTTATACATAATTATTTGTGCTATTTTGGGAATTTTAATTTTATGGTGCTATATTTGGAAGAAAAAGTTTAAAAGATGCTATTTAAGGGTATTACTATAAAAATTAAAACATAATGTTTGAGTTTATTATTTCCAATTTAAGATTTAATTTTTTTTATTAATATGAAAATTTTAATTATTTTAGTATTAAATTTATGTTATTTTTGAAAATTTAAATAATTAATGTTATATTTAGAACAAAAACTTGAAATGGTTCTATTTTAGAAATCATTTTATCTTTGTTTTTGTTTTCATCACCTTATTGGCGGACTATCTTACTTCTAGATTAATTCCTACACATATTTAAATAAAATCAAACCATCAAATGTATTTCAAATATAGCATATTTTCTACTTAGTCAACAATAACAGAAAACAATAATTCATAACTATATTTATATAGCAAAATTATCTATAAATAGCAAAAACTATGTCTATAATTATCTACATATATATAAATGATTGATGATTCTATCAATCTATTCTACTCAACAAATAAGTTACATGTATTTTCTATAAATTTAAAAACTCTACACTATTTTTACTATTGTTTTTTATATACTATACACACAAAACCAATTAAAGTATTTATCAAATATTTCAAAAAACATGGTTAACAAAATAGTTTATAAAATTTTACTTAGGAGTAGGTTTTAACCAAATTTATAACTAAAATATAGATTTTTTGTGTCACTTGGGACACAAAAGACGATTTTAATAATTAATAATCCAACACTTTCATTTTGAAAATTGAACATTGTCATAAAAAAAAGTGGACTGGAATAGGTGATGCAACCAATGGTTTACTTATTACTCTTACTAAAATATATATAAGTTTTGTTCGTTTGGTCGCCGTATACGATTGTGGTTGCGGTTAACACTATATCTGCGGCTACAACATATATTATTCGTTTGTACGTATATTGTCGGTGGTTACGGTTGCGGTTGATCACAAATTTTTAGTTGTATCGATGTTTTAATCAGTGGTCGAAAAAATTATAATATAGAACGAAGCGTTTGGTTGTTGAGTCTGCCGCAAATAGTTATGACAACTAAACGAAAAATAATTTACCATAATCACAACCATAATAGCTGATAAACGAACATGAAAATATTCTTCCTGGTGTCTATATGTAAAAACATTCAAGAGTCTGGATACTTACGTTATGGATTATAAAGTTATTATAAAGTACTAGGTGATAGTTCGTGTGTACCGCACAGATTTTTTTTTTTTTATGATTGTTGTTTCGTCGGTGAAACATATATCATTTTTATGATTGGTGGTTTTGTAAAATTTTTTACCAATATTAACCATGAATATTTTAGTTTGTAAATCAAGTTAACATTCAAAAAATGTTCGAACCAAAAAATTCTATTTACCAAAATGAATCTTTATACTGTATTAGATTGTAGAATTTTCTATCAGATACACAGTATTTTAAAAAATAGAATAATATATTAGAGAAAAATTGACATATAAAAATTTCAATATTTTTAACTATTTAACAAAAAATTTAATTTACATATTTACAAAATAAAATATTTTACACTTACATATATTAGCCGCTCATAAAAAGGTTTTTTCTATATATTTCAATAATGGTAAGCAAAGAAGATATTATTTTTTACCACACATACATAATTTTGTAAACATAATTCGTTATGTATGGATAAAATGAGTAAAAATTTGAATAACGTTTACATTTTCTAGTCAAGCTTCTTTATTTGTATAATTTATGACAGCTTAATTGATAATGAACAATATTATTCAATTAGAAAACTTTGAAAAACTTTGAATTTTTTTTTGTTATTGATGAAAAAAAATAACGTATCCAAATTTTTGGTATCCTAATACATTATTTGAGAAATATTTTAAGAAAATAACTTTATTTTGACATGTTATTAACAGAAATGTCATGATAACGTGTCATTAACACAGTAAATTTCAAGTAAATATATAAATAGATTTAATTTATTAGAATAATTACGATATATAGCATTGTTATTAATTTGGTTAGATAATCAATATATTTTATTAAACTAACTAAAAAATACTATTAAATTTGTAAAAACAATAATTTTTCTTTCCTTAATTTATATATACAAAAATTATTATTAACTATAATTTTAAATAAAAATTAAAATTATATAAATATTTAATTTAGATTTAGTAATAAATAATGCTATATAATTTGCGAATATTTTTTTCATGCATGGCGTGAATATAAATCTAGTTAAATAATTATTACATGATTTTGTAAATCATCCAAATTGTAAAAGTAAATAATTACATTGCATGTGATCTCTAAATTATTACTTTATATTAGATAACATATGTTAATTATTAAATTTTCTACCTAACAATTAAGAAAAGTAGAGAAAAGTTGTGTATGAGAGACATAAGGGGTAAAATACTAAAATGGGCAAGCTTTTGAAAAGAAAAATCATCTAATAATAGTAAGATGAATTCTTTGTAGTTAATAAATATTTAAACTTTGAATATGAAATCAAAAGAAGGCCAAAGCATCTCTATTAATTTTTTCTACCAGACATGAATACACACATTAACATATTCGATTTTGAATTACATTAGATAAATAACATGTAGAAGTAAATTAACTTTGGATTGGACTATTATATTTGATTGCATAAATTTGACTATTTGTGTGATTGTAGTAATTAGAGTAGAGTTGTGTATGAGAGTTGACTATTTTTAGTAATGAACGTGTGGCAATGAGAAGCATGAAAGGGATGAACGGCTGAGATCAAGCGCAGAGCTTCATTCATTTTTGAGAGAGAGAGAGAGATTACAAATGTTCTAGGAGAGAGAGAGAGAGATTACAAATGTTCTAGGAGAGAGAGAGAGATTACAAATGTTCTAGGAGAGAGAGAGAGATTACAAATGTTCTAGGAGAGAGAGAGATTACAAATGTTCTAGGAGAGAGAGAGAGAGATTACAAATGTTCTAGGAGAGAGAGAGATTACAAATGTTCTAGGAGAGAGAGAGAGAGAGATAATTTTGGAAATAATTATTTGTGCTATTTTGGGAATTTTAATTTTATGGTGCTATATTTGGAAGAAAAAGTTTAAAAGATGCTATTTAAGGGTATTACTATAAAAATTAAAACATAATGTTTGAGTTTATTATTTCCAATTTAAGATTTAATTTTTTTTATTAATATGAAAATTTTAATTATTTTAGTATTAAATTTATGTTATTTTTGAAAATTTAAATAATTAATGTTATATTTAGAACAAAAACTTGAAATGGTTCTATTTTAGAAATCATTTTATCTTTGTTTTTGTTTTCATCACCTTATTGGCGGACTATCTTACTTCTAGATTAATTCCTACACATATTTAAATAAAATCAAACCATCAAATGTATTTCAAATATAGCATATTTTCTACTTAGTCAACAATAACAGAAAACAATAATTCATAACTATATTTATATAGCAAAATTATCTATAAATAGCAAAAACTATGTCTATAATTATCTACATATATATAAATGATTGATGATTCTATCAATCTATTCTACTCAACAAATAAGTTACATGTATTTTCTATAAATTTAAAAACTCTACACTATTTTTACTATTGTTTTTTATATACTATACACACAAAACCAATTAAAGTATTTATCAAATATTTCAAAAAACATGGTTAACAAAATAGTTTATAAAATTTTACTTAGGAGTAGGTTTTAACCAAATTTATAACTAAAATATAGATTTTTTGTGTCACTTGGGACACAAAAGACGATTTTAATAATTAATAATCCAACACTTTCATTTTGAAAATTGAACATTGTCATAAAAAAAAGTGGACTGGAATAGGTGATGCAACCAATGGTTTACTTATTACTCTTACTAAAATATATATAAGTTTTGTTCGTTTGGTCGCCGTATACGATTGTGGTTGCGGTTAACACTATATCTGCGGCTACAACATATATTATTCGTTTGTACGTATATTGTCGGTGGTTACGGTTGCGGTTGATCACAAATTTTTAGTTGTATCGATGTTTTAATCAGCGGTCGAAAAAATTATAATATAGAATGGAGCGTTTGGCTGTTGAGTCTGCCGCAAATAGCTATGACAACTAAACAAAAAATAATTTACCATAATCACAACCATAATAGCTGATAAACAAACATGAAAATATTCTTCCCGGTGTCTGTATGTAAAAACATTCAAGAGTCTGGATACTTACGTTATGGATTATAAAGTTATTATAAAGTACTAGGTGATAGTTCGTGTGTACCGCACATATTATATTTTTTTATGATTGTTGTTTCGTCGGTGAAACATATATCATTTTTATGATTGGTGGTTTTGTAAAATTTTTTACCAATATTAACCATGAATATTTTAGTTTGTAAATCAAGTTAACATTCAAAATATGTTCGAACCAAAAAAATTCTATTTACCAAAATGAATCTTTATACTGTATTGGATTGTAGAATTTTCTATCAGATACACATTATTTTAAAAAATAGAATAATATATTAGAGAAAAATTGACATATAAAATTTCAATATTTTTAACTATTTAAAAAAAAATTTAATTTACATATTTACAAAATAAAATATTTTACACTTACATATATTAGCCGCTCATAAAAAGGTTTTTTCTAACTATTTCAATAATGGTAAGCAAAGAAGATATTATTTTTTACCACACATACATAATTTTGTAAACATACTTCTTTGTCAATGAGAACCATTTCCAAACTCATAAAAGTGTTGAGTTTGTTAAAATTCCGGACTTCCCAAAAATGAATAATTCGGATCAGTAGTTTTTCATTACAATTACAAAAATCTTCATCAAAATCGTTGAAAAAAAACGAAAGTATGAGGTTGAAAATAAGTTTTTTATATCACGATTAATTTGTAGGAAATGTGTGTAAGGTTTGTGATTGAAAGTATCATATATAGTTGGTGTTTTATAATGTTAGTAATTGGAAATCATTATTAGAATGATACTGGGCAATAAAACATGAGATGGTAGTGAGCAAAACAATAAAAAGTAAAATAGTAGTCGTTAATAATAGGTGAGTTAGTGGTTATAAATTTTAATTGTTTGTGCAAGTTTAATCGTTAAATTTTTTTTGAAGTTTTTATAATTTAGATATTTAATTTTATAAAAATTATTAATAAGTATTTTTGATTTAGAATAATGTGGATTAATTTGATAAAATGTCATTTTTTTAAAACTTATTTTTTAGGTTAGATGGATAGATTTAGAAACCTTTTTACGATCCGGATGGAGTTTAAAGACTTTTTGCAATAACGTGAACATTTTTGTAGTTTATGTAACGGTCCAAACAAATACCATAAAGAAGTGTATTTTTTTTCGTGATCTTCTTTTATATTATATGATTTATTTCTATAGCTATGCCAAAATATGACAAGTTTAGATCCATAGTGTTTTGGACATACTTGATTGGATCCATTGACTTATTCTAATTTATAACTCTTATCTTACACAACGAAAAATAATATAATATTTATTTTGCAGACCTCAATTGATAGCTACTTAATAACTTAATACTAGTTAATATACAAATTCATTTTGGATTTGACTTACGAAGATTTTAGAGTAATACCCTAAAATAGCACCATTTTAAGTTTATCTTCCAAATTTAGCATATTAAATTAAAATTCCAAAAATAGCACAAATTATTATGTGAAAATAATTATTTACCTTATGTAAACTATATATAAAATTAAAACATAATGTTTGGGTTCACTTTTTCCAATTTGGGATTTAAATTTTTTTCATTAGGAATAAATTTTTAATTATTTTAGTATTAAATTTGTGCTATTTTTGGAAATTTAAATGACTAGTGCTATATTTGGAACAAAAACTTGAAATAGTGCTATTTTAGTCAATTGCCCAAGATTTTATTGGTATATAATATAATTTTGAGTAATACCCTAAAATAGCACATTTTAAAGTTTTTCTTCCAAATCTAACATCATAAAATTAAACTCCCCAAAATAGCACAAAACTTATGTAAAAATACTTATTTATTCTAAATAAATTATACATAAACTTAAAATATTGTATTTGGGTTCATTATTTCCAATTTAGGATTTAATTTTTTTCTATTAAAATATAGTTTTAATGTATTTTAATCTTAAATTTGTGCTATTATTGAAAATTTAAACTAATGATGCTATTTTTGGAACAAAAACTTAAAAAGTTGCTATTTTAGTCATTTGCCCTATAATTTTTTTATTTGTCTTACCAATCTATTTATTGTCATCACCGTTGGAAGAATTTTACATTTGACTTTTACAAAAATTTTAGATAATGCGATTTTTTTGTTCCATAAAACAAAATGTATTTGATCTGAAAAATATGTTTATATTTGTCGAGGTAAAATTTGATATTAACAAAGGTGTCATGTGTGATAATCTAATGGTATTAATATTTGTTTGTGAGTCGCAGCTTTTTGTCGTATTATTTTTTGTTTATTTGTATGTAATTATTTAATACCGTTGAACCATATATCGCAATTTTATTAACTATTGATTTAAACAATGGTACGACTAAAAATTTACGATTAACTGTAACCATAATTACTGACGATATACAATCGAACAACATATATTACAGTTACAACCGTATTATTAACCACAACTCCAATCGTCACTAACGAATAAACGAAAAAGACTAATGGCATAAATTCTCTTGTGTCGTTTCAAATATTTCTTTATATGAGAATTGTTTAAAGTTTGAAAGATAATTTATTTAAAATAGTGGAGTCGAACTCGATAAAATGAATGTATATGTGTTGCAACCAATAATGGAATCGAACTCGATAAAATGGGTGTACATGTGTTGCAACCACGTGATCACTTACTCCTTTCCGAATCATATTTGTTTAAAGTTTGAAAGAGAATTCATTTAAAATATTTAAAATATGACTTTGGATTTTCAGTTGATTATAATTCAGAACTCTAATGATTTATTTAAAATATGTTGACATTCAAAAGTTAGACAATCACATGTTTTCAAACGGTTCCACACATTCTAGTCAAAAAATATATAATTGGGACACTAACCGTACTATTTTGAAAAACCAATTTTAGTTTTCACTAAAAAAGACTACACATAATATCTTTTTTAGTCATCTATGGCCAAACCAGTTTTGGAATATAATAATTTCATTCTTTTTAATTTTTACACAAAACACTCTTTCATACTAAACACTTTGCTCGCTATTCTATTTTCAAATTGGAAAAATCTATGCTATACAGAAAAAATAAACTAATACTATATTTAGATCTATATTATCTGAAAAGAAATATTCATATATTATAATTAATTTTTAATATAAATTAAATATGTACATAATTTATTTTTTATTTAAAATAATTTATTTGAAATTTTTAATATTAAATAAAATAAATAATGAAATTAGATTATATAAATTTAAATTATTTATATTTTGGATATAAAATATTGAATAAATAAAAAATTATAAATGTGATAAATTTCAATTAAACTAAATTTTTGTTTATATTTTTTTGATTGATTTTTAAATTTTTTTAATATTTTATATTATATTATATATTTATATGTATTATATTAAAATATTGCAAATTTATATATAATATATTATTAAATATTTGCACAATGTTATTTTCGTAAATATTTAATATTTTTTAAAATATTCTGATGATATGATACATGACATATTTATAAATCACATATAAAAAAAGATTTTTGTTAATTTTTTTTAATTAATATATTAAAAATATATTTGGTTATAATATTGTTAATAACGGTTAAAGTCAAGAAAAGATCATTAGTCGGCAAAAACATATTCTTAATGGTTGGTCAGATTTTTTTAATTAAAAATAAAAAGAAGGCAGTCAGTGCGGAAAAATTTGACGATGTGTTGTTTGGCTTTAGAGATTTCGGAAGAAAACAAAACAATAATAATATAATACATTTAAGTAAATAAAGGCAGTGCTTTAACATGATTAAGCACATGATCGTGTTAGTATGTTTTAAAATAAATACTAGATTCATATCCATGTCATGAAAAAAATATTCGTAAATTATAATTTATTAGTAAATATAAATTAAATATTTAAATTTTATTTAAAATTACTTTTAACATTAATTTTTTTATATATAAATTAAAAAATAAAAAAAGAATTATTTTTTTACGAGTTTAATAATATTTTTTTTGTTAGTTTAATAAAATATATTAATTTTCTAACTAAATTAATATCAATGATATAATTGTAATTATTCTAATAAGTTAAGCTTATTTATATATTTATTTGATATTTACGGTAATGATAATACGTCAGCTTGATATTTCTGTTAATAACACGGCAGAGTAAGATTATTTTCTTAAAATATTTTTCAAATAATATATTAGGGATTAGAATAGTAAATTAAATAAATTTATATTTATTTGAAATTATTTATAAATTAACTTATAAAAACTTTAAAGAAATAAAAATTATTGTTTTTGCAAATATAATAGTATTTTTTGGTTAATTGAATAAATTATATTTATTCTCTAACTAATTTAATATCAGTGACATATATTATAATTATTTTAATAATTTAAACTGTTTTATATATTTAATATGAAACTGGTGTCAAGTAATATATGATAATCACATGTTCATCATTTCATTTCATCAACAACTTGGATCCAATGAACTATCTATATATATATATATATATATATAAATATTTCAGTTTTAAATAAATATATAAATGTGTATGTATTAGCTATATACACATTTACTCCCTCCCTTTCAGCTTATATCCACCGAAGGCGCTTCTTCTTCTTCTTCTTCTTCTTCTTTGTTTCTTCAATATCGAAGAAATGACAACTGTAATCGATCCGGAGATGCTGTATAGACTTCTTGAGGACGAGAACGATTCTTCTTCTTCTCCCAAAGGAGAATCTAGCCCCGTTGATGCCGTTCTCTTTGTCGGGATGTCTCTGGTCCTCGGTATAGCTTCCAGGCATTTGCTTCGGGGGACTAGAGTACCGTACACCGTCGCTCTCCTCGTTATCGGGATTGCTCTTGGATCTCTCGGTTCGATTTCAGTGATTCCTTTCACTTTTTAAATTTTTATGAAATTTGATCGTCTGAAAAATTCATGTTCTCAAGTGATTTCTGTCAATTCATTTTCTAGCAGTTATGTTAGAATTTTTCTTGGAAGAAAAGGAAACTTCATTGATTACTGATGAGGAGAATTATTAGTTTTTGTCTCTTCTACTTAATTTTCTAAGACAGCTGTGTAATGTTTCAGAATACGGAACCCACCATAACCTTGGGAAGGTTGGCCATGGAATTCGTATATGTAAGTTCTTCATTTCGTTTTTCTTCTCTTCCATGGTGAAATTTTTTGCTTTAAATAATAGTGTCAACGATCTCAATGTTACTGTACAGGGAACGATATTGACCCTGAACTTCTTTTAGCCGTTTTTCTTCCGGCTCTTCTTTTCGAAAGTTCATTCTCAATGGAAGTTCACCAGATCAAGGTTTGTTTTTCTCTTTTTATGCTTTTCAAGAGTTTCTGTAATCGAGCTCCTCTGGCTCTAACTTCTAGTTGAGCCTAAGGTGAGGGGCAGTAGATGCTAAATGCTTTCGTTCCAATGATGGAATTATTTCCATGATCCCTTAGAGATGTCTGGGACAAATGGTACTACTTGCTGGGCCTGGAGTTCTCATTTCAACATTTTGTCTGGCAACGCTTGTCAAGGTATGCCGTAGCCTAGCATTAGGTAGCTGTTGAAGAACAAACAAAGACAAATTAAACATAAGGTAATACAAGTATATTATAATGTTATTTTCAGCTCACATTTCCGTATGACTGGGACTGGAAAACATCGTTGTTGCTTGGGGGACTTTTAAGTGCTACAGATCCTGTTGCTGTTGTTGCTTTGCTGAAGGAGCTTGGTGCTAGTAAGAAGCTAAGCACCGTAATTGAAGGGGAATCCCTGATGAATGATGGGTAATCATGTTAACTTTTTGCTTATCTTCTGTCATATTCTCGTAAATTTATGACATTTATGCTCACACTTTCTGATTTAAAAACTTTCCAGGACGGCAATTGTGGTTTTCCAGCTATTTTTGAAGATGGTTATGGGAAATGATTCTGACTGGGGTTCAATAATCAAATTTCTGGTTAAAGTCGCACTTGGAGCGTATGTCTTGATCTCTTCCTCTTTAATGATAGCTAGTTGCTGTGTTCTCGGCATCATAAATTTATAACACATTATTCTGTCTGTTTAGTGTCGGCATCGGTCTGGCTTTTGGCATTGCTTCAGTTCTTTGGCTCAAGTTCATATTTAATGACACAGTAATAGAGATTACTCTTACAATTGCAGTGAGCTACTTCGCATATTACACTGTACGTCTTTCTGTAGACTTTGAGATCCTGTGCCAAGATCATATTTTTGTTGTATAATGAGACTTGGATATTGTATGACAGGCTCAAGAATGGGCTGGGGCTTCTGGTGTTTTGACTGTGATGACTTTGGGCATGTAAGTTTCAGTTTTCTCATTCTTTTCCTTCTTTTGTTATCATGTAAGAAGACACTTGTTAAATAATAACTGTAACAGGTTTTATGCTGCCCTTGCAAGGACGGCATTTAAAGGTGACAGTCAAAAAAGTTTGCATCACTTCTGGTATTTCTAAATCTCGTGGAATTGGAATTGATCTTTATAGTTTGACTCTATATAAGACAAATTTTCCCGGTAACTCGTGCAGGGAAATGGTCGCATATATTGCAAATACTTTGATTTTTATCCTCAGGTAAGGGTATAATCATATAGATTCATCTCATGCTTGGGCCATGCTAACCTTAAGAAATAAGCTCGTGTAGCAAAAAGTGCTACTTTTACTGCAGTCTGCTCTTTAGCCGGTGCTGTATTTTAAGTTGCCTCTCTTTCTGTTTACAGTGGTGTTGTCATTGCTGAAGGCATTCTCGACAGTGATAAGATTGCCTATCAAGGTACCATTAATTGTTAAAAGTCTGCATCATTTTTTCCTAGCTAAAGGGAATTCTATTCAGATTATATGCACATAGTTTCCGTCTAAAATCTAAATTTTCTACAGCAAGTTATTTATTGAAGCTGAGTCCCATTTCATTGCATTGTTCATATCTTGCTATTAGATTGAACAGACCTCTGTATTCATGATATTTGGTTCTTGACGGATCCATTGCTCCTTGATGGGCCCATTTCTCCTTGGCCTGAGTTAGTTAATGATAAAAACCTGGCATAATTGATTGGAGGAAGTAAATCAAACAAAATTGACAATGTACTATTAAGTAGTTGTCAGAGATATATGGCCTAGATAATTCCTTTTCATCAGGAATCATACCCGCATAAGGCACAAAGTCTTACCATTGACCTTGCGTTTCTTATATCTTGTGGATTTAAGAACTCTCAACTACTCATGTTTTTTACAGGGAATTCATGGGGATTTCTTTTTCTCCTATACTTCTACATCCAACTATCTCGTTGTGTTGTTGTTGGAGTTCTATATCCATTGTTATGTCGTGTTGGCTATGGCTTGGATTGGAGAGAATCCATTATACTCGTATGGTCTGGTTTAAGGGGTGCAGTAGCGCTCTCACTTTCTTTATCTGTAAAGGTTAGTTTCAAGAACATTGTCAACCTTGTTCTTCCCTCTTATGAATTTATTCACATCGCTTATTTAGCCACATTGATTCAGTGTTGCATTACCTTATTCTCCATCATTTGATTCAGCAATCAAGCGGAAATTCATTTCTCAGCACAGAGACGGGAACATTGGTAAGTTATGGAAATAGTCTGCAAGGTGTTATCTACAGTCTACAGCCTAAATGAATTATAAAAGAGTAAAGTTCGCTCTCTTGATATTCTCAGTTTTTTTTTTGCAGTTTATATTCTTCACAGGTGGAATTGTGTTCCTAACTCTGATAGTTAATGGATCCACTACCCAATTTGTTCTACGCCTTCTTCGCATGGATGGTTTGCCAGCCACAAAGGTTAAAGTCTCTTCGTAGACTTCATTTTCAACTTTAGTATTCAAATTACGATACTGTTATTGGCGACCAAGGAAATCTATGTTTATACCCGTGTCTGCTAGCTAGGCTCAACTTTTATCTCGAATGCTCAACCCCTTGATTTATTTGAATTTTCTACTTTTCGTGTTTTACAGAAACGAATATTGGAGTATACAAAATATGAAATGCTGAATAAGGCCGTACAAGCGTTTGAAGATCTAGGAGACGATGAGGAGTTAGGACCTGCTGACTGGCCTACAGTTGAAAATTATATTTCAAGCTTAAAAGATTCAGAAGCGGAACAAGTTCATCCTCATAGTGGTTCTAAGACTGGACATCTTGACCATACGAGCTTAAAGGACATACGTATACGGTTCTTAAATGGTAATTCTACCTATTATGCTATTTTGTTAGGAAGATTATTGACCCTTAGTTCGAGTCTCTTGCATGTCGCAGGTGTTCAGGCCGCATACTGGGAGATGCTTGAGGAGGGAAGAATATCTGAAAATACTGCTAATATTTTGATACAGTCTGTGGATGAGGCATTAGATCGGGTTTCTACGGAAGCTTTATGTGACTGGAGAGGTCTAAAACCGCATGTCAAATTCCCAAGTTATTACAACTTTCTTCATTCTAAAGTTATCCCACGCAAGCTGGTCACGTACTTTGCTGTTGAAAGACTGGAATCTGCTTGCTACATTTCTGCTGCATTTCTTCGTGCGCATACAATTGCACGGCAGCAATTGTATGATTTTCTAGGTATGTTTGATTCAGATTTTGGAATACATAATTCGGAGAAAGATGACTAGAAGTGAAATTGTACGCTACCATCTTTTGATGATCTATCAGAGCTTTTGTTTGCAAGTACTTCAACTTAGCAAGAACAATACTTTCATCCAACTTCACTTTTGTCTCTTAATTATGCTTCTTTTCTGTCCAGGGGAGAGTAGTATTGGTTCCACTGTAATCAATGAAAGCGAAATGGAAGGAGAGGGAGCAAAAGACTTCTTAGAAAAAGTCCGATCTTCACTTCCTCAGGTTGAGAGTCATGTCACTTCTTTTAGGTGAATTATCTTTAATCACATGTAATCTTTGAATCAGTTGGTTTTCAGGTTCTCCGTGTTGTGAAAACAAAACAAGTAACACATGCAGTGCTGAACCATTTACTTGAATACATTCAAAACCTTGAGAAGATTGGCTTGTTAGAGGAGAAAGAAATCGCTCATCTTCATGATGCTGTCCAGGTACCAAATTAAAAAAGAATATAATTCTTTCAACAAATGGTCCTCTCTCTTTGGTCTAATGTTCTCTCTCTCTACCTCCCCGCAGACTGGCTTGAAGAAGCTTCTGAGAAACCCTCCAATGATAAAACTTCCAAAATTAAGTGATATGATCAACTCACATCCGTTGTCGGGTGCTCTTCCTGCTGCGATATGTGAACCTCTAAAACACTCAAAAAAAGAAACAATGAAGCTGCGTGGTGTCACGCTTTATAAAGAAGGTTCAAAGCCAACTGGAGTCTGGCTTATTTGTGATGGCATTGTTAAGGTAACCCAAAACTTAGTTTTACTTTTAATTCAAAGATCCATTAGCTTCTTCATCACGAAATGTTGTAATGATAATAATATACACCTACAGTGGAGAAGCAAAAGCTTAAACAACCACCACTCGCTGCATCCAATTTTTTCCCATGGTAGTACATTGGGACTCTACGAAGTGCTCACTGGGAAGCCATATATGTGCGACATGATAACAGATTCTGTGGTTCTTTGCTTTTTCATCGATAGCGAAAAAATACTATCTATGCTACAATCAGATTCTACAATTGAAGATTTCCTTTGGCAGGTACGACTCGCTTAGAATCCATTGAAGAGAAACTTCTCTCCTAAAGCATCAACTTCTTTCTCTGTGTTTTTTTTTTATTTGCAGGAAAGTGCCTTTGTTCTTGCCAAACTCTTGCGTCCTCGGATATTTGAAAATGTGGCAATGCAAGAATTACGAGCCCTTGTCTCTGCAGAAACCTCGAAACTGACAACATACGTATCTGGAGAATCGATTGAAATTAATTATAACAACATTGGTTTGCTATTAGAAGGATTTATAAAACCAGTTGGCATCCAAGAAGAGCTTATAGCATCTCCTGCTGCATTATTACCTTCTAGCGGGAATCAAAGCTTCCGTAATTCATCAGAAGCTTCAGGTAAATTTTAAGCGCACAGTATACATACAGAAGAATAATCCCATTATATTAAATCGGAATCAATAAAAAAACTGTGGTTTGTTTTTTTGATCACTGCAGGTATCATGAGAGTAAGTTTCTCACGACAAGCAACACAATACAGTGTGGAGACAAGAGCAAGAGTAATGATCTTCAACATTGGAACATTTGGAGGAGCTGATAGGACTCTATATCGAAGACCATCTCCATTAACTCCACCACGTGGCTCAAGCTCTGATGAACTCAAGAGATCATTTAGTAAAGAACACAGAGGTCTCATGAGGTGGCCTGAAACTAAAGCCGAACAAGAACAAGAGATAAAAAAAAACACTCTTAGCTTATCTGAACGAGCAATGCAACTTAGCATTTTCGGAAGCATGGTAAAAAAATGATTCTTTTTATAATTAAGATTGTTAGGTACCGATGAACTTCTGGACTAACCCGAAGCTTTGTGATATTCTCAATCTATAGGTTAATCTGTACAGAAGGAGTGCAAGTTTCGGTGGGACTAAGCCACAAGATAACTCATCTTACAAGAAATATCAATTAAACTCAGCTCAAGGACTCGTTTCAGCGAAATCAGAAGGTTACATTGCGACCACTAAGCAGCTTGAAACTCCGAAATTTGTGTCTCAAGTCCCTGCGCAAGTAGCATCAGCTGAAAGCAGCACGATGCAGAAATCTATGGTGGAATCAAGCGATGATGAAGATGAAGGAATCGTTGTTAGAATCGATTCTCCTAGTAAAATCGTTTTCAGGAACGATCTATGAGCATTATTTGTATGTTTTTGTTACATATCAAAACAATAATGTCAGAATTAGAACAAATCCATATAGATATAATTAATCTTCTTCATACAAATCCACTCTTCTCTTACGTGAATGTATTTATCAAACTTATGTTTTTATTTTTCTCGAAAACTAATTTTGCCAATTTGAAAAAGAATTAATTATAAGTAATACCTTAAAATAGCATTTTTAAAAAAATTTCTTCCAAATCTAGCATCATAAAATTAAATTCCCAAAAATAGCACAAATATTTATGTGAAAATACTTAGAGTAATACCCTAAATTAGCACATTTTAAAGTTTTTCTTCCAAATCTAACATAATAAAATTAAATTCCCAAAAATAACACAAATACTTATGTGAAAATACTTATTTATTCTAAATAAATTATACATAAACTTCAAGTATTGTATTTGGGTTTATTATTTCTAATTTAAAGTTTATTTTTCTATTAAAATATAGTTTTAATGTATTTTAATGTTAAATTTGTGCTATTATTGGAAATTTAAACTGCTATTTTTTGAACAAAAATTTAGAAAAATGATATTTTAGACATTTGTCCAAATACTTATTTATTCTAAATAAATTATACATAAACTTAAAGTATTGTATTTGGCTTCATTATTTCCAATTTAGGATTTAATTTTTTTCTATTAAAATATAGTTTTAATGCATTTTAATCTTAAATTTGTACTATTATTGGAAATTTAAACTAATGATACTATTTTTAGAACAAAAACTTAGAAAAGTGCTATTTTAGACATTTGTCCAAGAATTATTTTTATTTATTATTTTATCATCGAAAACAAAATTCTTCTTTTCTCTTTGGCTAGGCTAGGGTTGATTTTCTTCTTTAATAAATTGGTTTTCAAAAAGAAAAAAATTTGGACCCCGACTCCACTAAGGTCGAAAGGTAAACTGCTATAACTTAGGGTGATCCAGAGATGTTTTAATTTTGGAAATAGAAGTCAAAAGATTAAATTATTCCTTATGTTTTTCTTTTTTTTTAAAGTAATATATGTTATCATCTTTTTTTTTAATTTTTGTTTCAAATATAAAACACTATATTTAAAATTACAAAACAAAAATTATAATGTAACAATATTTATTTATCTTAAATAAATTACAAATAAAGTTAAAATTTTAACATTTTGAATATTAAATTTACAATATGTTTTAAAACAAATTTAAAAATATATTATTTTAAAAAAAAATCTCTAAAATATTATTTTTTAGAATTTTTGTTATAAAGAGTGAGAGAAATCTAAACTTTAAATTGGAATGAAAATTCAAACACACTTTATTTAAGATAAGAAAAATTTAAACAAATATTTGTGGTATTTTAGAAGAAGAACATGTGATCATATATTTAAAAATAAAATCAAAATATAGTATTTTAATATATTTTTCAAATTTAAAGTATAAGAAATCGACGATTAGCCACATGCATATGCACTACCTTAAGGCTTAACAGCTCATGCCGACATACGTAACATGACATAAGCACGACGTCGTTCCATTTAATCCTCGCCGTTTGTTTTTTAGTCTTAATAGAGATCAAATGGACCTGAAGAAGATGGACTTGCTAATTACTATCAATCCCTAATATATTATTTGGGAAACTTTTTAACAAAGTAACCTTACCCTAATGTATTAATAACAAAAATATCAGTTGACGTGTCAACATCACAGCGAGTTTCAAATTAAATATATAAAAGGGTTTAACTTACTAGAATAATTACAATACATGCCACTGATATTAATTTGGTTAGAGAATAAATATAATTTATTCAACTAACAAAAAATTACTATTACATTTGCAAAAACAATAATTTTTATTTTTTAAAATTTTTTATATATTAATTTATAAATAATTTCAAATAAATATAAATAGATTTAAGTTATTACCATAATCCCTAATACATTATTTGAGAAACATTTTAATAAAATAATTTTACTCTGACATGTTATTAACAGAAATATCATGCTGACGTATCATAACTAAAGTAAATTTCAAATAAATATATAAATGAGTTTAACTTATAAAAATAATTACAAGTATATCATTGTTATTAATTTGGTTATATAATTAATATATTTTATTAAAATAACAAAAAAATACTATTAAATTCTATTTATTATAGTAATGACCTTTTTGTCTTTTGTCAACACTAATTACCTTTATATTTCAAACTCAACACTAACCTTGTCACTTAGTGTCTAGTTTTTTTTTTGCTTTCTTGTTCCTATGTAATAATATTAAATGTATTAACCAGTGGATTACAGAATGGCATACCAAATCTTTATCTAAGAAATGAGGATTGTATCAAAATACTAATTTAACTATAAATTAATCCGGACTATACTTGAAGTTATTTATTTATAATATTTTTAATATTTATAATTTTATGAATTTAATTAAATAGTTTGTAATTTAAAATTTTTTAGTAAAATTAAATCACTATCAAAATATTTTTAAATGATATTTATTTTATACAAATATTCATAATATAAATATAAATATATAATTTTAAATTTTTAGATAAATATTATAGTTAGTCTATTTTTCAGGTAAAAATTCATTCAAGTATATTAATAAAGATTTGAATTTAAAATATTAGATTTCATAATATTCATTAATATAATTTGAAAAATATGAATGTAAATTAAATATTTATAATTTGTTAAATTGCTATATGTATTAATATAGTTAATCTATTTATTTTCAGATAAATTTATTCAAATATATTAATAAAAATCTGAATTTAAATATTAGATTTAATATATACTAATGCTTATTTTAAATTTCTATATATTTAATATTTTTTAAAATTAATTATTTACAATGACATTTGAAATAATATTCTAAAAATTAAATGGTATTTTTTCAAATTTACTTGCTAAATAATAATATAAAAATATTAAATTTGTTGACAAAAAAACAAATTAAAATACTTCTTTCTCTTTCTCTTTTTACTTTTTAACCTTTGATTTTTTTTTTACATCTCTTCCTTTACTTTATTTATTGGTTATTCGTTTTCTTTATTCTTGTTTTTTTTTTCTTTATTCTTGTTAATTTACCCATCATACTTTATCCGTTTAGCTTGTGAATATTCTCTTAATAAATAACAAAATGCTTTGCTAATTTTGAAAAAAAAAAGGATAAAGAAAAAAAGATGATAATATTATTCTCTTATTAGAATAATCCACCGGTTATTGTACAACATTTTTTTTCAAAATCTGTCTCCCTAAACTATACAAAACTTGAGAAGTTTTTTCTCACAACCAATGATTACTTTGGCTTTCTAAAAACCTCAAATTATATTACACATTACAACCCCAACTAATATTACATGTTTCACCCCTTAGTTCTGATTATAGTAATAGTGCCCTTCCCTTGTGTTTGGATCTTAGTAAGCGCCACCACGGCTTTCCCGGAGAGACCTGATCCATTGGTCGAGACACACGGCCGAGAGGCAAACTTTCCTACCGGATGTCGAACTGGTCGAACTGGAGCCATTAGAATCCTTTCGTTGATATCATTTAGAGTTACATCTTCTTCTCGACCACCTGGTTTCACCAATCCAAATGGATAGACCAATCTTTTGTTCTTGTTACCACAATTAGACGAAGATGGTTCGGTTGGAGAATTTTCTCGGACATAGAGTTTGTCAGAAGACACAGAAGTGTCTGGTGACTCGTAAACGGTCGATATCGCCTCCTCAAAACTACTCATTATTCCATTCTTACGTTCATCTGTGTGTATTAGAGAAAATAATTAATCAACGAGAATTTTAAATTTTTATATTGTAACAAAACTATTAAATGTTAGCTAAAAATGCTACTTTCAAAAATGTTTTGTTTTTATATTATTAAAAAAAAGAAAGAAAAAAGAGGTCTTCACCTATAGTGACAAATTGACTATTCAAACAGCTATAACTCTCATGCATGTCCTGCATTTTCAACGATCAATTTAATTAGCTTACCAAATCATTTGAAAATGATAATTATTGAGGCAAAAAATACACATCATTACGAAATATTTAATTCAAATAAATTATTATAGGGTTTACTTCCGTTTATACGAATAAACTCATTTCTACCTGTACTTTTTGGTTCTTTTTTAAGTTACATAAACTGTGTTTTTCTTCCGTAAACTATATAAACTTAATAAATTATTCCAATTACAAAAATTTCGTTAATGTTTACACGTTAAATAGCTACTAAATCTGATTCTAATTCGAAAATCTAGTTTTATTATCAAAATAAACCCAAATTAAAACCAGATTTTCGAATTAAAACAAGATTTAATAGCTATTTAACGCATAAACATTAATACAATTTCTGAAATTAGAAAAATTTATGAAGTTTGTGTAATTTATGAAAGAAAAATACAGTTTATGTAGTTAAAGAAAGATCCAAAAAGTACATGTGAAAATAGGTTTAGTCGCATAAGTTTGTGTAGTTGACGGAAGTAAACCCATTATTATACAAATATACACAAACCTGTGAGTAGTTATCGTTAAATGATTTTGACGAATCCTCAAACAAGCTGAGACGTCTCCTTTTACTTCTCTCACCGGACTCCATAAGTGCGTCTTCGAGATAACCTGTAGATACGCCGGAGTAATCCATCTCCGGTGATCGGTAAATCTGTTCCGGCGATCCATATGCATCTGCATTCACACGTTGCACTTTTTGCATTATACATAAACAATCTTTTTATCAAGAAATTATTGTAATAAATACATGCACTTCGATCCATATATGATTACATTATTATGTTTGTATGCATATAGAGAGAGAGAGAAGTGCATATATATATATATATATATATATATATATATATATATATATACCAAGATTGAAGTCAGGCTTGAAGAATGATCCAATGTTATGGAGATCCCAAGTGGGGAGAGAATAGAGAAGTTCACTCATTTTGTTATTCTTTTTTTGAATGATTTGCTGATTGTTTTGTATGAAAAAAAACTTACATGGCTGCCTATTTATCATGGTGAATTGTGTGTTTAGTTAAAGTGAAAGTCATTTCAAATAAACAAAGAAATTGGGAGAAAAAAAAACTAAAGTTAAAAAGCAGTGGAGAATTTTAGAAGATGAAGAAGAAATTGTACTCGATGCAGTCAACGTTAAAGAAATAAAGCAAAAGAACAATTGTTGGATAGTGTCTTTTTGAACCTTGGGATATGAATAATTCTTCATGAACAAATTAATTATAGTAAAGATTTAAAATGCATGCATTATGAATTTGATAATAATTCAGATGTTTTGAAAAAAAGATAATTGATAAAAATAACACTTTTAAAGTTTTTTTTTTCAAGTATAGCATTATTAATTTAAATTTTCAAAAGTAATACAAATTTAATATTAAAATATCATAAAACTTTTTTGTTAATAAGAAAAATATTAGAATAATACTTTAAAATAGCATCTTTTTAATTTTTTATTCTAAATTTAGCAATCAAAACTTAAAATTTCAAAAATAGAACAAATTATTTTCTAAAAATACATATTTACTATAAATAAATTATACATAAACTTAAAACATTATATGTGGATTCATTTTTCCAATTTAGATTTTTATTTTTTCATTAACAATAAATTTTAATGTTCTTTAGTATTAAATTTATACTATTTTTAAAAATATAAATTTATAGTGTTATATTTGTAACAAAAACCTAAAAGACTGTTATTTTGTCAATTGTCCAAAAAAACTAAACCTAAATTGGAAAAAGAGTGTAAATATAATATTTTAATTACATTTATAATTTATTTATGGTAAATATATATTTTCATAAATAATTTGTATTATTTTAGAATTTGGATTTTGAAATGGTAAATTTGGAACAAAAATTTAAAAAGATGTTATTTTAAAGTATTATTTTTCTAAAAAACTATTTATTTATGTAAAATTTCCATACATAAAATGTCATTCTGTCGATTTAAAACTTATCAAAAATTGTTTGTTAATAATATTTTTGTAATAGAAAAAAATAAAATGCATCGAAATTAATATAAGAGATTTAGTGTAAATGTGGAGAAAAGGTACAAATTTTGTTAGATGGGAGACCTAATAATGGCTAAAGGTTATGATATCACATCATGCTGTTATATGTTCTTTTCTTACTATCCAGCTTTAAGCAAATTTAGTAAATAATCATATAACTTTGACTCAGTCAATTTGTACTATAATAAAGAAAATATCATATAGAATTGTAGCCAATTTTAAAACGTGATTAAAATGCTGTTACGTACACTAAATACTCTATGAGGTTTTGATATTTAATACATGCATATATTCCTATTCATATACTTAATAAATTGATTATTTATGGGGCAAATGTATAAAATATCACATTTCTAAGTTTTTTTTCCAAAAATAGCATCATTAATTTAAATTTCCAATAATAACACAAATTTAACATTAAAATGCATTAAAACTATATTTTAATAAAAAAAGTTAAACTCTAAATTGGAAATAATGAACTCAAATACAATACTTTAAGTTTATATATAATTTATTTAGAATAAATAAGTATTTTCACATAAGTATTTGTGCTATTTTTGGGAATTTAATTTTATTATGTTAGATTTGAAATTTTTTTTTAAAATGTGCTATTTTAGAGTATTACTCTTATTTATGTGCACATATTTATATCTAATTGTTGCAAATTTTAGATCATCATTTCGAATGTCTGAAAATATATTTTGGGTTTACTTCCATCAATTACACGAATTTATGCGAATAAACCTATTTCTATCCGTATTTTTTGGGTTTTTTATAAGTTACATAAACTGTGTTTTTCTTTCATAAACTAGATAAACTTCATAAATTATTTCAATTACATAAATTCCGTTAATTTTACACGTTAAATTATTATTAAACCTTGTTTTACTTCAAAAATATGGTTTTAATTTCAAAATAAAACCAGATTTTGGAATTAAAACCATATTTAGTAGTTATTTAATGTATAAACATTAATACAATTTTTGTAATTAGAAGAATTTATGAAGTTTGTGTAATTTATTAAAGAAAAATATAGTTTATGTAGTTAAAGGAAGATCTAAAAAGTACGGATAAAAATAGATTTAATCGTATAAGTTTGTGTAGTTGACGGAAGTAAATTCAAATTTCATTGTCCTCAATTTCAAATGATGAAATATCTACTTTCTTCTTTTTATTTATAGTTGAACAAAAAAGTCATGAATATTGAAAATATTTTCTTGTTTTTTCGATTATATATTATATTTATATAAATAAATAAGTGATTCTGTTTTGCTGCTGATTCGGTGAACAACAATTCTTCTTTTGGATACTTTTTTTCTTCATTCTTCAAAATGGTGGGGTTATGTCACGTCCATTCAAGTTTACCTTCTTCCATTATTACATAACTTTATATTTGAATTTTTATTTAATTTGATATTACTAGACCCGGATAAATAATTCGAAACGAATGAACCGAACTAATATTAAATTGAAAAATAGATTTTGGTTGGTATTCGATTATAAAAAAAATAACCGAACAAATCTTATTTTGGAAAAACATGATTATTAGTTATAAACTGAAACCAAAACGAAAACTAAAATAATATCGACAAAATTGAATTATTTTTTTATTATTTTTGGATAACCAAAAATATTTCGGATATTTTGGTTATTTTTGGTTATTTTAATTATTTTTTGTTATTTTCAATTATTTTTAGTCATTTTCGGTTATTTTTAGTTATTGTTTGTTATTTTTAGTAATTTTTGGTTATTTTTGGTTATTTTGATTAGTTTTGGTTAGTTTTGGTTAACTGAATTATTTTTGATTTTTAAATTTAACAACCGAATCAAAACCAAACCAAAATTAAACAAAAACCGAATCAAAATATAAAAATAGTTGAATAAATTTTTATTTTATCAACCAAAAAAATTAAAACCAAAAATAGTCTATCAAAACTAAACTGAATATTCGAATATGCATAGGTAGATATTACTTCATCTATTTTGATTTGATGGAATGATGAAATTATTCGGAATGTTACAAGTGATTCAATCACTATAGAATAAGTATGGGAGTGTAATCAGAGCTTTCGTTTTGTAAATACGAAATTAGCAATGATTGTGAATATGCTAAATAAGTTTAAGCTATAAATAATATTTTAGAACTAATAGTAAATGTCATCTCAATTTTGTTTAAAAAATAGAGTAATAAAATAATAAAGTTTTAGTTGTGTTTGGTGGTTTGAATAAGAATAACCTAATAAAGTAGATAATTTGAAATTATAGTGTTTGGCAAGTGGAGTAAATTTGGCTAAATCATTTATTTAAATAAATTTAAAATGGTAAAAATCAATTAATGTCACACAAATAAAAATGTTTCTCTAATGTTTTTCTCTTTATATATAGAAGATTCTACAAATAATTTATAGAATGAAAAAAATGTTTTAAACTTTCAAATCAAATAAAATAGGATAAAATTTTAAATGGCGAACATTTATATTCTATATATATATTAATTGAGAATCATTTTAACAAAGTAACCTTATGTTGACGACGTGTGATTTACAAGTGTGCTACGCTGATGTGTCACATTATTAGAGCATTTAAGAAAAATATTATATAGGACATAATTTACTAGAGTATTTACGAAAATTATCATTATACAGTATATTATATGTAAATCCATAATATTTCGACATACAATGTATTATGTCATAAAATGTAAATATAATATAAAACAAAATATAAATTTTGAAAAATTAGTTAAACAAAATATAAAACAAAATTTTAGTTTAATTGAATATTTATCATATGTATACTTTTATCCAATAGATATAATTTAAATATATTTGTATAATCCGATTTTATTATCTATTTTATTTTCGTAATCAATATTAAAAAACTTAAAAAATTATTTTAAATATTAGATAAATTATATATATATATAATTTAAATTAATAAAATAAATAAATAATTATTATTTGTAAATATTTTTTCCCACGCAGGACATGGGTCAAAATCTAGTACAATGATATATGATAGTTGTGTTGGATAAAATATTGTTACCTCAAAATTTTATTAATATTTGTATAATGTTTATAATATTTTTAAATCATCCTAAACTGTCTGCCTATATAAATATTTGGTTGGATGAATTTTTGATTTAAAACGATTACAAACGGTTTCGAACGTGTCAAACGTTAAAAACCACTGCCGTGTCGTACATTCAACACAACTAATCTACTTTAGACTGCCTGTCTTGTTATTATTTACTTTTTTCCTCTAGAAAATGTCAAACGACTACAAATGTTAATTTCTCTTTCTCTTCTTCTCTACGGTTCTAAATTATTGTCTCTCTAAACATAATCATATCGTTTATTTTTTTGGAAAATTATATAAATAACATATTTTTAAATTTTTATTTCATCGATAATTAAATTGGTGTCGACTATTGTTGATTATTTTTTAAATCTTTTTTTTTTAAGTCGCAGGATTGGACTCGAAAATGTTTTTTTTTATTGAAAAGAGAAATATTTGCTGATGACAACTAAACTTAGATCATTGGTTTAATAAATTTAAAATTAAAATATATCAAAACTTTTATTAAAAAAATATTAAATCATAAATTAAAATCTCAAATAATATTTTAAATTTATAAATACTTTATTCAAAATAAATAAATATTTTTATATAATTATTTAAATTATTTTTAAAATTTTAATTTAAAAATATTATATTAAAATGAAATTTTCAAAAAATACTATTTTAAAAAGTAGAGTAATACCCTAAAATACCATATTTTAAAGTTTTTCTTTCAAATTTAGTATTATAAAATTAAAATCCTAAAAATAACACAAATAATTATGTAAAAATACATATTTACTCTAAATAAATTATACATAAACTTAAAGTATTATATTTGGGTTCATTTTTTCCAATTTATAGTTTGATTCTTTTCTATTAAAATATAGTTTTTTTTCCAACAATCATTTATTAAGATTGAATATCATCGTTTACAATAGAACAAATAAAAGATGGGGATACATTATAAAGTTTCCAAATTTGATGGTCAGTAATTGTTTGCGAAGCTAACGTATCTGCCGCTCGATTACAACATCGTGGTTGATATCTGAAAATCACTTGATCAAACGAAGGAATCCATTGACGAATAGCCTGAACATACTGCTGTAATCTTAAATTGATCGATGATTTGTTTAATAAACTCGCCAACTCTTGATTGTCACCTTCAAATATTACCTTCCGATAACCCATAGACCATGTAGCTTGGATTGCCCAAATGAGTGCCGTAGATTCGGCTTCTAAAACTGTTGGTCTACCTTGAAATTTACCCATACCAGCAAAGAGAAAAGTACCTTTATCATCACGTAAAATCCAACCCATACCCGAATGAAGTATGCCCTCACGATGAGCCACATCATAATTACATTTAACCCAAAGATGTGGAGGTGGAGACCATTTTGATGTTAATGTATTATCTTTGGATGTAGATTGTGAAACCCTCCTATCCACCCCTAGGACCTGAAGCCATTCATGTGCATCCTCAAAACTTTTGTTTATTAACCACGACATCGGATGAACTTTTTGATTAAAAACGAGATCATTCCTCGTTTTCCAGATTCTCCAAAGAATAAAAAAAGGAACAAATTTTTGGTTACAATCTTTAGAAAATAGAGCATAGCTTGCCAATAGAAATCTGAACTTGTCATGGATTGATATTAACGGATCTGAGAAAATCGGATTGGATAGACTCAACTACCGCCAAACCATCTGAATCTTAGAACAACCAAAAAAATAGTGATCTTCAGATTCGTCCGAAACAGTACACCGTACACATTTACTATCATCCGTTATTTTGCGATGACATAACTGTGTTTTAAGGGGAAGACCTTTAGATAATAGTCTCCATAGGAAATGAAGAATTTTCGGAAGAAGTTTTAAACACCACAATTGTTTGGCTATATCTGCATAATTACTCAGAAGAGGGCGAATGGAAGATGTCCCATTTTGCTCCAACTCAACAGCCTGCCGATACTCCGATTTAACAGAATAAATACCATTTGTAGTGAATGGCCAATACCAACTATCAGACGCCGGAGTCAGAGGTAAAAATAATTTGTAGATCAAATGATGGTCATTCTTGTCAATTAGATCATTAATGACACCTTCATCCCATCGAGCTGTGGAAGAATCAATAAGAGTAGCAACAGATAGTTGGGGATTAGTATATGGGAGTAGAAGAGGAGACCTTTGTATATTTGTTGGTAGCCAATTGCTATCGTCTATTTTGACAGAAGCTCCATTCCCAATAGTTTTCCGAAGACCTGAGCTTAACAGTTGACAACCATAAAGTAATGATTGCCAGCCAAAAGATGGTCGTGTCCCACACTTGGCTGCCATTAATTCAGAATTAGGAAAATACCGATGCTTTAAAATCCTTGATAAAAGACAATGTGGCCGATTCAATATTTTCCATGCAAGATTGGCTTACAAAGCTTGGTTAAACTTTCTGATATCACGAAATCCCAAATCACCCATTAATTTCGGTGTTGCCAACTTCTTCCAGGAAACCCAGGTAGTCTTCTTACTAGTATCTGTAGAAGCCCACCAAAATCGATTCATAATTTTATTGATTTGCTCAGCAATGTCAACTGGTAGTTTGAAGACATTCATTGAGTATACCGGTAATGCAAAAGCCACAGCTTTAATTAGAACCTCCTTTCCCGCAAAATGACAAAAATTTAGATTGCCAGCCTGATATCTTACCATTGACTTTATCAACCAAATATCTGAACAGATGTCTTTTATTTCGTTTGAATTCTTCAGGTAACCCAAAGTATTTTCCAGCTCCTCCAACCTTAGTAATTTGCAATTCTATTAAAATATAGTTTAAATACATTTCAATCTTAAATTTATACAATTATTGAAAATTTTAAATAATGATGTTATTTTTAGAATAAAAAAATTAAAAATTTACTATTTTAAACAATTGCCCTTTAAAATATTACTCATTTTTTTTACCTCTATCACAATCTCATTTAAATCTACAATATTTTTCATTCTTCTTTTTGTGGCAAATCTATATGTTTAAATATTTTAGATCGCAGCCGACAGAAACAAATATGGCTTTACAAAAATATATCGCTATTTGTAATCTTTCTTCGATTTCGACAATAGATATTTTTAATCTTACAATAATTTACTCAAATTAATTTATAGACAATAGAAATGTTCCCAGAGTGCGATTTTTTTTCAGTGGGCCCAAATGTAGGCACGCTTGTGGGGGCCCATATAGAAAAGACGAAAGATTGCGCCGATATTGTTCGCTGGACCCACATCTTTAAACTGTCGCTTCTAATTGTTAATCAACAAAATATTTATTGCGTTCATATCTAAATATTTGTTACATATAAACCATATTACAAAACCATATTATAAATATAATTACATATCAAAATTTTAGTTACATTTAGATTTAAAACAGTTAAAATAACCAAAATTAAATCAAAATAACCAAAATTAAAACAAAATAACCAAAATATATTTTCAAACGAATTGATTTTAGAATAATTGATTAAAATAACACTGTTTTAAGTTTTTATGCTAAATATATAACTAATTATATAAATTTATAATTATATCACAAATTTAATATTAAAATAATTAAAAAAAAAAATTTAATAAAAAAATTAAATACTAAATTAGAAAAAGTGAAACTAAACATTATATTTTAATTTTATATATAATTTATTTGAGATAAATAAATATTTTTACATATTTTAGAAATTTTATTTAAAATGTACTAAATTTGAAAAATAAATTTAAAAAATACTATCATTAATATATTATTTGAGAAACTTTTTAACAAACTAACCTTACATTTACGTGTTAATAACAAAAATACCATGTTGACGTGTCAACACCACAGCGAGTTTAACTTACTAGAATAATTACAATACATGCTACTGATATTAATTTGTTTAGAGAATAAATATAATTTATTCAACTAACCAAAAAATACTATTACATTTGCAAAAACAATAAATTTTATTTCTTTAATTTTTTTATACATTAATTTATAAATAATTTCAAATAAATAGAAATATATTTAAATTACTATCGTAATCCCTAATATATAATTTAAGAAATATTTTAATAAATAATCTTATTTTGACGTGTTATTAACAAAATAATTACAATAAATTTTAAATAAATATATAAATGAGTTTAACTTATTAGAATAATTACAAATATATCATTTTTATTAACTTGGTTAGAGAATTAATATGTTTTATTAAACTAACAAAAAAATACTATTAAATTCGTAAAAAATAATTATTTTTCTTTTTTTAATTTGTATATACAAAACTAATATTAAAATTAATTTTAAATAAAATTTAAAATTATATAAATATTTAATTTATATTTACTAATAAAATATAATTTACGAATATTTTTTCTTATGCATGGCGATGGATATCAATTTAGTTTTATCGTATTATTTATTATTTTAATATTACATTGAGCCGTTCACCAGTCCTATATTATTCGTTTTTGTTATAAACGATATAAACCAGATAAACCCGTCTTATGTAAAATCGACAAACCATGAGTTATAAAACGATATAAACCGGATAAACCCGAAATATTACTCGTCGGAAGATATGTCTGGTTTTAGTGCTTTGTGAGCGCCCGACCATGACCACGCTGCTGAAATAATTGTAATCTAATGCATTATATATTTGCATCCACACGCATCATCATAGATTCGCCCATGCATGAAACGGGTCGACTGATATTGTTTCCGGTAAAATCCATAAACAAAATTACTTAATTGAGAATCGTCTTTATAGCTTTTGCTTTGGATTTCTGCACCACTGTAATGGATTATTAGGTTAAAACAAAAGTCCTTAATAGGTGTTTATTGCATCAAATTTGTTTCTTATTTCTTTTATTATTATTTTTTTTCTAATCCAGAATGAGGTTCTGTGGTGACTGGTTGTGAGTGACCACTCCCATCAACAACTTGGTTAGTGCGGGAATAATTTTTAATACATTATTCGTCGAGAAGCTTTAAATCAATTTGCTTGAAGATTATCATGTTTGTGGAGAAAGTAAAAGATGAGTTCCATTGATGAAGAAGAAAGGCCATTTCTTGAAGTTGAAGAATCTCTTTTACAGGTTTCAAACTTATGTGACAAATTATGTTTGAGATAATATATCTCTGGAATTTTATTTTATTTCACAGGAAGAAGTGAAATTGTATGCTGAAGATGGTTCAGTGGACATTAATGGAAACCCACCATTGAAACAAACAACAGGAAACTGGAAAGCTTGTCCATTTATATTTGGTAAAACAAATATTTTGTTTATCTCAATTGTAATACTTACATAACTCTCATGTCATGTCTTTTTAAGCTCTGAAAAAACCTGTATGCTTTTGATGTAGCCAACGAAAGCTGTGAAAGGTTGGCTTATTATGGCATTGCGAAGAATTTAATAACTTACTTCACAAATGAATTACACGAGACAAATGTTTCTGCAGCTAGACATGTCATGACATGGCAAGGAACATGTTATATCACTCCTCTTGTTGGTGCTCTAATTGCTGATGCTTATTGGGGAAGATATTGGACAATTGCTTGTTTCTCTGCGGTTTATTTCATCGTAAGCCTTTTATTGAAAAAGAAACAAGAATTGTTTACAAGTCTCTCTGGTTTTGGTAATAAGAAAAGGTTATCAAAGTGTTGTGGTTATGTTCTGTAATTTGATCTGGTGTTTAGGGAATGGTTGCACTTACACTCTCAGCTTCAGTTCCGGGATTGAAGCCATCTGAATGCATTGGTTCAATCTGTCCAGTAGCAACAATGGCGCAGAAAGCGGTTTTATTTTCGGGGCTTTACCTAATCGCACTTGGGACTGGAGGAATCAAACCATGTGTATCATCCTTTGGTGCTGATCAGTTTGATCAGACAGATCCAAAAGAACGAGAAAGAAAAGCTTCTTTCTTCAACTGGTTCTACTTCTCCATCAACGTTGGTGCTTTTGTATCATCTACTCTTCTAGTGTGGGTTCAAGAGAATTGTGGGTGGGGATTTGGATTCATGATACCAACCTTATTCATGGGACTTGCTACTTTGAGTTTCTTCTTTGGCACTCCTCTTTATAGGTTTCAGAAACCAGGAGGTAGCTCAATCACTAGAGTTTGCCAAGTTCTTGTATCCATGTGCAGAAGTCTTGACAAAGCCACGATGATCTCACAAGGAGACTCGGAGTCACAAGAAGCAATTCTTGATCTAGTCGAACAAGTTAAGATTCTGTTACGTTTGGTCCCAATATGGGCCTCAGGAATCGTTTTCTCTGTACTACATTCACAGATTTACACTCTGTTTGTTCAACAAGGACGGTTTATGAAACGAACCATCGGTTCATTCGAGATCCCTCCAGCTACACTCGGCATGTTCGATACTGCAAGTGTCCTCATATCCGTCCCAATCTACGATAAACTCATCGTTCCTTTTGCGAGACAATTCACAGGCTTAGCAAAAGGCTTCACTGATTTACAACGAATGGGGATTGGACTTTTCATCTCTGTCTTGAGCTTGACCGTTGCAGCTATCATTGAGACAATGCGGTTAAGGTTAGCTCGAGAGCTTGGTTTGGTCGAAAGTGGAGACAATGTTCCAATGACAATCTTGTGGCAAATCCCTCACTACTTCCTTATGGGTACTGCGGGTGTTTTCTTCTTTGTTGGTCGGATTGAATTTTTCTACGAACAATCTCCAGATTCAATGAAAAGCTTGTGTAATGCTTGGGCTCTTCTCACTACCACATTAGGAAATTACTTGTGCTCCATTATCATTACGCTTTTGGCGTATTTGAGTGGCGAAGATGATGGTTGGATCCCTTCAGACAACCTTAACAAAGGCCATCTTGACTACTTCTTCTGGCTTTTGGTCTGTCTCGGTTTTTTTAACATTCTTGTGTTTCTTTTCTTCTCTGTCAATTACACGCAGAAGAAGGTTTGATCTCTTCTTCTTGGTTCCTCGTCAAGTCATTGACCTTTGATTCTCTCTCTTTCTCTCAACATAATTAAATCAAAACGTTATAACTGGGCCCGATGGGCCGTCATATTTCTTCTGACATTTGGTCATTTTTGTTTTTGCCAATTTCGGGACTCTTATAAAATGTGTAGTTTCATGTTCAATGTTTTTTTGGTCATATGATAATCAAAATAAGAAAAAAGTGGTAACATGATTTGTGGCGAAAGATTATTTAGATGTAATAGTTTCAGAGCCGGTCCTGCTGGACAATCATATTTTTGTAAAACAATCCGTATTCATTCTGAAAATATTAGGATAAAATAATGTAAAACAATTTTTTTTCTTTTTTTTGCTTGTGACCTTCTTAAACTCAGGATAAGTCCCGAATAGTTTACTACATTTAATTGATAAAATTTGATACACTTTGTAACGGCGTCGGGCGGGTAAAGGGAATATCACACACTAGATTTATACGGTTCAATGTAAGGAAAAATATTTAAAAATTATAAAATATTATTTATTAATAAATGTAAATTATACATTATATAATTTTAAATTATTTAACATTAATTTTTATATATATAAATTAAGAAAATAAAAATAATTATTTTTAGAAATTTAATAGTATTTTTTGTTTAATTTAATAAAATATATTAATTTTCTAACCAAATTAATTACAATGAAATATATTGTAATTATTCTAGTAAATTAAACACATTTGTATATTTATCTGAAAATCATGATGGTAATAATACGTGATCGTAATATTTCTGTTAATAATACGTTATACTATCGTGATATTGTTGTTAATAATGCGTTATATTAAATTTATTTTGTTAAAATATTTTTTAAATAATATATTACGGATACGTTGAAACAAATAAAGCAAGTAGATAATCTCGAACACCCATGAATTGGGGCACAAGATTACCTTGTAAGTGTTCCAATGGAGTGGCTACAAGTTTTGTACCAATATAGTCTAGTGCAAGACTTGTTTCTTGTCAATTTACATAATAATATTACCTTTTTATGGATACATTTTTGTTTATACTTTGTAGCAAACATTTATATTCTTGGTAAGAGTGATACAACTTGAGACATTAACAATTCTATCTTACGACTTACATTCCGTCATAATAAAAATTCTTATTATCAGTTTGATTTTTCTTTTTTTCGATAACTGAAAAACAGTCACCAAGAAAAGTAAAATAATTATAATAATCCTTCACGTCTTCCGATTCCCAATATAAAGTTGTTTCGGCGTAAGGAATCTAAACTCCTTCGCTTGAAGCGAAAACGATGGGTTCCATTGAAGAAGAAAGACCTCTCATCGAAGAAGGTTTAATAACACAGGTCTGATCGACTTTTTTCTTCAATTTAGCATGGTTATTGCTTTAAATTTTGATTCTGGCATCTTATTGTTTCCATTTCACTCAGTTTTGCTGAATTCCAAAATCTTGGATTGTAACATTTTTTTTCTGGGTTTATTGGGAGATTTTCTGGGTAACTACTGTTTATCTGAGAGTTCTTGAATTGAGTTTCGGTGTATCTGTTTTCCCCTAAATCTTAACGACTTACTGATGATTATAGTTTAAACATACGCAATGTTTCCTATTTACGAGATTCTGGGTACTTATCAAGTTTCTTCAATCGGCTAAGATCGTTTCTGCCCTGTTATAATTTCTCAGTGTAAGTTATACACAGCTGTGAATCTCTGATCACTTTGTGGTCGATGATTCAAATGTTTAAATTTTGGAAATTGAGGTCAAATTAGGTTCTTAATAGAGAGCGATATATCGCTACTGTTATGGTTTAGTTAGCTTATCGAAATTCAAACTCATTCATGGAAGCAGGAAGCGAAATTGTATGCTGAAGATGGTTCTGTGGACCTTCATGGAAACCCACCATTGAAGGAGAAAACAGGGAACTGGAAAGCTTGCCCATTCATTCTCGGTAAGATAAAAAGAAAAGAGAACACGTTAAGTAGAAAAACAGTTTGTCTCTTGCGTTTTATCTAACTTTGTAGAGGATGTTAATTTGTATAGGCAATGAATGCTGCGAGAGGCTAGCTTACTATGGTATTGCTGGAAATTTGATCACTTACCTAACCACTAAACTACACCAAGGAAACGTTTCCGCTGCTACAAACGTCACAACATGGCAAGGGACTTGTTATCTCACTCCTCTCATTGGAGCTGTCTTAGCCGATGCTTACTGGGGAAGATACTGGACTATCGCTTGTTTCTCTGGGATTTATTTCATCGTAAGAATTAACAGCCGCTTGCTTTGTAAATGAATTTTGTGATACACCATGGCATTATGTGTCAAGACTAGCTATAGGTTTATTATATATGTCTTCTTGTGGGTCTTACCCTACACCAATCGATGTTTGTTTTTTGTGTGCTGTTTACTGATTGGTATTGTTTTCGTTTTAGGGGATGTCGGCCCTAACTCTCTCAGCTTCAGTTCCGGCATTGAAGCCAGCGGAATGCATTGGCGGTTTTTGTCCATCAGCAACCCCAGCTCAGTACGCGATGTTCTTTAGCGGGCTTTACTTGATCGCCCTTGGCACTGGAGGTATCAAACCATGCGTCTCATCCTTTGGTGCAGATCAGTTTGATGACACGGACTCGCGCGAACGAGTTAGAAAAGCTTCCTTCTTCAACTGGTTTTACTTCTCCATAAATATTGGAGCACTTGTATCATCTAGTCTTCTAGTTTGGATTCAAGAGAATCGTGGGTGGGGTTTAGGGTTTGGTATACCAACTGTTTTCATGGGACTCGCCATTGCAAGTTTCTTCTTTGGCACACCGCTTTATAGGTTTCAGAAACCTGGAGGCAGCCCGATAACTCGGATTTCCCAAGTTGTGGTCGCTTCATTCCGGAAATCTACCCTCAAAATCCCTGAAGACGCTATGCTTCTGTATGAAACGCAAGACAAGAACTCCGCTATTGCTGGAAGTCGAAAAATTGAACATACCGATGATTACCAGTAAAGCTTTAATCTGATTCATTTACTTTGTAGGAATATATAGCTATACTTAGTTTACCACGGTTATGGTATGATGCAGGTATCTTGACAAAGCGGCTGTTATCTCAGAAGAAGAATCCAAATCAGGGGACTTTTCCAACTCATGGAGACTATGCACGGTAACTCAAGTCGAAGAATTCAAGATTCTGATCCGAATGTTCCCAATCTGGGCTTCGGGTATAATTTTCTCAGCTGTATACGCACAAATGTC